>OZ014478.1:5718770-6079770 GCA_963965965.1 Trididemnum nubilum | reverse complement strand
ACAAAAAAAATCCGAGGCCAAGGTCAAGGACAGCCTTTCCGAGGACAGACCCTCTCGAGGCCAAGGACAGGAATGCTCGAGGCCAAGGCCAAGGACCAAGGACACAGCCGCAAGTGTTCTCCAAAAAAAAAGGTCTTCAGAAAAGTTTTCCTGGCAATCTCCAATTTAAAGGCGTAGCCAGAATTTTTGATTGGGGAGGCCTAAACCACAAATCACATGCAATGACGTCATCAAAAATTTGCCTGCTTTTCACTTAACCAGGATTTTGGAAAGGGAGAGAGCCTCAACTAATATAGTTGAAAAGTTCAAATACGTAACTTTGGAGACGTTTTGAGAAAGCCAGTGTAACTCAAAAGTATCACAGACGTGGGTCTGGGGGCGAAGCCCCCAGCTGTTGGGCGATTTTTTGTAATTTTTTGGTAAAAAAAGCTATGTTAATGCCATTGAATCACACTTTGCACATGTTTAGAACCATTTGAAAGCACTAGATTTTTGACATTTGAAAGCCAATTAGAAAAAGCAAATTGTTTAATCCTCCTTCTAGTCGCAATTTAAGTTTAAAACACGTTTAACATCTTGCATTTTGGAGTTAAAGTTTAATTGTACGTGATTTGCTCCAGGTAGGGGGAAGTAAAAGGTGCATTGACTCGTGCAACATTTTAGCAGTAAATGAAAACCCACTCGAAGATTTTCCTTAGAGATTTTTGTTTTGTCATGAAAATAGCCAGTTATAGAAGTGCATGTTAGGCCAGGAGGCCCACGCTCCCTTTACTGAAGTTCAACGATTTGTTCAATCAGCATTTTCCATGGCTAATTTTTTTAAAAAGAATTTTGTGCGTAAAAACTGGCGAGGTGGAGGTAAATTTATGAATTGTTATTGAAAAATAGTGCAATAGATGGGTAGTTTCGCTTACTAACCATGTGCCAGGCGCGCAGCCAGAAATTCGCAATGGGGGGCTGTTTTGGGGGTCTGGGAGCAAAGCCCCCAGCCGCCGGAGGCACGGGGGTTTGGGGGCGGAGCCCCCAGCGCTCGCAAATTTTGCATTTTTTTGCAAATATAACTTAATTTTAGAGCTATTTTAATAAAAAATAATGCTTTTAAAACGTAGCATAGAAATTACCAGCGCAACATGATTCAACTGGTTGCATTATCGGGCTATGTGGGAAGTGGCTAATGATAACATTGCAGTTCTCTTGTTTACATGCAGGTAAATCATAAAACCCTATTATTAAACAAAACTCACACGGAGTAATCTATTTCGTCTATATTTTATAAAGAAAAATAATCGGGGAGGGGGGGCTAATGGAAAGATATTTGAGAGAAGTCATTGGCAATTAACTAACACTGAGTAGCCACCACCACCCCTTTATTCCTGTTATAATATATAAGAGTTTATAATATATTTGTTGATAAAACCTATGTTGGGCGTTTTTACACTAGCGATCAAATTTGATTGCTTATTTTTGGGTATTTTTTAAAGTTTTCATTGATTGGTGACTATAATTTTTGACAAATTAGCCCCCCCCCCCTTCTGAATGTATGTTTCAAAAAATGCCTTAAATCACTTTTTGGTCAATTCCAGCGCAAAAGACAGTCTCAGAAGAGCTAACAACGTGGTGTTTGCCATATTCTGCGTTTTGGTTGACAGGCCAATGGGGGGGATATAGCCCCCCTCCCGCCCCCGGCTACGCTACTGGCCATGTTATTGCCGATCCGGATTTCCATCGCGCTGGGCCCCTGGCACTTTGGAGATTTTCGCTACATCTTTCTGCCAAATGTAGGTGAAGACCATAAAAAGTCTTAAGATTTGAGCGCAGAGCCCTTAGCTGGTACTGCGCCATAATGTGGTAAATCCGGCCTTGGTTAATGCATTACGTTCATAAAAAGGCTAGATGTGATCCTGAGATGGCAACTTTTAGGATGAAAACTATCCATTTCTTCCAGGTTTACGTTTAAATTGGCTCGCAAAAATTGATTTTAGGGGGTCCCGGGGCCCTTGGTCTTCAGTATTGTTGTTTGCTACTGGTGTAAACGAAAAACGCTAAAAAGAAACTGAAACTGAAGAAACAATAGGCTTTTTTGTCACACTTTTGTCATTGATTAAATTTCAATTGGGGGAGAGGCCCGCTTGGCTAAGCCTACGCTCCAATTGCGCAAAATAAAAAAAGGTATTTACAAATTTTCTGCGAGGTTTCTGACGTTTTCAACAAAATTTCAACGGTTCAAAAATAGTGCTGTCCTCGAGCCGAGGACAGGGCAATTTTCGAGGACCTAAGGCTTCGAGGCCAAGGCCTAGGACTTGAGGCTTCGAGGCCAAGGCCAAGGCCAAGGACTTCAAAATGTGTCCTCGAGGACGTCCTCGAGGCCAAGGACGTCCTCGAGGACTCCACCTCTGCTGTTTATTGTGGAAATGGCCAAAACTAATAATGGTACAGAAAATCTTTTTGCAGAAACGCCGACTAAATGCAATGTTAGCGAATTAGAGCAAGTTTTTGAAGTAACTCCTTCTTCAAACTAAAAAAATCTGTTATAAAAAACCACGAAAAACGAAATGAAAAATATTCAATTTTGAGTCAGGCTTAGTCTGTATTAAGTAGTAATTGGGTTAGCGTAGAAATAAGTTTTATTTTAAGCTTGGGGTTAGATTTAAGAAAAAACTAGATCAAATTTTTAGTTGAGATAACCTTGCGTATTTCTTATTCTTTTATCAACGCTTATACACTGCACTGTACATTGAATCCGTTTTTTTTCGTTTTTGACAAATTTGAATCTCTATTTTACTTAAGTGAAGAAATTCTACAATTTAGTCGAAGATACATAGTTAGGATGCCACAATTTACAGATTTAGCTTCATCGTAGCTGCAGGCCACTTAATTTCACCCAGCAAACTCACACTAAATGACCAAAATATGAAAAAGTAAGACTATTTTTTCAATTTAAAGCATTTTTGTCAAACACATTATCTTCAACTTCTAGCCTGCTTCATTTTGCCACTGGTCTTGCTTAAACTCTGATTAAGAATGAAACTTTCAGTTTTATAGGTCACCGCTTCATGTAAAATGTTGTCTCACCATGACAAGGCATTTTTCGCGTGTTTTGCTTTCTCATTCCACGCCATATTGAGTTGCAATAAGTCAAAATATGAGTAACCAAATCTCGATTCAATTACAGTAAATAAAGTCAGCCCGTGATTCCAAAGGTCAGGCGCGTAGCCAGAAATTCGCAATGGGGGGCTGTTTTGGAGGTCTGGGGCGAAGCCTTCAGCCACCGGAGGCCAATGAGGGTCTGGGGGCGAAGCCTAAAAAAACCCGCTGGAGCCTGGGGGTTTGGGGGCAAAGCCCCCAGCGCTCGAAAATTTTTCGTTTTTTTGAAAAAATAACTAAATTTTAGGGCTATTTTGATTAAAAAATAATGCTTTTAAAACGTGGCTTAGAAAATGGCAGTACAAACACGATTAAACTGGTTGCATAAATGGGCTATTAGGGAGGTAACGAATGGTAAAATTTTAGTACTCTTATTTAGATGCTGTAAATTATAAAATCGAATAGTTCAATAAAACTCACACGGAGTAATCTATTTTGTATACAGTTTGTAGAAAAAAATAATTGGGGGGGGGGGGCTAATGAAAAGAGACTTGGGAGAAATGATGGGTAATTAACTAATACGGAGTAGCCCCCCCCCTCATTCCTTAGTTTATAGTACGTTTGTTGATGACACCTATGTTTAGCAATTTTACACTTGCGATCAAATTTGATTGCTTATTTTTGACCATTTTTCAAAGTTTTTATTTATTTGTTGGTTCTATTTTTGAAAATTAGCCCCCCCCCCCTTTTGAATATATGTTTCAAAAAAATTTTTAGTCACTATTTAGTCCATTCCAGTGCATAAAACAGTCTCTAAAGTGCTAAAAACGTAGTGTTTTTCTCATTCTGCATTTTGGTCCACATGCCAATGGGGGGGCTATAGCCCCCCCCCCTAGCTACGCTACTGCCAAAGGTTATGGATTCGATTCGCACTACCGCAGCCCAATCTGCCAATCCATGAAAAAAGTTATAATGTATTAAATACAAGGGTGTCTCGAGTTACTAATTTGTCTTGAATTATAATCCACTCGTTGGATTACGCTGAAGCGTGTAATGAGTTGGCGGGGTTCGTCTTCGAGTCATTGCGTCGGACGAACCAGATCCTTCACTTTTACAAAAATTGCAATGACGGCTAACCGTCAGCAACACACACTGTGCACAATTTGACCGATCCAAAATTCGGACCATAGACATACCGCTCCAAAGACGATAGACGTTTCTGCGCTCCACCAACAGGCCTTTGAGATGATTCTGAGTGAAAATAATTTTCTTTAGAACTTACGAAACATCTAAAGTAAAGTGCATCGGTACCCACTCTACCAGAATGTGTATCTCTCTGTCACTGTCAGCTGAAAGGTTCCAGTCAGCGGATTTGACAAGTTAGCACGAATCACTTTTAAAAGTTTCGAAAAAGCACTTTTTTACAGTTTTTTACGTGACCCGCAAGAAGGCGGGTTTTGAAATTCGCAGTGAGCAAGTTCAACCATTTTTAGGCACTACAGTATCTTATACTACAGTGACTGTTAAAGCTGTACGAGTTTGATATAACAATACGAACCATTTTTTTGATTTCGGCGTTGCATTTGTGGAAGCACCCTCCAAATTATCCGTTTGCTAAACTGATTGTGAGCTGCCTACCTGTACTTCAGCATTCATAATGCATCAAAATGGCGAAAATACTCTTGGGACTGATTAGGCCAAATGTTAAATTTTGAAAAATGCTCAGCCTGAATGCCATTGCAAGCAGCAGGCTCAACAAAAAGCAACAAAGCTTTAAAGGTTGCTCCATCTGCTCGAAATTCCATCAAGATTACCAAATAGTTGTGCCTGCACATGTTATGCTTTTATGCTCAACATTAATCTTGTTGGTAGCGGGGCCGAAAAGGCTACATGCCGATTTCGGTTCAACTCCCGTCTTCGTCGCGTTGTTGTTGTTTGTTGCGTTCTGCGATAGCACGCTCCACATCAATTATCTACTTATACTGTAAGCTTCATGTCAAAATCGCTTCAAAAAGCTTGAAATATACAGTATTTGAGAAGAAATTGCAAATCCAAATCAACTGGAAAATTTAAAACGGCGAAAATTTGTAAGCAGGCGCATTCGTCAAGTCTGCTCTACCGCGTTGCTTTCGAGAAGTCGACGTACATTTGGCCTACTTGCTTTGTGATGCAACAAAATACAAGATGGCCAAAGATAGGCCGGCGACTCAGTAGTGCGGTTGCTTCTTGGCTCTGACTCGGCTCAATCCGAAAACATTAGATCTCTAGCTTGACGGAGAAAGCGCCTGAGGCGTTCCAAGGCATTTACCTCCTACAAAACAAAAAAAAAATTTTACGAGCTTATCACTTAAAGAGGGTGTAGCATCCAGCCAATTCCGGAAGTTTACAATAGCCAAAATCGAAATAAAATTTTATTAATTTTTTTATTCTCATTTTGGAGTTTATTCCCCCAGCCTAAATTTCCAGAAAAGGGGGAGGTTTGACCAAAATTGGATAGGTCATGTGATGTTACTGGAAGGGTAAATATCATTTACCCTCTCTTTTTCCGGAAAGCTCAGGTTGAGAAAATAGATACAGGATTTCCGAAACTTTGTTACGGGAAATATCTCTTTGTATTTGTTGGATATTTTTACAACCGCAGCCTCAAAACGAGAGCAAAACATTTCAAAAATTATACAGTGTTTCGCTTTTAGTAACAGTATTTTAAACTACACGAATTGGCTGGATGCTTCAACCCTTTTAAGTTGGCTACCAAGCCTCGACGCTGTATGTGTAACCTTATCTTATCACTCAATATACTGTAACTTAAACTTACGGCTGGTTTTGTCTGAACTGAAATATTTGTGTAAACTTTTCTTCAAAATTCTTTCGATTCAGTAAAATTTTGTTATTCGAAGTCGTAAAATTTCCTCCTCCCTTTGTCTGCTTTCAGTTGCTTTTAACTCAAAGACTGAAACGTCTTAAAAGTTTTATCAACCAAAGTTACGAAATATTGACTACAAGAGTCTGCGCTGCCTGACAAAACCATAGAACAAACTGGTCTCTGGCAACGATTGCGGCGTAAAGTTCAGCACACTCCCATACATAAATGCGATAAAATATTACATCATTAGCATAAATATTTCTAACTTTGTATTATTAAATTACAGGCAAATTTTGTGGTTTCGGAAAGTTCAGTTTTGATTGAATTCAGCTAACACTTCAGGTTCACGTGACTAAGACGAAGTTGAAATCAATGCCGATCAGTATGGAAATAAAATATATTAAAATTTGATGCCCCGTTGTCCACAAAAACGCGGTCTTTCAGCATAATTTGTGCATGTGGACTCTCCGGTTTACATTGCGGACTTGGGCATAGTTATGACGTCATACTCATGGTATTACAACTTCTGGCTTAACCCGTTTAACGGTTTCTTCTTTGGTGCAAGCGTTGAATTTAATTAAATTCAGTTATTTTAGTCGCGAAAAAAATGCTACGAAAATGACCTCCTGTGGTGTTCAAAACGCGGAAGCTTTGCGACTTCAAGTTCGTTTTGCGAAAGGGTTTTCACACCGCAAATCGCGAGCGCTATTGCCAAAATTTCAGCGTTCAATTTGAAAGTGGGTAGTTTGTGCTTGACCCCGGCTTTATAAGTGATTCTAGGGGGCAGATTAGGTTTTTGTGTTGGGCCCCAAACAGCGAAAACCAATCTTTTTCAGCCTCATTTCACTTGCAGCCGAGAATCGCGCATCTAAAACATGAAGACCTCGGTTCAGAGTTGTAAACGGGCCGACCAGTTCAGGCCCGAACCCGGCCCGAACCCGAAAATATAAGCCTGAACCCGGCCCGAACCCGAAAACTTATTTGAAGCCCAAATCATGACCGAAAAACCTGAAAGTTAAGTTTGGTCTAAAAAATTTAGCAATATTGCCAAGTTACTTTAATTAAAGTTTTGTGCACCTAAAACAAAAAGTACGTCTCAGATCCGAATTAAGCCCGAAATTTTTGTGAACTTTAGGCCAGAACCCGGCCTGAACCCGACTCGAAAAACCCGGCCCGACTTACAACTCTGCCTCGGTTTGATCTTTTCATTTTTTCGGCTGAAAATTGAGACGAGTGGCGTTTTGTCTTCGGGCTTAAAAATCCTAGATTCTAGTGTTAAGTTCAATCATTAAAAACCTACAAAAATTGGTGTCGGCTGCGGCTCTTTACCGTGGAAACCGTTTTTGCCGGTTGTTCAAGTCTTGGCAAAGGAACAGGCCATAACGCTCAAAAGTCAAACCAGTAAAACATAATTGTTTTCATGTTGATTTTTCCTAAAAAATTTTTGTTGCTTTCAAACATAGGCGTACTTAAAATACTAGTGATAAAATTCTGGTTCATTTGCACAGCTTTGAAATCGCCTTTAAAACCGTACCTGTGGTTTAATTTTCGGGCTAGCCTAATTAGGCACGGTGTTGCTAACCACTCACCACAGCAGGGACGTTTCTTCATAAGTTGTGTGTTCCAGCAGCAATGAAACGCAGACGTATATGATCCCCCAAATTTGTTACACGCTTCGTCGTAACACAAATGCGAGCAACGATAGTTTATTTGGCCATTAATGTGAATTCAGAGCTTTCCAAGTATTGGGTCTTTAAGAGATTTAACAAAACATGAAAAGCAAAATTGTGCTTCAAAAATGTTGTAAAACTTCAATTTCAAATTGGGCTGGAAAGCTTTAAGAAATTTAACGGTTGAAATGTCAAGTTCGAGAGAAATTGCTGAAACGTTGCCGTTTCTCACGACCTTGTTTAGCGCAGAGGCGAGAGACGCGACCTGCGCGACGGGGGGTTAAAACCATCAAGGATGTTCGAACTAATTCTTTTGAATTTAGGACGAAACTCAAAGTTTTAAATTATTTTCGCTGCCCAAATACTAAATAAAGATTGAATATGTAAAAATAAATTCAACAAATCCAGGAAAATTTGATTTAAAACGGCGGGAAATAAAACTACAAAAACAAACAAACATACGTGGAAAAGTTACAAAACATATAACTTTGTCGAAAATATTTGCAAACTAAAGTCAAAAATTGAGATCACTAAAACACCCAACTGAAACAACAATGTGCCAAACAGACTGTTTCACCGTTAAACTCATCAGGGGTGTCTCATTCAAATACAGAAAATACATGTAGAACTAAATCTTACGATATTCAAATAGCACATAAAGTTGCATTTTCTATATACTGTAGTTATTTTCTATTTCTAACACAACAAATTGTGAAGGCACGGACTTATGCGGAAGTAAGGTTAGAGACTAGAGTTAAGATATAGCATTAGGGTTAAGGTTTAAATCAAGATCAAGGTAAGGGTGAAGTGAAATAATGTCAAAGTAAAATTCCGCGGGAAAATCAAAATCCATTTTTTCAACAGACCCAATTTTTAAAGGGTTTGTCAAAAACACAAAACTTTATATTTCCGCGGAATTTTATTTTTTCTACGAATTTTACTCTAACGTTAACCTTAACCCTAATTCTAACCTTAACAGTAACCACAACTCTTACTGTAACCCTAATCAATCCTAATCCTAAACTTGGCCCTAATCCTATACCAGCCCACTTTCACGGAATTCCGTGCTAAAAATTCTGTATTTTTGACACTGCCATTTTTAGATATGTATTGAATTTGAATACGCATAGAATAAATCTAAAAATCTTATTAACCTCTACTTATCTTAAAAACCAGGTCCGGTTAATTTGGTACAAAGTTCCAACTTAAAAAAAAAACTTTAAACTACAGAAGTTTTTGTGGCTTGTTTTGAAATCATCGCAGTATTTTCTTTTTGCTCAGATTTGAAATCAACAAGTTTGAAACTTCCAAAATACGCAAAATAAAGGTTTCACAACTTACTGCTAATCTATATGGTAGCAAAAAAATCTCTAAAAAATCGAAGGTCAAAATAACTCAATTTTTTAGTATGCGTCGCTTTTAATTAAAAGCTGAAAATCATCCAACTTTTGATAAAGGCAGAGGCTAATGTTACGTTACGTGAGAATAAGAAATCACTATGTTATGCCTCAACCCAACCCTTAATCTAACCTAAAGTCTAATCTTTGCTCTAACCCTAACGTTAATCCAAACTCAAAATCGAACCCAAACTCTAACGATAAGTTATACAATGAAAAAGAGGAAATGAGCGCTCATTCTTTGCTCTCTCATTCTCTCTATGGGCGTTACGGAACGTAACGCTAGCCTCTTCCTAAAAGTTTACTGTCAAAAAACACCGGTATTTTTATGACTACAGAATATTGTATCCAGTTTTTCTTTTTCTCTACAGTAGATGCATGTTTTATAAAACTTAGGCCTTAATTAGTTGAATCTGCCTCGTTACAAAAAAATGTCTCTATTTAACGTACAACAAACAATAAATTTACGTTTTGCATTTTGAAAAATTTGGAACTCCGTTAGCTTCTCGTCTCAAATTCTTTGACATTTCCAACCAAATATTCTCCAACTTAAAAAAATATGATTACCAGTTTTTCCACACGTTTTTCTCTAAACTTCACTCTTTGACATTTTCTCAAAACGCTCGAACTAATTGGCATTGTTTTGCTTTTGCTTTGGGAAAAACTGAAACGTTTCATAACAAGGCTCAAATTTTGGGCCTGCCCAAGTCACAAGCCGCCACCCATGGCGAAATATAACGAGAACTCATTCAAAGCCTCCCTTTCTCTTGTCTGCCACAGCGGTTTTAACGTACGCCTTTGGAAAGTTTTGTTATCGCTATTGGTCAAGTTAAGACGAGTTTATATTTACGACGTCATCATTAATAAAAGTTTAGTCAATTATCAAAACCGATCTAAACACATTTTAACAAAATCAGTCGAGGCAAGACATTTTGAAAAAGCAGGTAAAATGGTTTCAATAAAGTTTTAAAACAGTGGTATTGAAAATCAATCGTCCCAAAATTTTTCCCCTAAAAATCCCAAACCCATTTTTACTTACAAATTTGCGGAACAAAAAACTGATGAGCGGTGACGAGTACCAATTGAACTAATTCCGTCAGTGCCAATAACATCAAATTTTTTGCACGTATTCCGCAAAAAAAGGTAGGGTTAAAACTAAGGTTAGTGTTAGGATTAGAGTTAGGGTTGAAATTAGAGTTAAGGGTTTGCATTAGGATTTTAGAGTTGGGGTAAAACTTGCAGAAAATAAAATTCTGCGTTTTCGACAGACACCAAATTTTCTGTCACGTAGGGCAAATACTCGTTACACGCATTGCATAAACACTCAGACACTCGTTACACGCATTGCACTAATAAGTAAAATATTGCTAAGTCACAAGCAGCCTAAAATTTTTTGCATAAAATCAGTCTTTTTTGTTTATTCAAGCGATTCCTTAAATAATGAAAGAGCACTAACTTTTAAAATATAATACAAAGGTTAGTTTAATTTCCTGTTTTTTTTCAAAAACTGAATTTTCAAAACTGACAAAATAAGTTCATGCTAAAAATACATATTCAACTAATTTGCTCGTTTTGTGCACTAGCGTAAACTTTTAGCTATATGGCTGCAAATATCGCTAAAAATTCAGCCTTTTTTGCTCTTACGGTGTTGCAGCTACACCTGACAAACTTTGGATCGCCATTTTTTTTGTATTTCTTTTTTCGTGCACAAACGAATACATCATGAATTGGTAATAATTTTTGTAGTTGTAAGAGTTCCATTACAAATTTTAAATTCTGAGAAATCAAACAATTTTTGGGTTTTTTATTTAATCAAAAACATGTCCGTAGTATTTTTTTATGAAATTGACTTACTTTGTTTTTCTCTTCATGAATTCCTACCTCCTCTTTGCCATTGGCAAATATCCAACAAAAAAGCTAATTTGCTAACTCTCAACCACACTTTTTGAACCAATGATTTGCTTTTATTCAAATTATATAACAAAATATTGTTTGGATTATTGGACAATAATCGTGCTGGCCTTGCCACTGTTCTTTCACTATTGTGGCTGTCGGTTACGATTTAACTTTAGATTTCGAGTCACGTGATCGGATCACGTGGTTTATCACAGCTAAATGATTCAAATACTTTGAACAAATGTCATTTTATCAATAAAATATTTTGAAAAATGCCAGCCAAAATAAAACGCTTCATCATACGAATAAATTATGCTGAAGTTTATCAACAAAATTATTACGCTACTGAATGAAAAGAAAAATAATCAGGATTTACTTTATCTTTTTTTTTCGATTAATTCAACAAAAACTTAATTTGAAAAAAGAGCAACATTGAAATTAAATACAAAGTGATTTTCATAAAACCCAGGCCGAAATGGGATTGGTTCAACAACCCAAACTCGCTAAGAAGCGCAGCAAAAGGTCAGAAAAATCGGCTAATTGCCTAAGCGATCTCATAGCCAAATCCTAATTTGAACGGTTTTGTCCAAATTCCGAAAATAAGTGCCCGAGTATTTTTGATACAACTTGTACGGTTTCTGTAGAGTCTTTTACCCGGCATTTTTCTTGTGGAAAATGTCCGGGAGAGAAAGAAGCCTTGCATGCCGTCTCAATTCTAGTGCCAGCTGAGTTACAGGCAACGCTGCAGTCTATTTCAATTTAAACAACTATTGGGCGTTGTTTTTATACCGGGAAGCAATTTCATACTGAGCCTAATAGGCCATTAACTGGCAGTTTAATTGGGCTCGAAAGTTTTAGTCTGCTTACCGCCACATTTGGTCGTGAAATAATGCGCTTATTGTGTTCAAATAATAGTCACAGGGCCGATTAAATGTTCGCAAACAATATTCTTAATTGTTCATTTTTATTTGCTCATAATGTGAATGCTAATTAGTTTGGAACGGATGGCAACTGCGCTTTGCAATTAAAATGTAATGCATATTGCTGACGTATTCTATTGTACACGTACAGTGTATAGGCATGGCAGGACATCATTTTCCAAAATTTAAGTTTATTGAAAAATGATTAAAAGATGCAAGCAACAAAATTAAAAAAATCAACAAAAAATGGAAGCAAAACCATTATGAATACTGCATAACTGCGAAAAATGAAAACAAAAAAGTAAATTCTTTTCCACATGAAATCAAAACTGGTACTCATATACAACGCATTTTTTCATCTTCTTGTCTCATTATCCTTTTTCTATCTCATATTTTGTGGCATTCAAAAGATAACCACTTTCACGGTAGGGTTTTAAAACGTCTCATTTTTTTAGCACAGTGGTTCTCAACCTTTTTCAGAGCTGGCACCACTTTGGCATCTCGAATTGTAAATGCGTACCACTTCTTGTAGAACATCTTATTGATTGCTGGTGAGCAGTGACATCAAATTCTACAAATTCGAAGGCAGTGCCAAATCCAAACTTTAAGCTTTTGGTCCTACAATCACTCATCGTAATGCTGTGCGTCACAGTTTCGTTAAACATAAACTTCGAATAGGCGATAACGCTCCTGAACTTTGCTTTTGTATGGGCTTGCATATCTTTTGCCATGAGGTAGCGACTTTATAAGATCTGCACCCTTCTGCTAGATTTAGCAAGTTGTCCATTCTTAGCTGCTTGGCGTTCCCGCCCAGTTTCTAGGATTAGCTCTAATCTTGGTTTGCTTTATAAACGTGGTTTGTTCTACATGGCATTCGAGCCGGCACCTGGATTTCATAGTAACGTTGAAGAGTGTTTTCATGCAACCCGCACACTGTGGAAGAACTTTGCCATAGCGATCAACTGAGATGAAATTATATTTTACGTACGCCAATCACGCTTTCGCTTGCGCATGATGCAGGGCTGATTAAAAAATTTAACTAAAGTAAACTACATTTTCTAAATAATTTGCTTCTTGCAAAAGTCGTAGTTTTGTTTGTGACGCATAATTTTACGCTGCTTTACGTGCATGCAGATCGCAATAATATGAAACAGCGAAACAAAACCCGATAAATAAAACACCAGAAAGCTGTGAATCCAGGCTTTTTTTATAAAAATAATGGAAGTGACTGGCGTACCGCCTAAAAAGCCTTTGCGTACCATTAGTGGTACGCGTGCCACAGGTTGAGAACCACCGCTTTAGCATAAATCTGACAGTGTATACCATTTTACAAACAATGCAGCAAGTCAATAACAAGAACAGCGCATATCAGTAATACTGTGACTGCATACTGGTTTCTTTCGAAACAAAGGCCCATTCAAAGCCTTTGAGATACAGTATCTACTAACTACCACTGACATAGAAAACGAAATTGAACTAAAAATTTTGCATCCTAAGTCCAAATCAACAAATCCTTAAATTATTCTTATATCATTTTCAATCTTGTTAAAAATAAGTTTTGTTAGTGCTGCAGTTACTTTTAGATTGATTCTGTTCGTCCATTCGCGACTTCTTTGACGCTTTGAGCTATGTTGTTTCAACTTTCAAAAATGTTGTTTATTTTTTAATGCACAAAATTAAATTAATTCGGTTCTCCGTCCATGACTAGGCTCGAAAACATTACACCCTTTTGGTGGCGCTGGAGTGCTGAAGAAGACTGATTTCTTGAAAGTTTCTTCCAATTTGGTGAGCTATTGA
Source organism: Trididemnum nubilum (assembly GCA_963965965.1). Lineage (NCBI taxonomy): Eukaryota > Metazoa > Chordata > Ascidiacea > Aplousobranchia > Didemnidae > Trididemnum > Trididemnum nubilum. Next base: position 6,066,143 of record OZ014478.1, on the reverse strand, counting down.
ACCATGTGCCTTGATAAATATCCTAAAACCATTACAAAAAATCAGAACAAGATTGTTAAGTGACGGAGTTTATCTTACTACACCCAGCTTCTTTGTTGTTAATAATTAATTGTGATGTTTTGACGTTTGCAAGCCAGAAAATGTCAGAAAAAAGGTTTCTTTGTTATTTCCTCACATTTAAACTCGTTGAACTTATTAGCAATATGAATATCCAAATCGGTTGAACATCTGAGCAACATTTTATTGGTTACTCTAAACGACTAAGTATCCAGTCTAGGAATATCAAGTTAACCGACTTCTACCGTATCCGTAATGAAACTCGAGTAGTGAGTTCGACAAACTTATTGGTATGGTGCGCAATTCCTTTTTGCCGCATGAATAGAATAGGAAACAGGCGCAATCATGAATAAAATCATTTGACTTTCATTTATAAATGTGTTGTAATTTGCAATTTACGTTTAATATTACGCAATACATCTCCAGATAAATTAAAACATTTTAAAAACGACGTAAAAATGTGATATATTTACTTTCTCGTTTCAACCAGCCAGTTTTGGTTAAAAGATGATTTTCCGCAAAGCGCACTTTTGGTGGATAAGATCTTACTCGTTCTTCAACGCTAAAGGGTGCACGAGAGCCGGAATACATGGAAACTAAAATACAATAAATTGATGAAAATATTGAATAAAGGAAATTGTTGCTTTTCTGGTCCTGCTATCCAAAATTTATCGAAACAAAAAAGCTGGGTTTGGTTTCCAGTGAAGCCGAACTAATGAAAAAGAAACTCTATTTCAAAAACTGCTCTCAAAAGTTTATAGAATCGTAAGCCACCCGCTAAGTGATACCTCAATTTTAGCCACGTACTTTTAGTCATATCCCTTGAGCACGCATAACATGATCGCGCTCGGCTGCTGGGTCTTCTTCTCTGCTCTGATGTATTCGAATGGTAAGATTTGTGTCGGTATGTGGCTGGAGCTGAATAAGGTCTCTGAAATAATTACGGAAATTTTACTCATCATAATGTATTGTAACACTTACATGACATTATCTAATATACCAGGTTTGGGATGAGGCTTGGGGCCAGAGGCGTATTTAGGGGGGGGCATGGTGCCACGCCCCCCCCCCCCCCCCCTTTAGGTCGCCAGGATAGTATAATTAGCATAGAATAGTATGCAAAATTGCGGCATGGCCACCTCCTTTGTAACTTGGGCAGAAAGTTTGAGAACACAAAGGTAAAGACCTATTTTTTTTATTTTTTATGTTTGGTCTTCACGTAATTCGGGGCTAAAAAACGGACTAATATTGAGTGAAGACCTTTTTTTTTTTTTGGTCTCCACCTAATTTTGAGCAGAAAAACGGGCTGATTCTGAGTGGAGAAATTTTTTTTGGTCTTCATTATTTTCAAATTTCCTGCCTCCCCCCCCCCTTTCGAAAATCCTGCGTACGCTACTGCTTGGGGCTCAAGGTATTGTTCATTTACAATATAAACAAGTAGTCAAAATTTTTTCTGAAGAAATTCTCCTTAGTTTTTCCTTAAGCGAAGGTCAATGGTCGAATGGATTAAACGTCTGCAACGAAAATGATACGGCCAAAATCGATATACTTGTCAGGTCAAAGCCAAAACTTAACAAATGGCATTCTCAGCTTTCTTCTTTAGAGTTTAAAAGGAAGGGTGTGAAGCCTTCACGGTACATGGTAGACAGGTGGGCAGGTGGCAGTTTGACTTCGCTGTCTCCTGGCCAAAGCAACACGTTAGTAAAGACGAATTTTCAAGATGAAAACTTTGAATTTAAAGATGAATTTTACAGTAGCTGCATTGGAGTCTGTGGGGCCTGTCTTTGCGTCCGGGCAACACAGCTCCTTTCGAAGAAATGTCGCAACAGTGGCGAGCCGTTGGCAACACAGGCCAACACTATGTTCAATTTGACTTGCCGAAATTTGAACCTCAGGCCTTCCCCTCTAGAGACGAACGCGTTACCGCTCGACCAACTGCCCTGTAGCATGATATTTTTAATTTTTTTTTATTTCCATGCAAAACTTACCATACTTGAGCTGCCTGTAATGGCACTGCTGAGATTAACGCTGGTCGACGCTTTTGACGTAGACGCTGAGGTCGGCCTTGACAACCCTTCGGGAAGACAGATTTCAAAGTTCGGCATCAAATTAGATTCTTCGTATTTTCGAATTTCGATTTCTTTCCGAAGATTTTTTATCGTTTGATTCAAAGCTAGAATTTTCTTGCTGTTTCTTTTGCTCAGCTGATGTAATTGCGCGTTTAAGCCAACTGCTAAGTGGCGATTGAGCTGCCACGTTCTCCGAAACTGTCCGGTTTTATCACCACCAAGTGAATCCTTAGCAGTGATCGCCATCAAAATCAAATCATGAAGTTATGTGTTTAAATTTTCGGCTAATTATACCAAACACACTTATTTTGTATGTTGTATCAGCTAAATCTTTCAACTAGCAAAAAGGCTTAATTTTTTTAACCAGCCATAAAATATTTATCGTAATCCTACATCCTTCCAAACCACAAAATAAGTCTTTGCACTGGGGCGTATTTGGAGGGGGGTTGTAGTGCCATGCCCCCCTCTTTGCGGTGCTAGTAATGCATAAATACCTAAGAATAGTGCGCAAAACTGAGTCATGCCCCCCCCACTTTAGAATTTGGGCAGAAAAACGGGCTGAATCTGGGTGAAGACCTTTTTTTTTGGTCTTCACTTAAATCTGGGCAGAAAAACGGGCTATTGTAAATCTGAGTAAAGACCTTTTTTTTGGTCTTCATTATTCTGATATTTCCTGCCCCCACCTTTCGAAAATCCTGCTTACGCCACTGTCTTTGCATCTGCTAATATAACCTATACTATAGAATAGTAACCAATCACTACTGCAACTATGTTTCATCGTTGATTTATCTTGCTGCATATTTTGATTGGTGATTTACTGACAAAATAATCAGCATTGTGATGATTTACTTTCACACTTCATTGTGATAGATTCTGTATGTAACTACATCTTCATTTACTAAGCTGCTTGGGCCAGAAAACCCAGCGAAGGGGACCTTTCGGTCTTCTAGTCACGCCGCCACCAGCCCATCTCACGGTAAAGACATCACACTCCCCTTTTATTGCGTTAAGCAGGGAAGCCGTGAATTCAAATCTTTATAAACTTTGGTTTGTCCCGACCGGGAACCGAAACAAAGTTTACCGTTTCCGCAACAGACGCTCAGTCTACTCGACCATTGATTTATAATTTGTACGCTGTAGTAAGCTTAGTTGCTAGCTGAGCTTAAAACTAAATCTTACATTAGCTGCTTAGAAAGAGACCACAAGCCAAACCATTTATTCTATTGTCACGAAAAGTCTTGTGGAAAATAAATTAGCTTTGCGTGAACAGCTTTTTAAACAAATAAAACAGAGAAAAGCTTAATCTTGAAATTTGTAGGCCTCGCCCATTTTCTACTATTGTTATTGCTTGGCCCATGTAACTGTTTGCAAAATTTTGTTTGATTATGCTTTGAAAAGTTTATTTTAATTTTGAAAAGATGTTTTTTCTGGAAACTAAAGTAATTACGGTTAATTCTTGTTAACTATAAGTCTGATGATGACATCTTATTTACCGTTTTGCCTGCCCTAATTGCTAAGTGTTTTTGCATTTATCAGGCAAAACTTTTCTCTTAGTTATTGTAATTTTGTTCGACAAAGGCCTGAAAAATTCTAGTCATAAGAGAGAATGTAATCGCAATACAGACATAAAACAAACAACAAAAGGAAAAACGATTGCTGATCGAGTAGATACAGCTCCTGTACTGAAAAGGCAAACTCGGCTTGATTCCAGATCAAGCAAACTAAAGACTATACAAGTTGATGATATTCACAGCTTGCCTGCAACGTTCGGCACTAAGAGGGAGCGTGGAAGCCCCGACTTGTATGGAAGGCAGGTGGGCAGGTGACAGCTTGACTCAAAGACCGCAAGGCCCCTTCTCTGTCACAGCAATTTGGTCAATACACAACGCTACTAAAATAGACGTTTAGTAACAATATCACTACTTTATGGCAATTTAAACCAGATAAGCTAGCTATCTGTCTGTATTTTTATAGGTTTCACGAGAGGTGGGCAAAGCGCAACTTCCGCAACTGCGGAAGTTGCGTTGCGCTTTAATTTTTTATTTTGAGGCATTGCATAAGTTGCGTTGCGGACTAATGTGTTCAAAATTTGTTGCGGATAATTAAATGCGCTGCGCTTTAAATTTTTTTTTTTGCGGTTAATTGCGCAATTTTATACTGTACTTAAAATTAAATTTGGTTCATTTCAATCGTGAAATTGTCAAAGGTCAACTTTCTCAGAAAACTACTTATTCTTTTTCCTTTTAAAATCGAAAAAAGTTGGAATTTGCATTGTACTTTGTAAATTTAATTGCAGAAGTTACTCAAGTTAGGTTGGGCTTTGACTTGGTTTGAAAATCCCGTTCCGCGATTGCGGAGTTGCGTTGCGCTTCAATTGAATTGAAAATTTCGTTGCAGAAGTTGCGCTGCGCTTCAGAAAATAAAAAAAATTAAATCGCATCCACCTCTGATTTTACTTTAATGGTACTTTATTCCAAAAGTTCTAATTATTTTAAAAGCCTGGACAATTTATGATATTTTTGGATTTCCAAAATATTTGAGATGCTCGGACAACAATTCATCAAAAAATCTGTTTTATATTCCACCAAAGAGAACGCGTTGTTGGGGTGCTGAAAAAATTATTAACAAATGAGAGATTTTAAATGATTCTGATTTATATTCGCTGATTTAGAATCAGGGACGTGGAAGAGGAAGCGGTGGAAGCGGAAGCACTTTGATGAAACAAGTTGGAAGCGGAAGCGAACTCGGAAGCGAAAGTGTTGAAAAGGAGCTGGAAGCGGAAGAAATTTTTACAAAATCAGGCGCTTCCGGATTTTCAAACTGGCTACAACCGTTGAGGTAAAATGTAACAATAATAATAATAATAATAATAATAATAAAGAATCGACGACCAGGGCATGGTTTGGAATGGAATGGAACAGAAAATGGAATGGAATGGAACGGAAATTTCGGTGTGGGATATGGAAGATGCCAGAATAGAATGGAATGGAAGATTTCAAGAATGGAATGGAAGACAATCTTCCATACGGCCATACAAATTCCATTCCTAATTTTGTGCATTGTATTTACAGAAAAATGCATCCTGATGTCGGGTGGTGATAAATAATATTGTCACAGAAGTATTCAACTTCAATATCTACGCATATTATTTGCCGACAAATCGCGGTACTTTGTTAGTTTATATTGCGCAAACAGTGTATGTATTGCATCATTATAAATACTTCGCAATTTGCAGCATTGATGATATGGTTGATGACTTTGACAGGTTTGACTTGTTTTTTGTTTTTTTGAAATTGATAATTTGACAAGTCCTAAATTTTGTTTTCTTATATCGTCACGAAAACTCGTATTAGCTATTTCATTCCCGTTTCAGCTTAATTGGAACGACCGACGCTCGCGTGTTTGTTTGTTTGTTTTTACTCGGCCATTTTCCAACTAAGGAGGGCGAAATTTCCGACTTTTGCTTATAACTCGAGAACAGTTGGATCTAGCTACATGAAATTTTGACAGCAGTTTGAGATTAATGAGTTATATGTTTGTATCAAATTTCGAGGCAATCGGTCGGGTGACGTTAGTTTTAGAACACGAAAACTGCCCCGCAAGTTTGGCGTAAAAAGCGGTCTCAGCCAAAAACGGCTTTAAGTACGGCAAAAATACTTCATGTGGTTATATGTCTTAAGACACCCTTTTATCCCAACCAACTCACTTTTGGCCACAATGAGGTTTTTTTCCTTTTTTTTCTTCCTAAATTTTGTACGCTCTTCTCCTAAACCACAAAACATCGAAATTTAATTTTTGTTTATAGTTGTTGAGCTGCAAACGCAATTTTTTCTCCTGCATTTTTTTTGGGAAACTCCCACGGGAACCCCCCCAAAATGGGGCCCCAAAAAAATCAATTTTTTTAATGGCTAAAGCTAGGGTGCTAATGTTTTATGATATCAGCAGATATATAACAGACAAATACTTTGACATAGTTTGGGGGTGCCACTCCCCCGCGGGGACCCTCCCCCAATTGGACCCCCAAAAATCAATTTTATGAACGGCTTAACTTAGAGTGCCAGTGTTTTATGATATCAGCAGATGTTTAACAGACAAATTGTTGTTAATCACTTAAGATGTTGGTTTAGCACGTAGTTTGATATGATGGGATTTTCACTGCGCTATTAAGATTTTTCTATTTGTTTAACCTACATTTGGGTCGCGATCCATGCTTTGAGAAACGCTGGCTTAACCTGAAGGGTTATTTTTTTTAGAATCAGAAATGATGACGTGGATATTTTTTGACATTGTTTGGGATTTCTACTTTTCTGATGGTTCCATAATCAGATACGTTTGAATAATTGCTGATTTTACGGTAGACGAAAAGTACTTTTGAGCGTCACAGCATTAGCTACGCGTCGGTCGTTCACTGGGTTTGCTGGCAAACTCCCATCTAGTTTTATCTATATTTTTAGTTTTTTAGCTTACAATAATTACTTTTGGCGTTAAAGCTTGGTATTTCTATAACGATGTTTTTTAGCAATTTGGTTATGACAAATTTTATAGTTGATATGAGAGCAAACTTGTACGGTAATCATCAAACCATAGGCGTAACCAGCAGGCCCATGCCCTCTACCTCCCTCCCCAATTGAAATGCTACCAATGTTGAAAATGATGACACAATGCCTATTTAATCAGTTTTTTAGCATTTTTTGGGCGCAACTGTACACGCGTACAACAGCAATTAGAAATAATTTTATATTGACCACCAGGGGCTGAGGCCCTCTCAAGTGAAATTTTTGCCAACCAATTTAAATGTACAAGACGGGAGAAATTCAGTGTTTTTATTCTAAAAGGTGCAATCTCAGCCACTCATCTAACTTTTTTATGCAATAATGTGTTTTAGGCCCCCAGCTAACTTTTATACAGCAATATCATGATTTAGTAACCATTTATTGCATCTAATGTACCAACTTAAAAGAACTTTAAATTCCACCTTCATCACCTTACCAACTTTAAATAACAATCCATCTCCATCTCGTCAGTTTTCACGCGACAAAATGCTTTGGAAAAAACTTAGCTAGAGGAAATGTTTTTATTGATTAAATTATTGAAGTTGAATCGAGGGTGCCTGGGCTCCTGGTCGCACGTGTTTCTAAAATTGGTTATTTTCATGACAAAACAATTATCTTCAAAAACAAATTTTCGAGTAAATGATTAAATGCTAAGAATGTTGCAGAAAGCTATGTACCTTGATTCCCCTGACCAGGCCTAGTCAAAAAATTTAACCCCAAAATGCAAGATTTTAAACGTGTTTTGGACTTGACCTGAAGTAAAGGGAGGAATTTGTTCAATTGGCTTTAAAATCTCAAAACTTTTGTTTGATCAAAATGGCATTAAAATAGCCATTTTTTGTAAAAACACAAAAAATTGCCCATGCGTCTCTGTGCTTCGCCCCAAGAGTTCCATAGCCTCTAGCGGCTGGTGGCTCCACCCCCTGGCCCCGTCTGTGACACGTTTGAGTTGCACTAATTTGCTCATCACTTTTCCCAATTTTGAAACGCTAGTAAACTTGTTAACTTGCAGTTTTAGTCTTTTCCCTTTAGCAAATCCTGGTTACATGTTAAATCAGATCTCCAGCTTTTCATCTATCATTCTTTGTCCCATAAAAAGTATCTCTTTTCGAAAATTTCTGATGACGTCATTGCATGTGATTTACGGTTTAGCCAATCCAAAATCCTGGCTACGCCTATGCATTAAACCATGTGCAATATGCATTCCAGATACCGGTTGTAGCATCTTAGTATTGTTGACGCACCTTCACGAGCGGTTGTTTACAACATTGCAAAGATGCAAAGCAACAAAATATACGTTGCATTGCTTCCAGTCTAAAAGTTCTTTGGTATGAAAGTATGAGTCGAAAATGAAGAAAAGTTTAGTATGGAGTGGAAGATTTGTAGCATGGAATGAAATGGAATGGAAAAAATTGCCAGTATGGAATATGGAAAAATCGTCCTCCATTCCTTCCATACCATGATCTGTCGACAACACAAGTCAAATAAAATAGCTTACGAAGAAAACTTGCCTGTTTTTTTTTACACTAAATACAATTAGCGGTTTCATATTGAGCAGGGATGTGGAAGCGGAAGCGGTGGAAGCGGTTAATTTTTTGTGGAAGCGGAAGCACTTTGATGAAAGAGACTGGAAGCGGAAGCGAACTTGGAAGCGACTAATTCTATCCAGAGCTGGAAGCGGATGCAAAAAACTCCAAAGGTGAGGAAGCGGAAGCGAACTCGGAAGCATAAAACTTCAAGAGGAGCTGGAAGCGGAAGCACTAAAGATGTGACTGCTACCACATCCTTGTTTAGAATACACTTATTTCTTTATAAGAACAATTTTATTAGAACACGTGGCTTATTTTTGCGAACAATGCCAGCCTCAGCATGAAAAATATATCAAGAACACAGGCTATGAGTAAAAACACGTATTTGTTCGTAATCAGCAGAGTTTTCTCTGCCTTTTTATATTGCCATTATTGATTTATCTAAAAACTATATTTTCATGATCATGATCTGTAACAAAATACGACCTTTATCCAAACAAGAATTTACCGATCAGTGGTCGAGTGGATAGAGTGTCTGCTACTGAAATGGAAGACTACGGTTCGATTCCCGGTCGGGTCAAATCAAAAGACTATAAAACTTTGTGTTCACAGTTTCCCAGCTCGACGTTCAGCAATTAAAGGACAGCGTTAAGCGTCCGCCGAGTGTGGTAGACAGGTGGGCAGGTGGCAGCTTGACTCGAAGACCGAAAGGTCCCTTCGCTGTCTCCTGGTCAAGGCAACTTGGTGAATAAAACAAAATTACAATTTGTGTCAGGTTCATCTTCAATAATATTTAAGAACAAATGAAGCTGAAAATCCCACATATTTAAGAACATATGGGGCGCCGTTTGTAGAAATATTATTTATTTTGTAACACCTGGTTTTTGAGCTATTTTAAAATAAAATTTGTCCGATATACATATCGGAAATTTCCGACTTCTTATATACAACAAAATGCACTTTAAGTTGGAACAAAATAATTCGGAAATTTCCGATGTATATATATATAATTTCCAACTAATTTCCGATTTATTTTATGTATATATATATATATATATATATACATACATAAAATAAATCGGAAATTAGTTGGAAATTTCCGATATGGAGTGCATTTTGTCGTATACAATAAGTCGGAAACTTCCGATATATATATTGGACAAATTTTATTTTAAATTAGCTCAAAAATGAGGTGTTACAAAATAAATACTATTTTTATAAACGGCGCCCTTATGAACAGCTTTCCTAAATCCAAAATTTACCGTTTCTTTTGAAAAAAGAGTTAACAAAATATATCAAAGTTTTTGAACCTCGCCAAAATTCGTATCGACATTCTTCACTTCGATTGTCGGTACTATGGCGTAACTCAAGTCAATCGGCTTCACAGCTTTGTAGTTATTTTGAAGAACTCAAAATTAACCTCATTGGCACAACAAAAACAACAAATAATTTCCCGAGCGAAATTGAAATGTTTTGAAAAACTTCGTATAAGCAGTATTGAGTGATGCTGGAGAGCACCAGGGTTATCTATACCCTGATGAGGACTATTATCTGATAGGATATAGAACATTCGTTAGTAAGATTTGCAGTTAACAGCTATTATTTTCTAACCAGTGGATATTTTCATCATTGTCATCAACTAACTACTTTTTCTGAATCGAGCTTCATCAATTATGACCGAGAAAAGTTCTATCTCAAGCAGTGGACCACGATATGTGCTGTATGTGCAATCTGCAATGAGCAGAAAACTACACTGGTATTGCATATGTTGTTTGTTTGATGTATTTGATTTGTGTTTGTTGCTATTGTACTATACGGTCTGCATTCAAGAAATAATAACAATAATTACCATGTAGAAACAATTCCAATTTTGGGATCAAGATGGGGCCAAAAAACATGTTCAGTGGTAACCCCATCACCTCGTGACCGTTAAGTAAGAAAATTTGCCTTATTTTTGCTTGGCAGGTAGGCTATCCTTCCCCAGCAGATGTCCGAAATTGTTTTTTGCTCGCACGTTTTTACTGGATGCTCGTAAATCGTTGGAGTTTTCAATGTAGATCTGGTTTAAAAACAATTAGTAGGCCTACTTGTGGGTGATATTAAGTTGCCTAGCCAGTCATAAACGAAAAAAAAAAGGCAGCAATTTGCTGAAAAAAACAACAACAAAATTTGGAAAAAATTTAATGACGTAATTTTAGCAATCAGGGTTTCTCCTTCAGAACAATCGAATATACTTTTTGCTTTCAAGGAAGAAAATCGGATTCAATAGCAACAAAGATCTTCTTCGGTTTTCACTAAAAATCAAGGGAGCCTTCAATTTCCAATCAAATGTTTTTGAGACTTTACTTCAAAAAAGCACAAGTTTTGACAACAAATCAAATATTTTATGATACTTGCTGCATTACGCCGAAGCTTGAAACAAGCTTGCGAGGCCAATCTCCGCGTCATTGCGCCCGGGCAACACAGTTCCTTTCGAAGAAATGTCGCAGCGGTGGCGAGCCGTTGACAACACTATGTTCGATTTGACCGGCTCGAGAATTAAACCTCAGACCTGGCAAAAAAAGATGAAGATCGTTGCTAAAAAAACTGAAAAAACAAGAGAAATGCAAAAAAGAAGAGTGTATCGCTTGCGATCACTTAGATAGTAAGTAAACAAGGGCCGAATAACAGGAGTGAACTTACGTCCAAGTTCTACAGTAGCAAAATTTCAATCATTACACTTACAGTATGTACATAAAAGTTCAAATCTTTTTTTTTCTAATTTTTGAGACTCGAAGTTGGACTAAAGAAATTTTAGTTCGACGTCAAAAGCTCAAAATCTGTATAAAATAAAGTCAAAAATAAATGAAACACCCTATGAGTTACACCACATCTCTGTCATGATAGCCTATACCCAGTACTCATAAAGTATAGCAGCCTAGTACAGATGCTGTTTCACGGAATGTTTCAAGCAGTCTTGAGAAATTGTATAAAATCAGTATGATTCAACAACTTCTTTCAATTTTTTGAAGTTGAGTGTGAAGAGTTAAAGAGCAACTTCCAAAGTTTTTAGCCTGGGTAACATTAGTCCTTGAAGCAATCTGAAATTTCATTGCGGTAAAAGTAAGAACTTTAATCTGAGGGTTAAAATGGTTTTCGTAAAACAAATCAACGCTATGCATTTCCTCATAAAAAGAAACGTTGTTGTCATCAAAGGCTTTGAAATTGACGGAAGAGCGAGGGCAGAGGCTGCAAACGAGGCGCGTGACCAAATGGAGTTGGATTTTTACTATAGACCCTGTTACCCCAAGCGAGGATATGCTGAAAAAAAACCTGCGAAGCAAAATACGTAGTTAACAATAAACTTTTTAACTAAAAATAAATAAATAAATTAAACAGAAAGGTCACAATGCTATCGGGTTTTGATACGGCAACGCTTCAGCTTTTCCCCGAAGTCATGCAATGGAGGTGTTACTGCTGTGTTATTGCTTTGCGATATTAATAAGAAATTAAACAGACATTAAATTCAATTAAGTTCATTACAATGAATATACTGTAGTTTACCTTTTTTTATTTTTAATGAAATAAAACAATCCGATTGCAATCCAAACAAGATGCAGTAATTCCAATACTATCGCCGCAGCTGTTAATGCTGTTTTAACAAAACGTAGTTATTTTTGTTAATTTTTGCGACTATACAAAAGTGCAATTTCTGCAATTTCGGTCACACACTCTTTTTATTTTTTTTATAAACACCAGTTAATTTTGAGTTGAGGCAGGCTGTTCTTAAGTTTTTACCGAGTTTCAGGTTTATTTGTTCTAAGTTTGTTTTTAAATTTAATACAAAAACTTTACATTACTAAAACTCCAGGATATAAAAGACTTAAGTTGCCTAAATTTATGTTCAAATTGGAACACAACAAATTACCCAAATTATTTAATAACAACTTCATTAAAAATGAGAACATCGATGTCACTTTTAGCGACCATGTTTGTAAAACTGTTTAATTTCCATGCTCTGTCTGCTTGAGTAAACGCTGTTTTTGCTGCTTTCGCAGCATCGCAAAATATTGAAAAAGCGAAAAATCGATTTTTTCTGGTTGAATGGAAGCCAACAATTTTTTCAGTTGCCTGCGCAATCTGCAAAAGCAATCTATTATTTCGGAATTGTTGCAATTTTGGTTGAAATACTGGAAAATCACTAAAATTTCATTGTTTTGAATCACTACAAAATGTAGCTTCTTTTTAGATTTAAAACCTTTTTTCCTCTAGTTTTTAATTTTTTTTTACTGCTGAGACTGGATTGTTCTTAAATTTTGAGCAAAAGTGATCCTCGTGTTCTTATAAAATTGTTCTTATGTAAAAAATGAATGTAATATCTTAGGAAAGAATTAATGACAACAGAAAACTGCTTGGATAATAGTTCATTGTTGAAACGGATCTTTTTGTTTTCAAACCCAGGTAACTGTATAGTAACCAGAAAGAGTTCAAACCAAAAAGTGTTTATTTTTTTAAACTACCGAACTGAGGCCGGGGCAGATCTTTTATGCCCTTCCCATGTTTAACCTAAAAAAGCGCCTCAGCAGGGATTTAATTTATCTCGGGTCTTGAGATTCCTGGGCCCGTCATTGGAAAATGAAGTGATGGAAGATGGTGAGGAAGGTGATGAAGCACTGTGAATCGCGGAGAATCAATTTGCAGTGGCTGCACCCGCCGCTTTCAAGTAAAAGGGGAAATAAAAAGAAAGCGAAGGTGTAAAATGTGTGCAAGCTTAAACATGTTGTTTCGGAACAGCAGTTCAACGGAACTAGTGAAAATATTTTCATTTGTTCTTCTTCACTTGATCCATCGCTTTTTTCTGCTGATCCCTCGCTTTTTGTTGTAACAATTGTTCTAACGAAAAATCAGTCAATTAAAAGTCCCCACGAAACTGCAAACCAATATCGCATTTGGCGACTTTTTTTGCTCGTCGATATCCGAATGCGATTTACTGTTAAGTAAAATTTAGATACTTACGCAAATGTTGGCATTACCAAGGCTCTCTAAATTCTAGCAGCAAATAAAATGCTAAACTTTGTGAAGTAGAAAGACAGCAGTTTTTAATGCTTGATGTAGATGAAATTTTTTTTACTTGAGTTGGACGGTATCAAATAAGTACATTTATACCATCAATGGATACGATTTATTAAGCATAATACTACGTTAAGTCTATTTTGTATGACGTATTCATTGATTGATTGAGACATCATTCTTTATCCTACTGTCAAAAGAAATCGATGGTATCGAAAACCCATTACCCTTTGAAGCAGGGGTGCCGATTTATATTAAGCATTGGGGGGATAATTTGCAATTTTACCCCAATTTTGCCCTATTTTGAACATTGGGGGGGATGAAGCTCGACCACAATTTTTTTCACGTGAAAGAAAAATGACAAACATTTAAGATGCATTGAGCAAATCAAGTGAAGACCAAAAAAAAGGTCTTCATAAAACTTGTTGGGTTTTTGTCCCCTGAAATTAAGTGAAGATTAAAAAAAGTCCAAAGATCATCCAGCGCTCAAATGCAGCAGATTATTGGGGAGGATGCAGTCAAATTATTGGGGGGCTATATCCCCCCATTCCCCCCGGGTTTCGGCACCCATGCTTTGAAGTTTTGTACAAATTGCACGCATCCTTTAACCAATTGCATCAAACCTCAAGCTTTCCGATTGGTTTTGGCTTTTTTCCAAGTACAATCAATTTACTGCTTATTTATCGCCACCATGCAGAAAAGGGCATCAAAAGAAAATTTTTTAGGGGGGGCAATAAAAATAGAGCCAGTATTAACCACTAAAAATGGAAGAATTTTTGAAATTTGGTAGGTTGAAGAGAGAGTGTGAGTGAAAATCTAGGAGGAGGGGCATACCGATAATTTTATGAAAAGCTTTTTCCAAAGTCGAGTTTAATCGTAATGCAGTTCTCCAGACCTCTCAGCAATGGTCTCTGCTCAGTAGCTCATGCTGCTGTCTGGTTGTTGCTTGTGAGGTTGGTCTCTGCGAAATATTGTACATTTGGTGTTAGTTTGTAATTTGTATGTAATTATATCGCCAAGCTTAAGTTTGCGCCTGTTACTCTTTGTATTGCTATTTGGTGCAGTTGACGTTGATAATCGCATGGTCTTTCGCTGCTTCCTACATGCGTATTTTTAACGCATGGTAAAAATAAACTTGACTCGGTGTACCTGCTAATCTTCGGCAAATGATTCTTGAATCCCAGTTGTTGCAAGGAACATCACTCCATTTCAGTCCTTGTTCTCTTGAATTTCTCCTTCCCATTGTGACGCAATTATTGTTTACATTATTCAGCTCATTTGTGTACCAATTTGACTGACTAGCTGACAGCTCAGCTCCATTTGCCCATTCCAAGTCAAATATTCCCGTATAGTATCGAATCAATCCAATGCAGAAAGAAAACGGATAGTCTGTAAGTATAAGATCACTGTTTTATTTTTATTCTTGCCACTGTAGCTTATTATTTCATTTTAATAAAACCGGTCCAAACGTCTTGGGGCACAACAGTTGCAAGCGTAGAAGCATATCGTTTCTACACTGGTACTATACTGTTTACGCTGGTAAGCCGGCACCTTACCGAATTTTTGTTATTGTTGCTATAGCGCATATTTATCCTACTGTCACCGGACAGCGTCAGACGCTAAATATTGGACGATCCGCTCACTTTTCATTGCAGTGACTACTTCGTGATTGGAGGAATCTACACTGCTTGGGAGTTTCCAGTGATCATAGGCGTATTTAGGGGGGGGCTATGGCCCCTCCTTTGGGTCGCCAGGATAGTATTATTCGCATAGAATTGTATGCAGAAGTGCGGCATGCCCCCCTTTGTAACTTGGGCAGAAAGTTTGAGCACACAAACGGACAGAATCTCGGTGAAGACTTTTTTGGGGGGCCAAAAACCGGACTAAATTTGAGTGAAGACCTTTTTTTTTTGGTCTTCACCTAATTATTGGTAGGAAAACGGATTGATTCTGAATGGCAAAATTTTTCTTTTGGTCTTCATTATTTTCAAATTTTCTGGCCTTTGGGACTAACCCTCAGTACACAAGCGACTTGAATGTTTGGGACAAACCCTCAGTTATAAAAATAACACTCTAACAAAAAAGTACGAGCTGCATTGCTATTTGAGCTGTTGTTGGCTGAGTTTAACAGCACATAAATTTCTACAATACGCGTTAGTAAATGACTAGGAAACTTTCTTCCAATTTTTGTTTCAAATTTTAGCGCAGGCATAAGTCTATCTCTTCTATGGGGCGCCGTTTGGAAAAATATTATGTATTTTGTTACACCACTTTTTTGAGCTTATTTACAATGAAATTTGTCCGATATGTATATCGCAAATTTCCGATATATATCGGAAATTTACGATATATATATACGACAAAATACACTCTAAGTTGGAGCAAAAAAAGCCTGCAAAATATATCGTAAATTTCCGATATATATACGACAAAATACACTCTAAGTTGGAACAACAAGCGCTTACATAATAAGTCGGAAATTTCCGACTTATTTTGTTAGCTTTTTTGTTTCAACTTACAGTGTAGTTGTCGCAAGATGTTGCAAAAAAATGATTTTTTTCCAAACGGCGTTGCGCACACGCCGTTTGGAAAAATATTGTTTATTTTGTTACACTTCACGACAAATACGCTGTAAGTTGGAACAAAAAAATTTGCGAAATAAGTTGGAAATTTACTATAGGCTTTTTTGCTCCAACTTACAGTGTATTTGTCGTGAAGTGTAACAAAATAAACAATATTTTTCCAAACAGCGTGTGCGCAATGCCGTTTGGAAAAAAATCATTTTTTTGTAACATCTTGCGACAACTACACTGTAAGTTGAAACAAAATAAGTCGGAAATTTCCGACTTATTTTGTAAGCGTTTTTTGTTCTAACTTAGAGTGTATTTTGTCGTATATAAATATTGGAAACTTCCGATAAATATCGAAAATTTCCGACTTATTTCGTCAGCGTTTTTTGTTCCAACTTAAGAGTGTATTTCGTCGTATATATATCGGAAATTTACGATATATTTTGCAGGCTTTTTTTGCTCCAACTTAGAGTGTATTTTGGCGTATATATACATCGTAAATTTCCGATATATATCGTAAATTTCCGATATACATATCGGACAAATTTCATTGTAACTAAGCTCAAAAAAGTGGTATAGCAAAATAAATAATATTTTTCCAAACGGCGCCCCATACTCTTCATCAAATACGATGCAGAGAAGCGTGTTATATGCACCTGCATGACTTTATATCCATCCACCTTCACATTTTATGGTAGTAACCACATTGTGACGGAGCAAACTCAGGCAAGTTCGCAGAACGTCAAATCGTTACAGGGGAAGTTTTTTATGCTTCAACACTACAAATTCAGCTAGCTGGCGAAATTTAGTAGTAAGTTAAAGAGGTTTTACTTGGAAGCTACTTAACTTGCTCTTTTATTAAACAACATGCATAAAACTCGCATTTTCAAGTTTTCCAATTATCAATTATTCAAAATAACTGATTTGAAAATAAAAAAAAAAAAACACGAAAAGAAATTTTGCATCGTTTTAATGTCACAAAACATTAAAACGCAAGGCAAGAATTTCGTCTTTTGGATAACAGTCTGCCGCCACTAATTAAATTACAATTATCTTAGAATGCAGTCCTCTTTTGAAGCCGAATAAGGAAATCATAGAACTTGAGTATGCATTCTATAAAACGCCTGGTACACCGCATCTAAAACAAAACAGAGAACATCACCGAAGAGTTCTGTTTCAGAAGCTTGTGACATGGAGTTCAAATCAAATCTTTCATTATACTCGTTGTATTACGCCGAAGCGGGTAACCGGTTGGCAGAGCCCCATCTCCACGTCATCGCGCCCCAGAGACATAGTTCCTTTCGAAATCTTGCAGCGGTGGCGAACCGTCGGCAACACTGTGTCCGTATGACCGGCCCGAGATTTGAATCTTAGACCTTCTGCTTCAGAAACGAACACGTTACCGCTCGGCCAGCTGGCCGGTATATGGCATGGACTCGATTTTCTTGAAGATGTATTAAAAGTTCTGCACCATTTCAAAACAGTTCAAAACGTTATAAAACTTCATAAAAAGCAACTACAGCGATGAACAAATAATAAAACTATAAAATAGCAGTTAGAAAAATCACAGTCAAAGTTGCAAATCTTTGTCACTTAAAACTCATTTGAAATGGTTTCTCCATTTGAAAAAAATGAATAAAATGTTTACAACAAAAACAAAAGGTATACAGTTATACACTTATAGCAGTTAAAGTCCGATAAAACCAAAGTCAAATTGCAAATACAGTATAAATCACTGGAACTCAATTGGTGTTAGAAGAATGAAGATGAGCTGGTTAACTGAACATTACACAAACATTAAACCCAATATACAACTAAACATTCAGCAAACGTTTGCGTAAAATTTAGGCAATTATATACCACTCTACAATCTATGTGCAGTTTTGTGCACAAGTGAAGTGCTATGCAAAATCTTATTGTACACGCAAGGTTCCAGAATACACCGAAACGTCTGCAGAATGCTTGGTCGCAGAATGACTTCAGTTGATGTTGGTCCTCCATTTTTGGCTTTCTTGCTTCTTAAAAGCTTCTAATTCTCGATCTTTCTGCGCTCTCAGTTCATCGATTTTCGGTTCTTTGAATTGGGGGTCTTTGGCGGGATCGTCTTGCGATAAATGTTTTGTTTCGCTTTCTTGGGGGAAATGACCGCAAAAAGCCGTCTTCCAAGCCTCGCTGAGATTTCTGAAAAACAAGATTTCAAAACTCTTTCATTATAGACCTACTCGATGTATTACACCGAAACGTGTAACGAGTTGGCAGGGCCCATCTCCGCGTCATTGAGCCCGGGCAACACAGCTCCTTTCGAAATATCGCAGAGGTGGCCAGCCGTTGACAACCCAGCGTCCGATTTGACCGACTTGAAATTTGAACCTTAGACCTCCCGCTATAGAAACAAACACCTTTCAAATCAAATTAAATTTCTTTTTTGTATGACACTGAGCATTTTTTGGCACTTTTTACATATAGAAGTCAGATAGAAGTTCACCTTATCTGCGGATGAAAGGACGGTGCAACGAAATACCACAGCATGAGACGCCAGCGATAAGCAAGAGAACTCTTGAGGTATGTGGCCATATATGCAATTAACAATAAAAAATGGCAACCTCGGCCGCCCAATTGTCGCTCGAACAACCACTTCTGATCTGGGTTTATTTTTTCCGCTTAAAAATTTCGAAAAATGTGCAAATTTGGACATAATTTTAAGTTATTTTAAAATTATTTGGGTTCTTTTTCTTGATTCCAGATCTTTAACGCAAAATCAGCTAATTTTTTTACATTATTTTGACCGAATTGGCCAATTTATATTCGGTCATTTACCAAAAATTTAGGTTAATGACAAATAAACAATAAAAAAAAAACAAAAACAACTAGTTGCAGGGTGACTGCCTCTTCAGACCCACGGGACGGAGACGGCTTCAATATTCTTCTCCACAAGAAGCACAAGAAAAAACAATATTCAACGTACTTTGTGGATGCTCTTCCCACATCAGCAGGTGCAAACGGAGGGGAGCCGATCGCGTCCACACTGTCCACGCCACAGGGAACGTACAGGGGCTTATTGCTGTCTATAACCGGTGTCATGCTGAAAAAAATTGTGTTATTTGGTGTGTATTGCCGTGGTATACATAAATTCTAATTGGCGTTTACTTGTTTTTTACATCAACAAGTTGGGGATGAGCTACCAGCATAAGAATCTTGCGCTTAGACGAAGCCAAAATGTTCGACTACAGTGAGCAAAATATTTTTGCCATGACATCCGTTATGTAGCGACTAACAATCGCGTCATAGAAAGTTGTACTACTGTGGATTTGTTCCTTTTATTTCTGTGGCTTTGTTTTTAAATTTGCAACCTAACTTTTAGACGAGAAACTGTTCAAATTATTATCATTTTTTGCCTTTTGGGAGACATTAAATTAAGAATTCAAACTAAACTATCGGTTCAAAAGTTATTTGAGAATGTGAAGTACGAACGGGGTCATGACCTACAAGCCCTCCAATGCTTTCCGCATAGAAAATAGTTTTTTAGTCAATCACATTTTTAAGTCAAAATCAACAAAAAATCGTTTCTATTTTACTAATTTATTGACTAGTAAAGCTAACGTCTACAGCTCCAGGCACCAACTTTAACTTGAGTTTCAAAATAGCGACGCACTTTAATTGGTTATCAAAAGTCGCAACATTCATAACATGCTTCCATCCTCTGATTGTAGCCTCCATTTTTGAGCTGAGATACAGCGCTGTGGCTCCATTAGAGTGCGCTAAGTAGCGGATACATTTTGTTATGACCTAAACATGAAACACACTTGTTGAAAGTTTTCCAGTCAATAACAACATTAAATCAAATATTTCATTATACTCGATGTATCTATCACGCAGAAGCTTATACCGAGTTTGGTAGAGTGGTAACGTGTTTGTTTCTGGAGCAGGAGGTTTGAGGTTTAAATCTCGGGCTGGTCAAATCGGAGGCGGTGAAGCCAACGGCTCGCCACCACTGCAACATTTCTGGAACTGAAGCTGTGTTGCTCGGGCGCAACGACAATATTAAGGTTCAAAACAAAATTACTCTTATTTTTCAAACAGTAAACCACAAGGCAGTCAAATGACTCCAACAAAATATAAACTGATTTTTTCAATAAGTGATACAGACGCAAAAAGAGCTTGTTTTCAACATGATACGGCACAAAACTTTCGATATTGCACTAGTAATAGCATGTAAATATTTCGCACAATTCAAACGGAACTTAAAACTAGTTTTTGCCACGAAAAGTACATAACAATCCTTTGAATAGATTTAGTGTAAAAAAAACAGTATTAGCTTAAAATTAAACAAAGCTTTTAGGCTTCAGGCTGCACTAAGCTCATCATCAGTAAACTCTTTTCGTTCAAAAATTTAGCAGCTTGGCGCGTTACCTTTTTCGTTTCTGAGTCAAAATCTTGAAACAAATCAAACTTGCTCCCAATTATCACCAGAGACACAGGAAACGGGTTAATCGCTTTGGCATCCTACAAATATAAAATTGTGTTTAAAAAGCATTTGCCAGCCGTTTTGTTGAATAGTTGCACGCTCATCTCTGGAAAGGGAGGTTCAGGTTCAATTCTACGGCAAGTCAAATCAAACACAATGCTGCATTCGGCAAACCACCGAATCTCAATGACGCGGAGATGGGCCAGTGGTAACTGAATAAACACTTCCATGTATTGCGGAACGTAAAGCTTTGGATCTCAAAAACAAACGCAGTATCCTGAAAAGTATAAAACTGTACGTGTATAGTACATGTGTCGACTCTTCACTAACATAGTAGCCGATGGCTAGCTTCACTATTCTGTCATCGAAAGTACACAAAGCTGCAGTGTTACGTCACAACCACTCACAGCTCTCTCTTTCCCGCCGATTCTTTTCCAAGCACTACTCATGATTTGATTCGGCAAGTCTCGATTCTGCTTGCTAGCCAGTTTAACAACTGTGTCCAAGCGCTCTCGTGCTGCTTTCAATAACGTCTCGGCCGTGGTCCATAACCTGGAAGGCTGCGATAAATCCAACATCTGAAGAAAAACAAACTTCGTTTAGCAGTAGATTACCCCAGTATTAAAACATTAAAAATTAAAACCTTTGAAACCCAAAAGTTTTGTTTCACCGTAAATGGGATAATTCCAAAAGATCGACCTCTGATGATCCTATTTACGGGTAAAACTGGCTGTTGGGTTTTATACGTTTTAATTTCCAACGTTAAAATACAGTAGTAATCTACTGTGATATTTACTCTCACTCTTCGTTATCGAGAACTTTTTGAAACCTTGACATCAACAAATTTCACAAACAAACTTCGTTTTATATAGTCCCGAAAATGAACTAAAAATCTCTAAAATATCACTAGACAACCGATCCACAGCCGCTCCAAAAAGCTGAATTGTCAACCAAAATCGTACTAAGATTAAAATTAGTTTCCTTTTAGCAAATGCCTTATTAGTTGTGTAGTGGACAACTGCTATTTAACTTATAAAGTTCTACAAACAGAATGACGTCGCATTTGAAAAAAACTTTGATATGATGAATCCAGCTATAGCATGATCTGGTGAAACAATCACGATCGGACGTACACCAGTGTCTATATTAAAAATGCGCGGTGGCCTTGATTGATATACAAACAAAGTTTTTAGTCATACCAGCACAACTGTCATTTGGTTGATGGTGTCTGCGGTCAGGCAAACATCAACAAGCCTGTGGAGGTTCGTTCCTCCTCCCAACTCCCACACGTGTCCGGTCAACTTTTGTTGCTGAAATAAAACCAATTATTATCAGTATTCTGGTGAACTTTGCTAGAGACAAAGGTTGCACTTCTACTAGCAGAGTAATAATAACTTAATTTTTTTTTATCATTTTTCTCTTCGACTTAGTTTTTTTAATCAATTCATTCAAATGAAAATACCGTTTATCTCTAGTAGACATTTGACAATGAACTTAACCCAAAACAGTTCTACTAAAATAACATCCCACTAATGCTGGAAATGATTTTTGCTTTAATTTCTCCAAAATTCAGGCAGTTTTGGTTTAAATACTTCGTCTCAAGAAAACAACAAATACAGGGTGTTCGGAAAGTCACTGTGCACTTTTCTAATATTCTTTTTTATGTAAGTGCACAGTGACTTTCCGAACACCCTGTAGTTAAATATTACGCTGCAGTCTTACCAAGTTGGTGGTTCGTCTAGCAAATGTGTACTCCAGGGCAGTGGTGGGCTTAGCCACGTCATCCCGAGCTAAAAACTTCAATAGTGCTGTGGTCTTGCCCTGTAGAAATTATTTTGTAATATTCCAAGGCAATATACACCAAAAAGGCATTGTGATTCAAGCTTCAACAATGCTCATGCACAAAGCTGAACAACGCTGTGTCGGTTCCGATACACACCATTTTGTATCTGATGTATACTTGTTGGGTATCGACAAAAATTGAAGACATTCCGTTATAAACTAAGTCGTAGGTTATTAGTAAAGAATCATGGATGGGATTCGAACCCATGCCGCACGAACCAGAATTATGCACGTCTTAATTCGGATTCGCGGCTGTCCCTCCTGATTGGTATTAATGGCGTTAAAGATTGGCAGAAACTTATTTTAGTCACAAAAATACACAACACAAAGATATATAGCAACCAAAAGATTTAATGAGCTCGTTAAAACAATTAAATGATACTTCGCTTAATACAGTACCGTTCCATTAGGTCATTAAATCAGTTCTTTTGTTATACTTGCTTTATTACGCCGAAGTGTGTAACGAGTTTGCGGGGCCATCTCTGGATCATTGCACGCGGGCAAAACAGCTCCTTTCGAAGAAATGTTGCAGCGGTGATGAGCCGTTAGCAACGCTGTGTCCGATTTGACCGGTTCAAAATTTGAACCTCAGACCTCCCGCTCCAGAGATGAATGCGTTACTCCACGATTTATTCCTGAAAAATTATTCAAGACAGTTATGAAACTCTGACTTACCCCAGACTTCGATCCCATTAACACGACGTATTTGTCAGTTACAGCCAGATTGTTCTTCTCCGTGAAAGCAACCTCCTGCACCGCGGCGTCCCAAACATTTTTAGCAATGCTGGTCATTACAATACTGGTAAGCTACTGTAGAGTACAACAGGCAGTTCTAAAGAACGGCCAATTTTTTTGGAGTGATCAAGTCGTTATTTGTATGAACTACTCACTCGTTGGTGACGTTCTGCTTTTGTATAGCAGAAATACGGTAATCACTGCACTATGAAAAAATTACGGTAATCACTGTAAAACAAGGACCAGTGCAATATATTTGTAAAGGTGAATTTACGCAGTATCTGTTTTTCTCCGCTTTTCTCCATTTTTTTACGTTTTTGTTTCTGCACAAAAAAGTATGAGCTTTTACGACCACATTTTTATAAGTCTATATCCGCATTAAGTAGACCAGGGGCGTTCAACACGCGGCCTGCAGGCCACTTGTGACCCGCCAAAGGTTTCGAAGTGGCCCGCGTTAAACTTCCTACATTGGTTGGTTAATTGATCCTTACGCGCAGACACGATATTGTGAGTTACGGATGCGAGTCCTTGATTTCTATTCTTTATTTTATTGGTTCTTTGAAGAACATCACTAAATCTATAGCAATCGGTGGGTTGAAGATCTTTCTTGGTCTTTACCAAATTTTGGGCAAAAAAACCTTTTTTTTTTTGAAGAAAAAGAATCGCACAAAGTAAATTTTGGAACAGCAAATCTGGCCCGTGACTGAAAAAAGTTGCACACCCCCGAAGTAGACTGTTACATATTGAAAAAATTTTGTGCAAAAATTTCGCGTATGAACGATGTGAGCAACATTTCAAAATAGGGCTGTATCCCTTCCAAAAAATTTTTTCGGAAAACTTTTGTCCCGTATGTGACAGTCTGGTTAGTGCGGATATGGACATACTTTTTTGGCGGACGCAAAAGAACATACTTTTTGATGGAGAAAAAACGGCTAAAAATGAATACTGTGTGAATCGACCTTAAGTAATCACTCAACAGAGCTTTCTTGATCTTTTCTGTATCGCCGTTATAGTTGATTTTTCTAACACTAATCATGATATGCAGTATAACAAGAGTCAACTTTTACCACAAAAAAGTAAAGTTGAGTCAGTTTATATTCCAATAAAATATGAGAACCAATGAGGCTATCCAAAAAAATTTAAGAACAAATGCGGCCGAATATTTGTACAAATTTAGGAACAACCATCCTCAATCCGAAATTAGTGGTTCTTAGAAAAAAAAATGTATTCAACGCAAACTTTCGGATTAAGGTGAAGCAACATACCGCTTACGCCAAAAAAGCATGAAAAAAGATACCTCAAAAGCACCGGTATCGATGAAAAGTTTAAGCAAAGTATTTTAAACGCTGGTTAGCACGAATAAATTATGCTTTAACTTTCATAAACGAAGCCATTTCTGCACTTATTCCTAGAAAAACAGACAAAAGAAAAAAAATAAAGCACTACAGATACAAATAAACAATTGTAATCATGTACGCCACATGAAAGTGCTAAAAATCAATCTCGGATTATGAATGCAAACGCAGCTATCACAAGGGTAAAGGTCATTTCCTCTGTGACGCCGCTAACTGCTTAGGATTATGAACAATGACGTTAAAAATCGTAGCAAAATAGGTCACGCTCTGTTAAACTGACTCAAGTAGAAAAAGTGACGTGAGGCTCAGTCTCGGGAACTGCTGAGAAATGTCAATAAACAGTAGAAGCGAGCGAAAGAGGCACCAACAACTGTGCATTGCCGCGGTTCAGTAGTAGAGTACATTAAAGATGAAACTAATCGTTTTTGGACCGACAGGAAGATCGGGGTTAGCTGTACTGGATAGAGCTTCAAGAGATCCAGGTAGTTGTTTCAGATAACAGAGAATTACAGTATTTGAACGAGTTTTTTTTAGCGCAAATTTGTTACTCCTCACATTCACTATCTAATATGCACATTCAATCTAGGGTAAGCAATCAACCAATGTGACAAAGCAATAGACTTAGACAAGCAGTGATACATAGTCAAGTTGGATTTCATCCGCCAGCGTTAAGTAGATAACTAGTTCATAGTACTGAGAATGCTTTGATTGCACAATGCACCCAGGGTCCAGTGATAAACCACTAACTTACTAACAAAATGTTGGTGTGAGCAGGTTACACGTAAGAATGTGGGTGCATCGCAGTTTTAAAGGACTATGTGGTTATTGGATTAGTTTGCTCTAACACATTTCATTGCATTTAACTTTTGTAAACTGCTGAACACACAAAGTTGATAGTACCAGTTAAAACCATTATATTATCCATCAATATCAGTGAACATTAGGGTATACTGGTATAGAGGAAAAAATATAAATTAAAACAAGCAGTAAATCACTCATATATCATTTCAGATTTTGAAGTGACAGCTTATCTTCGAAAACCACAAAAAGTGCCAGAAGAAGTCAGAAAATGCGTCAAAATCATAATTGGTGATGTGAGAAATATCGATCAAGTAGCAGATGCACTGGCAGGACAAGATGCGGTCATTTCATGCCTGGGAACTGGGTTCAACCTCGGTAAGCAAAACTAATTCTATTTGATGTGGTCTTACTGACACCACAAACCAAACTACAAGTACTTACTTAAGCCATACTTTAATTGCCATGCACATCATTTTCATTCAGCCAAAGTTGATAATATGTTTGTTTAGACATAATAAGTTGTCATGATATGTTCACAGCTCACAAATAAAAAAGAAGCAATTTGTATTTGGATAATTGGTTAAATCAATTTTTAGATCTATTAGGCTAATGCCTTGCAGAAATAAAAAAAGTGCTAAGATTTCAAAAACTTCAAAAATGCTTTCATGTAATTGTAAGTTTGGAGCATGTAATTTCAAATTCTCCAAGTTGCCTTGGCCAGGAGACAGCATTTAAAGAAACCTTTTGATCTTCAAGTCAAGCTGCCACCGACCCACCTGCTTACGCACCCAATGGATGTTTCACACTGTCCCTTTTAATGCTGAATGTGAAGCAGGGAAGCTGTGAATACCAAGTTTGATATTCTTTGGTTTGACCTGACAGGAAACCAAACCTACGTCTTCCATTTCAGTAACAGATGTTCTATCCACTCGATCAATGGTTGGTAAAAATTCTTCCACAAAACCATCAAAAATTTAGGTGAAAGCATACTACAAGCTGTCACTTTTCAAATAATTTATTTATGGAAGTATGTTGTTAATTGCCCATAATTTTACCACCCAATTCAGTAATGCAACATGTGAACAGAGTGCATGAAGTTTCACATAAGTTTTACAAGCATTGTCATTTTTTTTACAGGTGAAACGACTGTAATATCTGAGGGAATAAAAAATATACTAGATGGAATGAAAAAGCATGGAATTAAACAAATTACAGCAGTAGGAGTCTGTAAGATGATGCCAACCCTTTAGCAATCATTTCATTCTGATGGGTGAAACTTTTTGGGAAGAGACTATTTCACCAGAATGTTTATCTTGTTTTTCATTAATTCTAACCCAAATCCAACCTAAACTAAAATCTTTGCTTAAAAACTAACCCCAAACCTAATTCAGTAAACAAAGAAGTAAACAAAAAATATTAGGATGAATTTCTTATTTTCGTTTTATTCTCTATAACTTCAAAATTTGCGATAAAATAGTCACTCCCAACTTTTTATTATGATTTCTAAATTTATTTTCAAGCCCAAAAACTTGATGACAAATGTTATCTGGAAGTCTTAACAAATGAAATACTGATTTTTGCACTTCTGCCAAAAGCACAATAGTACCGATAATGCAACTACTTCTTCTGAAAATAATGAACAATTATTGCTTATGGTGCTCATTACAATAAAATAATTGTTTAAAAAATTATGTATATATAATTGTGATGTAGTGCAATCTATAGATTATTTATGTCTAGATTTTTATTTAATGCTCTATAAAAGTTTTAAGTAATGCAAACAATCAGCATTTTACTTTGAATGTTATTTTTTTGCATTATATTAATGAGAGCATTGAACAGTAACAATTTGAAATTGTTCGTTTTAGCTTTCTTAATGCCACATGAATTTGAGCCATTTCCTCTTAAGAAAGTTGGAGCTGATCACAAACGAGCCTATGAAATTATGAAACAGTATAGAGATATCAACTGGATTTGCATGGCACCTCCTGAAATCGTCAATCTACCATATACTGGAACATGCCAGGTACTTTTCATAGTGCTACACTTCTGCTATGAAAAATACTTGCATTAACGTAGCTAATGCAGTTCACCAAAACCTAAGATTCTTACCTGTGTTGATTGAAAAAAACTTTCACAACACCACACTATTTTTATTCTAAAGTGGCAAAGATGGCAGTGAAACAAACGCTCTTGTTAACTTTTTATCATAACTAATCCAGCTGATCGATTTTTTTCATTACTAGCCTCATTTATTCCCAAGTTTCAATTACAAACATATTTAGTGTATCTGTAAACTTTTGTATAAAATTGTTCTTACAAAGAAAAACAAAATTGTATAACAGCAGCTCACAGAAAGTCAAGGTGAATAATTTTGTTAAATATACATATAGTATTTTGAACACAAAAATGAAAACTTTTAAGCATATAGTAAAAATGAGCATTTACGTTGAACACTACAAGACTCTGCCAAATGATGAACCTCAACATCTAGTACTATGAACTCCCAAGCAATGTCTAAAAATCAAAAAAACTACAGCCAGTTCAAAAAACTTTGCAATTGGCTATTATTTTTTGAAACAATTAGTTCTTTTTTTAATTATTTGAAATCACATTCACAAAGATATTAACCTACGAGTTAATAAAGAGTAATTTAATTGATTAAAACATCATAGTTAAATTAAGACACCCAAACCTTTTAAAGCAAGTATAAGTAACAACCACTGAGACGGAGCCATTAAATTTGCTTATTCATGTCATTTATTTTTCCAGGCCACCATCAACAAACTTATAACTCACGTTGTAACTACACAAGACTTAGCAGATTGGATGTTACAGTGCAGCAAAGATCCTGAGATGGTAAAAGAGTACTCTCATCAACTCGTCGGTATTTCCTCCTCCCTTGGTGCTTTTACTTGGCTCACACAAACTACTCCTGGGGTAATGATGCTCATAGCAGCTGCTATCTTGATTGGAGGAGGCTACCTTGCTTATCTAAAGTTTGCTTAATGATAGACAATCTCTTTCTAAAAACAGCAATTATGATGAAAGTTTAATAAAAATTACTAATCTCAACTTTGATCATGTTTTGTGCAGCTACTATCATCAAACCACATGCATCCACCACACAAAATATTCACAGTATCTTCTACAACAAAAAGTATGACTTCAAGAAAAATGTATGTTTGTTATCCAGCAATGCAATCATAATAAGAGCGATTTATTTGCTGCAACACAAGCACACTCAAGTTGTTTAAAATGAGGGGACTGGGGAAGATTTTACACACAATCAAAATTCTGTAATTGAGTATATGTGTTGAAAATACAAACTGTTGCTCTTCTGATTAAGGTACACTAAAGTATTTAACAAAAATATGACTTCTTGTTTGCTATAATAAGATGCAATTACACTAATCTGAAATATTGACAAATAACTTTTCAAACTTAAAAAGCAGAGCTGAAGGCATTGTAATATTTATAGTATTGATCAATAGAGCATCTAGCAAAAGATCATGCGAAGTTTTCGAGTCTATTTCTACATCAGTTGCAAATGTTGACCATGAACTGTAATCTTTATGTGCATTTTGAGGCAATTTGTTTGAAATGAACCTTATTTTTTTCTTATTATTTGTTTGTGCTTCTTTATATGCGAAAGCATGCACTATATAGTACTGTATTAAACATAATTGTAAATAAAACTCTTCAGCACCACTATTTTGTTCATAGAAGCAATTTCTGATTGAATGAAAGATCTTTCTAGATAGCAAAGAATGAGTTTGTGTGTGCTTAAGTGTGATTTGTGTGTAGTTGTGTTTATGCCTTAGTAATGCTGGACCAATCTTTTTTTGAGTCCGTCAATAAATAAATTACAAAAAAACTTTATCCCTTGTCCGCAACTGCGCCAGTCAATGAAACAATAAAAGAGATTTAAAACCTATCAGATTGATATATACTAATATCAGTGTTGGGCAAGTTAATGAGAAATGTTAACTTTTCGCTAAGAATTTTCAATCAATTTTTTAACTAAGTTAAAGTTAAATAGTTTACTGCTTAACAAAAGTAACGTAAGTTAAGGGTAATTTGGTAACTCTTTAAAAAAAAATTCAATATTAACCTGCACTTGATGCCCAGTAAAATGATTCCATTTCCGTAAGAGATAAAAATCACTCATTCTGATTTCTGTTACTATGGTATTTACTATTCTAATAAAGATACATGGAGTGGAAGCCTTTTTTATTTTACTTTTTGTTTCTATTATTATGGCATTAGGAAGCATGGTGTAGCCTAGAAATTTAACGGATTAACGTAAACATTAAAGTAGTTTAACGAAAGTTATAGTTAATAAGTTAACTCACAAAAGCTTTTTACCTCATTAATGAAAAACTTAACTCATTATTAACGAATTCATGAGTTATTGCCCAACATTGACTAATATCCCTGATACCAATAATCCATGCCAGCTATTGAGTAAACAAGTTATGAAGCAACTTATGCTGGAATATAAGTATATTATAAGTGTTACAAAAGCTATCTAAACCAAACACTGGAGATGTAGTTAAAAATATGGAGATCTGAGATATAGTTAGTCATTCTAAAGCCAACTTGTAAAAATGTTTAGTACTGTACAGTAAATGAAAACTGTACTATTGCAAAGGGGTTACCAAAATATCTTGACTTTCCCAAAAACATGCTGATTGCTGATGTTACAGATCACTTCCTTGTGAATAATTACGGATCAAGCTTTGGTGATATCTTTTACCACATGCAATACATTGCATTTAAGCAGGTACTGATTTTATTCAAATGTTTTAATAACACAACTAAATCTGGATGAGATTGAGCATCTGCTATTATCTACACCACTACCACATTTGAACAGATAGTTATAATGATAAATTTGTCATTTTACTTTTTCCAATCTTGTTCTTGATAGGCTTGACCTTTGAGCAATAGGCCTTCTAGTAGGTTACCATGTCAAAAAACTCTGTGATGCACAAAAAATCACTACAATGGAAAATGTTGCGATGCATAGGTGTAAATATACAAGACAAATTCGCTGCACAGTGCAGTATCACTTTTTTAAGTTGTAGACCAGACAGTCTGAATCTAAAGAACAAAACAATGAATTAAATAACCAAAAGATCAAAACCAAATACTGTAGTGAGAGAAGTGAACCACCCTGCCTAATCTATCTTTATCATGGGCTTATCCTAATAACACTAATTGCCAAATGAGTAACAACTGATAGTAATATTTACCCCAGTGGTGTAAAAAGTACTCGAAAATTGTACTCAAGTAAAAGTTTCGTTACTGACAAAAAAACTACTTGAAGTAAAGTACAAAGTACTGACCAAAAAAAGTACTTGAGTAAAAGTAAAAAGTAGTCATTTTAAAACTACTCAAGTAGAAGTATTTCTGAAAGTATTCACGCAAAATAAGCAAACTATTCAATTGACCAATGACAACTGGTCGACTACCTTCGCATCACTGCCACAAGCGCTTGATTTTCTAACCCCTCACGATCTTAAGAAGTCATGAAATATTAATTGTGCAAGTTTTTTGTTACTGTATTCAAGCAATCAATTCATAAAATATTTGCTCAAATACTCATTCACTGCCATTGTTAAATTTATATGCTAAAAAGTAAAAACACCGCGGAAATGCCTTATTAGAGTGTCGGCAGCGTGGTCAAAAGGGTAAAGACGTCGTTTTTACGACCACCCTGGTTGCATGAACATGGCTTCAACCCGCACCCTGGTCACGTTGTTGCGTCTTTGGATAAGACGCTTTACGATGATTATCTCTGCCCAGTGGCTTTGAACAAGCAGCAAATTTATGTGGAAAGAAGTCAAAGGTCAACCGGAAAACCTGGAAATTGTTAACGCCTAAGCGGGTGCAGATTCGACCAAAGGATAGCGCCACCGTCGCTTTCACGTGAAAAGAGGATACAGATGCATCAATCAATCAATCAAGCCTACTGTATCCACAGGGTGCGCCAAAAGTCACACACCAAAGCCAATTCAATAGTCTGAGATAAACTTTTTTTGGATTAAAGAAGAAAATAATATCATAAATTTTTTTTAATTGATTTTATTTCACATGTGAAGGCAGATAGAAACCGGTAGAAACATAACTTAAACTGTGAGTGAAGCACAGTCATTCATTGATTGATAGTGATACCAGTGTTCTGTCACAGCATTTGTAGGTTAGACTGCAGCTTAATTTAATTTCAATTCAATTTACTTGGTGCACTTTAGAAAACCTTGCTGCCTGCCTAGACAAAGTTTATCATGCAATTCCTGAATTCCACCATGTTTGTTTTCAGTTTTACTGATTTATACACCGTGTTGCCTTGACCAGGAAACCGCAAAGTGATATTTAGGGTCGTTGAGGCAAGCTGCCACCTCTCTACCACACAAAGATGTAAGCACTGAGCAGCACATTATCACTTTCAATGCAGAATGTCAAGCAGGAAGATGTGAATACAGTTTGCAGTAGGCTACCTATTTTTAAGTCTTTGGCTTGACTGGACCAGATTTGAACCCAAATTTTCAGCCTGATATACAGATGCTCTAACCACTAGGCTATACAATCTTGTCGGCATATTTATCAGTTCAACCCCAGGCTCTCAAACTGCAAGACACTGTTCTCAAGACCAGAGAAACTAAACATTTCATCAGTTTATTACTCAATGATGAAGTTTTACTGCTACAGTGCTACTCAGCAGAGGTGGAGTCCTTGAGGACGTCCTTGGTCTCGAGGACACATTTTGAAGTCCTTGGCCTCGAAGCCTCAAGTCCTCGAAAATGCCTGTCCTTGGCTCGAGGACAGCAGTATTTTTTGAATTATTAAAATTTTGTAGTTTGCCAGAAAAAAATTTTGCAGACCTTTGTTTTTGGAGATCACCTAAATTTGGACTGTAAAACCGACTCAATCTGCGTGAAAACCGATCAAAATCTGGGATAAGATCATTTGATGTAGTTTCCAGCCTCTGAATTAGCCTTCCCCCATTGCAAATTTTTGGCTATGCGCCTGCCAGGATCACATATATCCACTTATCAATAAATTTCTGCAATTGCCTAATCCTCCAGTCCTACAAAACAGCAAAACGGGAATGGATCTTTCACCCTAATTACGAACAGCCCGATTGTAAATGCACCCTAACCTACTAACTCTACTCATGACTTCAGGAAAACTGACGATTCATTTGCATTTTATTGGTGTTAAAATGGTAAGGTTAACCTATAATGTTGCAGGCTAACTACTCGGTAGAGCTTTGGTTCCTAGTCCTGATTAAGAAATCGATGTTTACCAGTGCTTGATTAGAAAAAATGCAATCGTTTTCAAAAGCACATGAACGCAGTCAAGCGTGGAATTTAAAGAAAGAAAGAACCAATAGAGAATAGCCTGAATGCGCGTTTACGAACGACTGACTGCAGATGCCCACAGTCAAAGTGCAGTCAACACTGCGTCTCAAATTTTAAAACTACTTTGTACTTTTATCAAATAATAAGTACTTAAGTAGCGTTACTTCAGATTAAAAGTACTTAAGTAGAAGTAAAAGTAGTTAAAAAAAAACTACTCAAAGAAGTACTCGTTACCGAAAAAAACTACTCAAGTAATCTACTCAAGTAAAAGTATTTCGTTACTTTACACCACTGATTTACCCTATGCCGTATGTCCACTTCATGTAGACCAAACAGATAAATTTATATTAAGCAATAACTTCATTTAAGACTCACAACAATTTATTCAATTCAAGGTCGCAATAATCATTCATTCAATTAAATGGAATTATCAATGAAACACCATATCCTGTATTAGTCAATTAAGGCACTAAACTTTGCCAAACCAGTAACCACCACTATAACACCCCTCATTGTCACATCAGTAATGTTCCTGTATCCTACCCTGGATAAACGCAATTTTCAGTTGTACCTACTAGTACTAGGGCTACAGTGTCCTGTAACAAAACAACTAAATAATAAGTTTAATCACAATTACAGATTAACAATGGAAATTTAAAACTTGTACCGGTATAACCCTATATTTACTAACTTCACTAATCACAGGACCAACTTGCTTTAATTGATTAAAAATAATGCTATACTAATTTGAGATGATAAGCAATGCACACATGCTTTCCCATTCACACTACAAAGTTGCTAGGCAAGTTTTTGCTTTAATTTTAGGCATATGGAATTGATTCAAGACAAAATAGCAGTTTTAAATTGAAAAAATAAATAAATACCAGTAAATACAATAACAGATAATGATTACTGTAAGTACAGTAAATGAAAACAAAAAACAGATTTATTGCAAATTGACACTAGTAGTGACTACTTCACCGACAATTTTCAAGTTAAAGAGAATGAAACGAAAATGAGAAATATTTATCTGCACTTTTTTATTTGGTTTTTTAGGGGTTAAAGATTAGAATTTAAGTTTGGGTTAGGGTTTAATTTGGGGATAGTTGTAAAGTGAGCATTTAAGTTTGGGTTAGATTTGAGTCAGAATTAATAAAAAAGTAGATAAAAATTTCAGGTGAAATAAAGCCTTCCTAAATTACGATATGGTACAGGTAGATAACATAAAGTTAACAAGAGCGAAAGAAGCACACTTAAAACGTTATAAAATTACGCATTTCAGACATAGCCTACTGACCAGTTCCTCTGTCCAAGAACCGTACAATCTACTACCTGCCTACTCAGCTACCGGTATGAACAAGTTGTACTGCTGAAAAAAAAGTAAGCCGCCTCTCAAATCTCTTAATTAACTGGCATAATAACTGCTTACACTTCAATACTGATTCTTAACTTAGTTTAAATTCTTGTAGGAAAGCATATCCACTATCCAGTCGCAAAGGTGGCTAGGCTATTAACCCTGAGCCAGATCGTTCTAACATGTAACAGCTGGGCCAACTCTAAACTGTTAACACTGTACAGTAATTACTGGTAGCACCGGTGGAAGTAAAATAACTACAATGAACAATCGAATTTTGCCAAAAACTGAAACCTCATAACATATTTTGTTAACCTCGCTGAGTTGTTTGAAGCTGCACAGAACATAGGCAGTAGGCCTAAATATAAGATAGGCATACAGAAAGTCAAACTTGTGGATCTTTCATGAAAACAAACTTAAATTAGCCCATGCATGATTGTTAGGTAAGTAGATGCCATTATACTAGTTGTTACATTGTTCGACTTTCAAATCGCAGTAACTTTGATCCACCTTAGTATAATTAGCATACTGCATAGGGGAATTAGTGCATATTATTCTGTTATTATCAACACGAGGCCAAAAATTCGCATTGTAGCGGTATTTGATCAATTCCCCAAACAGCTAGATTTAAGAATTAAACAAGTGCTTCCAATTAAAAAAGCAGACTTCATCGACCAGACATTAGAGTGGAGCTTGAAGCCAGAGCCCGAGCGGAGTCGGATCCGGATTTTGCATTTTTCAGCCGGAGCGGAGGCCAATTTTAAGAAAAAATTAGGACCCAGAGCACAGTATACTAATATATACAGTAGGTTCACTTCAAGCAGAATGCATTGTTAAAATGTCCAGCATTTTTTTGCCTGTGTTGCGTCATAAGGACTTTTTTGGGTGGGTCACGTCACTACATGGTGAAAAAAATGTTTCCAATTTTTTTCAATTTTTGTAATATTGTATATTTTTTAAAAAAACTTTGGGGTTTTTTATTTGAATTAATAGACTTTGTGCTTGAGGAAAGCGCAGTGGGCGAGCGAACTGCTACATTTGTGCTTTTTCAATTCTTAGAAATCGGCACGAAGCATGCTCGAAGATGTCGGGAGCCCACTATGACGTCATAGTACTTGGTTGAAATACACTAATTTCAAGTGTTTTAGTGCAATCGTTGATCTTAAATCAAAGCAAGGTCTTCTTCTTGCCTGCTCAAGGTTTTTTCTATCGAAGTAAACGGTGGACGAGATGCATTTGTGACATCATAATGCATATACATATTGTTTAATTTTGTATTCATGATGCTATTGGACAGCCTGATTTAGCCAAATGCCAATATTAAATAAATGAAAAATAGCTAAAAGAAATAAATCGGATCGAGTGAAAGATGAAACCGGGATACCACTATGACATCACAAAGCTGTTACAAATTTGCCAATGTCAATTGATTTGACTGCAACGTAATCCATCATACACTACAAGGATGTGGTTGCAGCTAAGTTTTATAGGGAGCAAAAAGAGTCGTGATCAACGCTTTCGTGTGTGACGTCATAATCCATTTAGGTTTTGTTTCAATTTCCTGTTCAAGCTTGCTGTAGAGCAGTCGCACTACAACCTAATATAAGCATTGAATAAATTCAAGATAGTGATCGAAGTATGTAGTCGGGAGACCACTATGACGTCATAAAGCTGTAACAAATTTGCCAGTTTCGACTGATTTGACTGCAATTATTATCCATCATAAATCATAACAAGGTCTTGCTTGCAGGTTGAAGCTCATTTTGTATCGAGTAGAAGGAGTCGAGATCAACGCGTTCGTGTGTGATGTCATAATGCATTTACGTTTTCTTTTCTTTCATTCATTATAATTTGGTTTTAATTGATTAAAAAGAGTTTTAAGGGTGAGTTCTTCGCAGTGATATGCCATTGATTTCTACAGTATTTGAAGTAGGCTATCTAGCTACATTGATAGCCCCAAAATTCTTCAAAAAGAAATGCTCTTTGATTACTATCTTAGTTCGTAATTGCTACAATAAACAAGTAAACGCAACACAAGTTTCTTTGCTAGGTGTACCGTCAGGCCAGAGACTCTTTATTTAGTAGAATAGGGACAGACGCGCGGAAAAATAGAGAAAAGCATTAAAAATAAGCATACTTCTATTGTAAAGGTTTTTTTTGAGGCCACGCGTTTTCGGCTGATTTGATTAGACGTATTTGTAGAATAAATAAACCGTGAAGAAAACAGTCACGCTGATTGGACGAGTCGGCATATTTTAAAACAAATTAAGCAAGAAGGAAAAATACAAAACCATTAGTTTCCAGTTCATTGATAAAGAGTCTATGATCAGACAAGTAGGTCTATGCCACTCTATTCGGCTATTATGGTCAATCGTTTTGTTCAACAGCTTTTGCCATGCTTTTAGTTCAACAGCTTTGTCATGCTTTTTCGTGTGAGAAAGCATATAATAAATACAGCATAAGTACGATAAGTTACCGGAAGAGTTCGAAACTTTTTAGTTTATAGCTAAATACGGTTATACTTAGCTTAGTGATAGTGAATAAAACTAGCATGGCCTACTGATGCGACATATACTTTGTAGCCTCCTGATCAGTGATAGATAGCAGAGATGGAGTCGAGGACACAAGGCTCGAGGCCAAGGCCAAGGACACAAAAAAAATCCGAGGCCAAGGACAGTCTTTCCGAGGACAGACACTCTCGAGGCCAAGGACAGGAATGCTCGAGGCCAAGGCCAAGGACCAAGAACACAAGCGCAAGTGCTCTCCAAAAAAAAAAGGTCTTCACAAAAATTTTTCAGGCGATCTCAAAAAAAAAAGATCTTCACAAAAACTTTTCAGGCGATCTCCAAAAAAAAAAAAAAAAAAAAGGTCTTCACAAAAATTTTTCAAGCGATCTCCACAAAAAAACGTTTTCTAAAAAATTTTTCAAGCGCTCCGCAAAATTTTAACAATTAAAAAAATACTGCTGTCCTCGAGCCGAGGACAGGCCAATTTAGAGGACTTGAGGCCTCGAGGCCAAGGCCAAGGACTTGACCTTCGAGGCCAAGGACTTCAAAATCTGTCCTCGAGGACGTCCTCGAGGCCAAGGACGTCCTCGAGGACTCCACCTCTGATAGATAGCTTTATTTATAGATTCTGCTTACCGATAGATGACGTTATGTACAGGAGTGCCGATCTTTGCTGAGCATTGGGGGGAATAATTTGCAATTTTATCCCAATTTTGCTCTATTTTCAACATTGGGGGGGATGAACCTCAACCACGATTTTGTTCAGGTGAGCAAATTAAGTGAAGACCAAAAAAAGGTTTTTCAAAAAATGGAACCCTTTTTTCCCCAAATTCAAGTGGACACCCACACTCAGATGCACACCAGAGTCAAATTATTGGGGGGGATGAATACGTAAACCATACTCAAACTATTAGGAGGGATACAGTCAAATTTTTGGGGGGATATATCTCCCCGGGCTTCGGCACCCCTGGTTATGTATTTATTACTGTTGTATACAAATTAAAATAATGATAAGTTATGAATTATGATCAAGCAGTAAACAAATTATTATGATCAAACGTAAATGCATTATGACATCACACACGAACGCGTTGATCTCGACTCCTTCTACTCGATACAAAATGAGCTTCAACCTGCAAGCAAGACCTTGTTATGATTTATGATGGATAATAATTGCAGTCAAATCAGTCGAAACTGGCAAATTTGTTACAGCTTTATGACGTCATAGTGGTCTCCCGACTACATACTTCGATCACTATCTTGAATTTATTCAATGCTTATATTAGGTTGTAGTGCGACTGCTCTACAGCAAGCTTGAACAGGAAATTGAAACAAAACCTAAATGGATTATGACGTCACACACAAAAGCGTTGATCACGACTCTTTTTGCTCCCTATAAAACTTAGCTGCAACCACATCCTTGTAGTGTATGATGGATTACGTTGCAGTCAAATCAATTGACATTGGCAAATTTGTAACAGCTTTGTGATGTCATAGTGGTATCCCGGTTTCATCTTTCACTCGATCCGATTTATTTCTTTTAGCTATTTTTCATTTATTTAATATTGGCATTTGGCTAAATCAGGCTGTCCAATAGCATCATGAATACAAAATTAAACAATATGTATATGCATTATGATGTCACAAATGCATCTCGTCCACCGTTTACTTCGATAGAAAACCTTGAGCAGCCAAGAAGAAGACCTTGCTTTGATTTAAGATTAACGATTGCACTAAAACACTTGAAATTAGTGTAGTTCAACCAAGTACTATGACGTCATAGTGGGCTCCCGACATCTTCGAGCATGCTTCGTGCCGATTTCTAAGAATTGAAAAAGCACAAATGTAGCAGTTCGCTCGCCCACTGCGCTTTCCTCAAGCACAAAGTCTATTAATTCAAATAAAAAACCCCAAAGTTTTTTTAAAAAATATACAATATTACAAAAATTGAAAAAAATTGGAAACATTTTTTTCACCATGTAGTGACGTGACCCACCCAAAAAAGTCCTTATGACGCAACACAGGCAAAAAAATGCTGGACATTTTTGACAATGGAGTGAACATACTGTATAGTTAATATACTGTGCCCAGAGTGGAGCCGGAGTCTGACTTTAAAGTAGTCTTTGAAGTCGTAATGATAGTTGGTGGTAGAATGAGCCACTATTTTTGCTCTCTGGAAATGGAATACCAAAATGTGTGATTACGCTTGGCTTGTCTCAGGCTATTGAGCAATATGACAACTGCTTTTGCTTTGCTTTTTGCATAAGTTTTGCACGACTACCTCCTCGTTGTCTGGTAAAGTGGAGCGGAGTGTCTAATTTTTACACTACGGTTCCAATCCAAATTTTTTTAAACTAACTCCGGCTCCGAAATTTTACAACAACACTCCGCTCCAAAATACTCCGAACAAAAATACACATTGACAAAAAATTCGAAGCAGTTGTCATATTGCTCAATAGCCTGAGACAAGCCAAGCGTTGTTGTAAAATTTCGGAGCCGGAGTTAGTTTAAAAAAATTTGGATTGGAACCGTAGTGTAAAAATTAGACACTCCGCTCCACTTTACCAGACAACGAGGAGGTAGTCGTGCAAAACTTACGCGGGGAGCCGCACTTAAGCGTAAATCCCTTCAGGCTGGCATTCCTGCCCCAGCCCTAACTGTAATGCAACCCTAACTGTAATTCCTGCCCCAACCCTAACTGTAAACCAAAACTGTAAAGCAAAAAAAAGATAGCTTTGTGCATCTCATCCCAAGATTCCTGCACACTGTATCATTCACGCACAATCCATTCGCGAATTGAACCCGGGTGCAGAGAGTTGAGAGCTGAGTATCATAACCATTGCACCGCCCAGCTTGCAGCTATGCAGTGACAAAATGTCGTATTTAAACCAAATGTATGAGAAAAATGCAATCGCTCGTGCGTGAGCGTTTGCATGACTAGCTTCTGCTTACCAGACTTGTCATTGACCAGACGGAGAGAACAGAGAGGATCAGTAAAATAAAATTTGATAATAAATTCTCTTCAATATAACACCAACGGGCTTGGTGTCGATGCATGTATACAGTATGCTAAACACGAGCCCTAAAAACACGAGTCCTAAAGACACGAGTCCTAAAACACACGAGTCCTAAAGGACACGAGTCCTAAAGTTCACGAGTCCTAAAAGACACGAGTCCTAAATACACGAGTCCTAAAGTACACGAGTCCTAAAGGACACCAGTCCTAAAGAACATGAGCCCTAAAGTACACAAGCCCTACTGGACACGAGCCTTAAAAAACACGAGTCCTAAAGACACCAGTTCTAACGGCCAGGAGTCCTAATGTACACCAGTCCTAAAGGACACGAGTCCTAACGAACTCGAGTCGTAAAGGACACGAGCTCTAAAAGATATGAGTCCTAAAGGACACGAGTCCTAAAAGACACGAGTCCTAAAAGACACGAGACCTAAAGGAAACGATTCCTAAAAGAACCGAGACCTAAAGGACAGGGGCCCTAAAAGACACGAGTCCTAAAGTACACGAGTCCAAAAAGGGCTCGTGTTCATTAGGACTCGTCCCTTTAGTAGTTTAGGACTCGTGTCCATTAGGGATTGTGTTTTTAGGACTCGTGTCTGGATACCAGTACAAACTTTTGTTTTATAATTAGGCGGTAGGGCTATTTTTCGTAATCGTATTTTTTTGTATTTTTCGTTATTTTAAAAATGAATAAGTTTGTGTTGAAGTATTTCTAGCAAGATAGTCAGTTCAGGCATAGTCTATGGTTCAGGACACTCGGATTATTCTTGGTGGTAGACTTTACCTGACCTTACCATACCGGTACCGGTACTTTGTTTAGCCGCAGAGACCATACCGGTACCGGTACTTTGTTTAGCCGCAGAGACCTTTAGAGGTTAATTAGCCTAGAGGTTAATTAGTTTGACTAAGCTAAATTCCCTCCAATTCTGGACGGGTCTATAGGCTGTTCCTGCTTGTCATGTCAATTTATTCTGCTGACTTTGCTATGCTGTTAAGTTAGGATTAAAACCGGAATATGACTTAGCCTAGCACTGACAACTAGAGTAATAATATTAATAATGATTATAAGGTAGCCTATTTCTTAAGTCCTTAGAATAATGCTGGAAAAATAATTTGCCAAAGGGACACTATAAAACACTGGAAGAAATCAGTGTTTTATAGTGTACGCTCGAAAAGCAATACCGATACAACACAGCAGGTAAATTAGGTAGGCCTACAGTACACAGTCTGCAGTGGAAAATCTGCCGTAAAATGAGTACCGGTAGGCCGCCTAGTAGTAGGCCTACTGGTAAATCAAAATTGTTGTAGAAATTTGCTAGTAAACAACACAGAAAAGGTACCGGTATAGGCTAGACCATTCAAACAAAAGATTAAAACTCAACACTTCAGTCCTGAGTCCAACACTCACTAACAGACTATGGAATAGTACAGCAATAAGTTTGGAACAAAATATATCGGTAACTGTTGGTGTTCGAATGCGACTTTGTATTTTACTTGATCACAAGTTCAAGAAAGACAACAACAAATTTAACTTTAACAGTATATATATAGCCCACCAGTTACAGTCTAATTTATAATAGTAGGCCTACTTGACTAATACCGGTTGCTTCTTTTAGACATTTATCATTCTGGCAGTACGCTAACAATGCCAATAGTGGCTTAGTATGCTAGGATAGCTCTGGGCAATGACTAAACCTGAATTGTTTATCCATTCATCACTGGAAGTTTTTATTTAGTCGTGTTTATGATTACAGGCAGTACTTAAATTGTAGGGGGAATGTGTCCCCCCATTGAGAGTTAGCATCCCCCCATCGAGATTTAGCGTCCCCCCATCGATATTAAGGTGTCCCCCATCGAGATTTGAGTGCTGGATGATCAGACGAAAAAGACCTAATGCTTCGCCTAATTTTGGCGAAAACCACTTCAATTTACGGCGAAGACCTTTTTTTTTGGTCTTCACCTAAATTTGGCAAAAAAACACTTTGATTTCTGGCAAAGACCTTTTTATGGTGTTCATGCAATTTTGGTGACGCAATTACGTAATCTTCACTAAAGTACTTTTGCATGCCAAATGCGTTTGGTCAAGGCTGCAAAAGCGTCCCCCCATGCAAAATTTTACAATTTAAGGACTGATTACAGGTAATTTGGTTTTATTATTTTGCATTTTCAGATTGGCTTCTTTTGTACCATACCAGTGTTCCCCATAAGGGTTAAAAAGTGCGAAATATTTTCCGGCATTTTTGCACACATTTTTCACGAGTGTGAAACGGCGTTCAATTTTGGCATCATTTTTAGATCACCTTGCAAGTCGCAGAAAATACCAGGTCTGCGGCGCAATGACCTTTTTTTGAGATGACCTGTTTTTTTGACATTGACCTTGTGAAAAGGTTGCATCACAAAGCATGAGCTATAGCATTTTTGCAAAAACTTCAGGGCACTTTCGCACATTTTCCGTCACTTATGCAGAAGGTGAAAAGTTTGAGGGAATCCTGTACCGTACCAGTATTTGTTGTTACTATCTGCTATCAGTATCAGGCTTTAGTAAAGGCTACTTAGCTATTACCAGATTACTTGGTTTGAACGTTACCAACTATTCAGTTCTGTTATGGAAGAGAAAATCTTGATGAACTTGGAAGCAAAAGTAGCTGCAATTGAAGAGAGAGTTTTGCAAGGAAGTGAAAATGATGAAAAGGTAATCAGTATTTGATATTTCTGTGGAAGATTTATGTTTTACCTAGATATCAGTTCATCATCAAGCTGTTGTATTTTAAGTGTTGTACTACTAATTTAACAGACTAATCACTTTGATCTGTCTATCAATTGTTTATTTGTTATGATATATGTCTTGTTCATTTCAAAGCTTTAGTTAGATCAGGACTAAACTTAAAGGCAAAATCAATGGCAGTATCCAAAGTTCAGAGTTATTCCAATCATATTAGGTTAGAGTTGACTCCATTCTTTTTGACTCAGCTGTTTCTGAATTATTGTAGTTCAAACATGACATAGCGGTAA
Source organism: Trididemnum nubilum (assembly GCA_963965965.1). Taxonomy (NCBI): domain Eukaryota; kingdom Metazoa; phylum Chordata; class Ascidiacea; order Aplousobranchia; family Didemnidae; genus Trididemnum; species Trididemnum nubilum. Next base: position 6,023,865 of record OZ014478.1, on the reverse strand, counting down.
GGGCCTCTTCACTAGTAATTTTTTTGGCAGAGGCTGCTGTTACGTGACGTAAACATAAGAAAATCGCTATCCCATCCCTAACCCCAACCTTTAACCTAACCCAAACTCTAACCCTATCATTATTCCTAACCCAAACTCAAAATCTAACCCAATCCTTAACGTTAATTTAATAAATAAGTGTAAATGAGCACTCACTCTTTGCTCTCGTATTCTCTTTATGGGCATAACATAACGTAATACTAGCCACTTCCAATTTTTATTGGCAACTGTTGCATTGATAACATCAGCAACGAGATGTTAGTTCTATCCTCAAGCAATGTCGCAATTAGGCTAAGCCACAGAGTTCTTTTACCCCATATATTGGTCCCTGTGGGATAAGCTCCTGCTTTGAAATGTCAGTGTTGCCGATAAAAATGATAATTGGGAAGCCCCTACATCATGTTTGAAGTAGAAAATTGTTGGAATGGCTGGGTCAAGCAGGATGGAGTCAGCACCAGTGTTCCCTGTAAGCGCAAAAAAGTGCGAATAGTGCGAAATTTTTTACGGCATTTTTTCACTACTTTTTGGCAACTGCGGACAGCGTTTTTTGATTTTCAAAATTACGGCGTTTTTGTCTGGCTATAGCGTCCGACGCAACGCCATTTTTTCTTCATCCGGCGCTGTTTCTTCAAAACTTGATGCAGAAGCATTGAAAGTCGCAGAAAAAGATGCATCACGTTACCTGAAGACCTTTTTTGTTTTATTTGTTTGAAAGTACGCCAATAAAGAAAACTCTTGATAGTCTCCGTGTGCGATGACCTTTGTTTTTTGTTTTTTTTTTGAGATCGCACAAAACTTTGAGTAAACGGCATTGTTGTCTGTGATTTGCGATGACATTTTCGCACCAACTTCAGGCATTTTCGCATCTTTTCCGGCATTTGCGCAGTAGATCCAAAATTAGAGGGAACACTGGTCAGCACCAATCTAATCTAATATGATTGGCCTAACTCGAAATATTCCCATTCATTTAGCCTTCGATCCTTGTTTAAGCTGGACATTTTTGGCTTGCATAGCAGATAGTAGTGTCGATTTGATGATTATTTGTTTATAAGTCTTTCTCTAGGGTTTTCTGCACATTTAATTGTGTATATGGGTGTTAACCTTCAACCACTGTGTTTTCACCATAATTGAAATAATGGGAGTACTTCAGAACTATTTTGATTTTAGCTTATGAAGGTGCTGCAAGAAGTTCATGAAACATTAACTGCATTTTCTACAAAACGAGAACGTTTCAACCAAATATTTAAAAAAGGTAAAAAATGGTAACTATGTTAGTTAATTTATTGATATAACTTGGACTACTTTCAATTTCTAAGGAATACTCATATTTTTTGGATTAGACTATTGGGATGTTTTTAATTGAAATGCAGCACTCTCGCTTGGTACAAAAGTAACCACAAGAGATAATTTTCGTGCAGGCTTTAAGACTCTGTCTTTGAGCCACCCATTATATTCTCTGTTTGCTGCTGATAAAAAGGCAAACCCCGAAACGGCAGGCCATACAGTCATTGATAATGTATATATATATGTTGTAACTTTTTAGATTTTAAACTTTGTGTTGCTTTTGGCAGACAATCTTGATAATCCCAATTACTGGTGAAACAGACTGTAGGATTTCAATTTTTTATTTTTGACATATACTGTGTAATGTTATGATATTTGGTAACAGATAGAATCATTCAAGTTGCTTTTCAATTGCCACTTAACAGTGTGATATAGTTTATTTGGACAAATTTCAAAATGGCATTTTTATAGGGTCTATTGAATTCAAATACAAGAACAATAATCAGAATTTCTTAAGCACAACTTATTATGCTGAAATAGAGCTAAGCGTGATTTTTTTATTCTAGATGCCTTTTGTTTTTATTTACATTAAAGCATCTTTTCATAAACAATTTTGACATGCTGTTCAGCGTCATTGTGAGTAGGATTGAAGCATGTGACATTACTGGTATCTCTGACAGCTGCAGATGTTCTAGTAATATCTTTGCAAGCTACATGTTAATTAATGTAATGTCTTAAATTTAGGTTGGTTTGTTTCTGTCGCTGTTCTCAAATTCAGAATTGATTATTGGCTTAAAAATACTTCTCTATTTTAGTTCCAGCTTTGTTGGAATATTTGAGTCCTGGTTTTATTGACACCATATCAATGAACAAAGACTGTGAAAAGGAAACTGTCTTGGCTGCTGAGGAAGAATTGGTTGTTATGGCGAAACAATTTGAAGAAATTCAAAAGTTGTCTGGGTTTTTGGATAGCAAAAAAATTCTGGAAGTTCCTACATATCAAGCAAGACTTGGCAAATTGGAAATGATTCAAAAGCAACAACTGGTAAGTTTTTTAATTGTTTTGCGTGCTTCTGGCCTAAAGGCTACCAGCTCGGAAGCCTAGGGAAGAGCCACCAGAACGGCGACTACTTAAAAGAAGCAATGCGAAAAACTGTCTTCCCACAGGAATCGAACCTGCAGGGAAGACAATTTTTTGCATTGCTTCTTTTAAGTAGTCGCCGTTCTGGTGGCTCTTCCCTAGGCTTCCGAGCTGGTAGCCTTTAGGCCAGAAGCACGCAAAACGATTAAAATATTAAAACTCTGGCCTGCAAACGTCAAAAAACATCTTAATTGACTTATTATTACAATCATACAACAAACTGGTAAGTTGATGCCCTATATGTAAATGAAACGATTTTTGTAAGTGTCTACACTATTGCTTTGAAGATAACAGCTTTTTATGTAGTTTTCTATTCTTGTCAATAGCTAATGCTGAATAGAAATTTCATTGGTTGTATTATTTTTGTTAGTTAATGAGATTTATTGATATGAGATTTGCTAGAAGGTATATTTAAAAAGACATTTAATTGGAACAAGGTAGATGATTGTTTTATTGAAATAATTAGTACTTGTTCTTGGTTACAATTCATATACATTACTTACTGACCAAAATCCATATGGGTTTATGTAGATATCAAGCTTAACAGCCTGTTTTAGCTTGAAGCTTACCTTTTTTGAAGCCTATTCATTGTGACCAGTGATGATCTACTTCTACCCTAACTTGCATATTATTGTTATCAGAGGTGGAGTCGAGGACACAAGGCTCGAGGCCAAGGACACAAAAAAAAATCCGAGGCCAAGGACAGACACTCTCGAGGCCAAGGACAGGAATACTCGAGGCCAAGACCAAGGACACAAGCGGAAGTGCTCTCCGAAAAAAAAAAGGTCTTCACAAAAATTTTTCAAGCGATCTCTACAAAAAAACGTTTTCCAAAAAATTTTTCAAGCGCTCCACAAAATTTTAACTATTCAAAAAATACTGCTGTCCTCGAGCCGAGGACAGGCCAATTTAGAGGACTTGAGGCCTCGAGGCCAAGGCCACGGACTTCAAAATCTGTCCTCGAGGACGTCCTCGAGGCCAAGGACGTCCTCGAGGACTCTACCTCTGATTGTTATTGCATTTTGTTGTTGTTGCATTTTGATGTCCCGTTTGTGGTTAAACTTTATGACGTGTTCAAACTAATTAAAAAAAATAATGACTTGTCCTATGAACATCGTAAAGCTTTACCATTAATAAAACTGTTTGTCCAACCACAAGGTGACTGGAACGTCAAGCTAGGGTTTGTGGACATGTTACGATTCAGCAACTTTGATCTGATTTTAACTGTTCGTAACTTATTCAGGAAGAAGCATCAAGAACTTCTAAAGACTTAACTACTCTCCTAACTTCCTACAACCAACTGGTTAGTTCAACTTTATTTTACCGAACACTGCAATAAATGCGCAGACTGTAGGAAACATCAGAAGGCGAGTTGGTCATCAAAGTCAACTGTACCAAAGCAGCAACATTGCTTGAAATTTCAGGCGTACACTTGTATTAACAGCTGCAATGAATGAGGGTTTAGATTTTATTACTGAAATAGGAATTCTTCCACGGTTTATCGAATGACAAGCACGCAGAATCTTTTGATCATTTCGGATAAATTAAGTTTTGCATCATTTCCTAAATGTCAATGTTTTGATCACCGGCTCAGCCAGAAATTAAAAAAGGGGGGGACTAAATTTTTTTGTTGTGATTAAAACATGTACAAATCGGAAAATTTTCATTTAGGCAAATTTGTAACAAATTGCAAGATTTAGCGATAGCATGCAGGAGTCCTGCCGTCGTTCATGCAGAAGACGCATAAAAAAAAATAAATCAAAAAGAATAAAGGTGCTTTCACCTTGTTTTACAATTCTATTTTATTTGATGATGCAACAGCGGACGCAAAGACGTGTTTTTTTAACGTAGACCGTACGAGACAATCGCAGATTGCCGTTATTATTCAGGCAAGGCAACATAAAAATATTTCAACTTTCAAGCATAGTATTTTGTGACATATTAAAAACAAATGAGATGTACAATTTGCAAAAACATACGAGCAACCCTTACCTACATCTGAAAATGATTGGTTTTTGGAAAAATAAGTGCTGTCTATTATTATGTTAATTGATACCACGTATGGTAATTGACGCCAAGTGCTATCTTCAAACAGAAAAAAAAAATCGCTATATTGTGGTTTGCCAATACAAAGTTTTGTTAATTACTGTAATGTTATACCGTTGGTAGAAAATAGGAATCTAAGCAAGAATAATGCGATAGCGATCGACTATTCCTTACGTGCGGTTGATTATCTCCACAGAATAATGCGAATCTGAACGCGGTGTTCGCGGAAAAAAGGTCATAACGGAGTACAATCGGTTTATTTGTGCAGCACGCCCGCGAACGAAGTTTGGTTCGCACCGAAAACTGTGTAAAATGCTTCCAGAGCAAATTTTTAGGCCCGACCTACACTGTGCGTAAAATCGCAAACCTACGGGCGTGTCCTTAGTTTGTTTGAAACAACTGACTGCTCGTATGCTGGTAAGACGATACGTTGTCCGTACCATGCTTCGGTTTTAGAATGAACTAAAGGCGAACTTTATTTGGGTTCACGATTTTACGCAAAGTGTAGATCGGGAATAGGCGGATGGCGTAAGCGCGACTTTTTGCTCGCAACCAGCGTACTCTGTTTAGACTTTGTCACAGTTTGAACAACGTCGCCAGACTTGCTGCTCTGATAGACAAAGAGAACACTGTTTCAAATCAACATAGTTATTCGGTGTAGTATGCGGGCATAGAAATTAATCGAAAAAGATTTCCTAAAAATAAATTAGAGCAACATTTACTGTGATAAACATTTGACATTGTGCAGTTTGAAGTTTTAAGATTAATTCAAACCAGCCAATCTCCCGTTCACCCAACCCCGGCTGGAAATGAAATTCAAGGATCAAACTGACATCGTAGCTATGCTTTCGCTTAACCACAAAAACTTTTTGTGCAGTATTATATTGATTCCTCCGCTTTTCATCAAACGGGCTCTTTGGAGTCTAGGCGGTTGGCCGAAAATTAAGCCTACATAGGCGGTTTAGTCCAATTACCTCTGATATCTTTTTTAGTGTAAACGCAAAAAAAAATATTAAACAGACAAATGCATGCAATCAAATGATATGCGATGCGTATTATACGCATACATACGCGTGATCGGTAAAACGAACCCAATACACTATGATAAAAAATCAATTTCGACGTTAAAGATATATGGAGAGTCATTCTCTTAGAAGAGATTTGCTTTTCTTCAGCAATTAGTTTTTTTACGAATGTTATCAATTAAAATATTCTCGAAATTTATTAAGGTCGAAATACGATTTGATTATGATGGCATTTAATTCGTGTACTGATACGCGTCAGATCTCGGCCGCCCCAAATTCTCACCAGTATCTGATTCTACTTTTTGGAAAATGATAAGTTTTAAAACAAAATGGATTGCGTTTTTTGGTTAAAAATCGCGCTGTTTTCTGCCTCGTTTGCGTTCTCCCGCAAAAGCAACGCTGTATTCTAACGAGACATTATCATTCCAAGACAGCGCGATACGGGCTACGCAATGATCGAACGTTTTCAAGAAATATCAATACATACTATATTCAAGCATTACCACTCTCCGGGTTTTGTTTCTACCCAGTGTTGCAAAAAGGTAACGTGGCTAAATTCTTGTTTCAATAAAATGAAGTTGTTATGCGCGATTGTTATATTAATGTGACGTTATAGATACCGAAACTTTTTCGATCATATTTGCAAAATTGATTTTTTGATTGTTACTCATTTCCATTGTTACGTTAACTATGCTTGACTTTGCCTTTTTGCTGCAAACGTTTTTTCAACCCCAATATCTCGGAAACAATACTAGCTAGACAGCTGAAATTTTTTAAAGATAGAGAAGCTAACGACAGTGGAAAGAATTTTCAAAGAAATGCAAAAGTTTTGACGTTGCTTACTTGCAACTCAGGGAAGAATTACACTTGAGTTGAGCATTTTTAAATTACTTTTTTTACCATTTTATCTTTTAAACAATTTTTGTGAAATCGTGCACTTTCAAAAGGGGGGGGACTGGTCCCCCTAATCCCCCCCCTGGCTGCGCCGGTGGTTTTGATTGCCTGGGCTTTGATTTCAAGTTCCAACTTATTACGCTGAAATAGTTCGCGTAGTATTTTTTGCCGCAATAGAGTATGGAAACGACAGCGTTGATAGTATTGTGGTTTCAGTTTACGAGGTGTGTTTGAAAAGTAACGGGACTGGGTCTATAAATGTTTTATTTTACTTGACAAGTAAATTTTACAGCATGTCGCCTTCAAAGTAATCTCCTTGGGCTCGAATGCACTTTTCCGATCTCCTCTGCCACGCTTCCACGCACTCCTGGAAGGATTCCTCCGGTATCGCTCGGAGCTCTCGTCACGGCTGTTTTAATGGCTTCTGAATCTTGAAAACGAGTTCCTTTGATGACTTCCTTGAGTTTGGGAAACAAAAATAAGTCACAAGGGGCCAGATCTGGAGAGTAGGGTGGTTGCTTCAGTACAGCAATGTTATTTTTGGCAAGAAACTCCCGAATTCCCAAGGTATTATGAGCTGGAGCATTGTCATGATGAAGCAACCATGACCTCGTTTCCCACAGTTCTCTTCTTTTCTCCCTCGCTGAGCGCATCAGACGTCGCAAGATGTTTTTGTAGACGTGCTGATTAATAGTTTGGCCTTGTGGCAAGAATTCCGCGTGGACAATTCCATGAACATCAAAAAAAGCGATCAGCATCACCTTGGTTTTGGACTTGGAACACCCTCTCCTTTTTGAGTCTTGGTGACAATGCGCTCTTCCATTCAAAGCCCTGCCGTTTGGAGAGTGGATCGTACTCGAAGATCCACGACTCATCGCCAGTAACAACTCCTTTCAGCAAGTTGGGTTCAGTTTCGAGTTGCTCCAAAATGTCTGGACACACTTGCACACGCCGCATCTTTTGTCCTTCATTCAGCAACCTTGGTACCATTTTTGCACAGATCTTCCTCATCCCCAGATCTTCTGTAATGATCCTCCATTCCCTCTCACTAATCGTACCCAGCTCATCTGCTATCATTCTAACAGTAAGATGGCGGTTGCTCCGCACCTTTTGTCTCACACGCTCAACATTTTCATCTGTTCTGCTTGTGGATGGCCTCCCACTCCTGAGATCATCTTCCACCTGCTCTCTTCCCTCTTTGAACCTCCTGTGCCACTCAAAAAGACGAGTTCTTGACATCGTGTCATCACCGTAGACTTCTTGAAGCAACTTTAGTGCTTCAGTTGGAGTTTTTCCAAGACGGACAAGAAATTTCAGGTTGATTCGTTGTTCGACGCTCATCCTTCGCACCAAAAAAAAAGCCGAAAATTCTTAATTTTATCAAATTTGCACAAAACGGTCACAAAAAAAATGCCTTGACAGAAAAAGGTGTAAGAAACAATGTAGTTGTCACAGTCTCACAGAATGCTGAAATTTGGTTTTCGAAACCATGACACATTGTGACATCATAGAAAGCAATGCTTTTTTCTCTGCGATAAAAGTTGTTCGTGCAGCGTGCATAGTCCCGTTACTTTTCAACACACCTCGTATTGTAGCATTTTGCTAACGCTGAGTGTGGAACCAGTTTCACAATGAAACCTTTATGTTTGATTGACAATTACGATTTTGTTTTTGGCTCTCATTTTTAGATATTCCATGTATTTCAGGTTTCCAAGTTATCTACTTCATTTGCGAAATGGGACATGTTGCTGAGCGAGTTAAAAAGCAAAAAGGAGGAAAACGATTGAATTATTTTCTAGCCACCACCATACCGTAGTTGCTTTTCCTTGTTGGGACTCTTGCCGAAGGTCCATGGATAAAAGATCCTAGAAAGAAGAAGTTTATATTTATTGTTGCATTGCGTATGTTATCTCCGCACACCAAGCAAATTATTATTTGAAATGCTTAACCTTTGGTTGGATTCGAAGTTTTGTCGAACAAAAAGTTATTGTTTGTTACATTCAGCATTGAAAACAATGGAGCGAAGTCTCCACCGTATGTTATACTAGGTTTTTAATTTGCTCTTATTTCCGTTTTGGTTTGATTTCACAATTTTGGTGTGTTTGGTCAATTGCACAATTTTCGTGTAATTTCCAAACTCGGGAATATTATTTTGGTTATTTCAAAGCGTTTGTGGTCTTGCATGCTTTCAAGCGCAAGTTTTGTGCTTACGCAAAAACTAGAATTTTTTTCCTTTAGTTGATCAAAATGACAATGACAATGACTAAACTTTTTTCGGTCAATCACTAAAAATTTTAATCAATTATTGTTAATTTACACCGGCTAGTTGGTCGAGCAGTAACGCGTTCGCGCTAGAGCGGGAGGTCAGAGATTCAAATCTTGGCGGGTAAAATAGGGCACAATGTTGCCAACTCGCGTTGCCCGGCCGCAATGACGCGAAGATGGGCCGTTTTGCTAACAAAATATAGCGATCTATAATATGTGTCAGGGCGAAAATGTAGATTGATATTCAATACCAATTTGAACGATTCTCATATCGGAAATTCAACGAGTGCAATGAACGATTTCTATTGGCTAAATACTGACAATCTGCCTATTGTACGTAAAACGGCGAAACAATCTACTGATTTTACTTTTAATCATTTTTGCTTGTTTTACTTACTAATTACATGATCATATATTTGTATCTTTGTAGGCTACAGGTCAGTGCCGTCGCTATGGGGAGGGGCCGTACCCCCCCTAACGGCTACTTGTGCCCCCCCATCTAGGTTCACTCAAAATACTGTTTTTGGAATATCACGCAACGACAAGACAACAGACAATGATGGAAAAAGGAATAATTGAGTTCAAATATTTTTCTCCTTTGACGTTTTCTCCATTCTTTTTTTTTTTTTTTTGCGAAATTGCTGGCAACCAACTGCCTTGTGTAAATCTGACGCAGAATTCCGTCTTATCAACACGCCGTTACGGATGTGTCGCGGAAGAAGCATGTAGGCCTGCAGAATCGTTACCGGTACTTCGCTAGTGACCATGACAAGAAAAACGTGAAAACATTTTTTTTTTCAGGGACCAGCTGTTCTGATTTTTACAGCACACTCAAGATATTGAGGTCGCAGTCAGTGGCGCAACCAGGGCAAAGGGGCTTAAGCCCACTTAGCCAAGTCACTTAGAAAATTTAACCTCAAAATACGAGCGTTAAAACGTATTTTAGAATCGACCTGAAGTAAGGGGGGGCTGAAGGTGCTAAGGAATTTAATTCTTTGAAATGGTTTCCGAATTTTACCAATTTAGTTGTTCATATGGCTTCAAAAAGTGTAAAATGTGATTAAAATGGCGTTAAAATCGCTATTTTTTTGCTGCAAAATCGCAAAAATTGCCCAGCATCTGGGGGCTCCGGTCCCCGTCCACAGTCACTAAATATCTAGTGACTATGCCCCGTCTGTGACACGTTTGAGTTGCATTAGTTTGTTCAGTACGGGGCTAAATCAGGTAGTTTTTGTGCCAAAAAAAATTACTTTTGGTACACCCTTTTCGGCAAAATTCTGATTGCACGTCTGGTAGCATTCACTACTGTAAATAGATTTTTCAAGCGATTATGGGCCGCAGACGAAACGAGCTAAGAGACGATGCCGGCCTTATTTTAAAATTGCGCATATTTGTAGCCGTACAAGAACTGAAGATCAGTTTTTAAATGCAAATTTTAGTGCCCCCCCCCCACTTTTGGTTAGTGCTCCCTCACTTCGTTTGCTCTGGCGACGGCACTGCTACAGGTTCATTGTTTCAAAATTTTAGTTCTTCCCAAATCTATGCTATGATTTTACCCTTTGATGAGTTTTGAAATATTTAACAAACGTTTAACTATTACGAATTCCTTCGAGCTGATGTGTGGCTCAAAGACCGTTGGTCCCTTCGCAGTTACCTATTGTCGCAATTGGATATGTCATTGGGCGTTATTTTCACAACAATATACCCGTAAACATTCTGTTCTTGCAATTTTGCTTGCCACATTGTGCGACCAGTTATCTCATACCTAGCGCGATGTCGGCGATATGCTTCTGCTTTGAGAGAAATTGGAATGCCAATCGTTTTTTGCATGCTCGCTCTAGTTTCGTTAATTCATTTTTGTTTTACCATCTTTTTGTTATTCAAAAAACGAACCGAAAACTAAATTGGAAGCAACTTAGAAAATGAACCGAGAACAGTGTAAAATGAAATTTAACACAACTTCCAAAAAATTTAAACAAAACGTATAAACTGAAAATGACGTATTTGTGACCTTCGTTGTAAGTTTACTTCTAAATTTATTATGTCATAAAGCATGATTTATCTTGTGACACGGACAAACGAGTAATGTTCCGCTATTCACGTTGTTTCCGGTTCGGTGCAACGACAGCAGTTGCAAAATAAAACATGCAGCGGTGTTTTTTGGATGCTCTCCTGGAATGTGAAGAAGTTTTTGTTGCGCTAAAATTGCCGAGAAAAGGTCTAGAAAGAGCCATCCTGGAGAATTTTCAGTATTTGCGACAAAAATAGCTTTTTCAGTCTTATGAACAGTAGCATATATAAGCAGCGAATTAAACGAAATAATTTTTTTTACGTTTAGCGATGTGGAAGAGATTTGGCCTCAACGAAACCCATCACAGAGCTCAATGAAACAGTTGAAGTTAAAGATAGAGCAAATTACGCAATAAATCAAAAACCACAACAACGCCTGTTTTGCCAAGAACAGCTCTTCAGGCCGGTAATTATTTTTTATTAGAATAAGTTTTCAATCTAAATTTGACGGTGAAATAGTCATTGTTGTGGTTATAAGTTTTCAGTATTTTTTTGCTTATATTACATCTAGTAGTAATCGAGCAAAATTTGCTCCGTGTTAGGTTACTATCTGAGTTTTGTAATGTAATTTCATCTGCTGTTACAGAGTCTGACTCCTTCCGCGTTGCGACCTATAGAAAACAACCTCACTTTGGTTAGAAAGCAATATGTTTTGTTTTCAAAATACGGTATGCTGTCGATGATTGCTTCGAGCTACTGTATTTCGGATTTAAAGTGAAGAATCTTCCAGTTGAGGTGTAGAAAAACAATGTTGTAGCAGTTTTAAGAGACAAGTGCAGTCGATGTCGTATTCCAACACAAACAAGATTTTGCGGTCGATATATTTGAATGACAAAATCCCACGGTTTATAAATTGCTCTTGGGAATAATTAAAAAGCAATGCGGTGTTGCATAACAATAATCTATTGCTGCAAAGTCGACGAGAAACTGACAGGATATTACTGAATCGGCCTTGAAGCAGGAAGGAATTAAGCTGTAGCAACTAGCCGCTTGCGTGAACCGTGATTTCAAGCGCGAATAACTTCAGTTGTTCTTCATAGTTGATGTTGAGAAAATCAGTCAATTTATTTAGTTAATATTAAAAAAACCTTTTAAAGATGGTGTTGCGAACATCTAGGCGTACTGCCCGCGCATTGCATATAAGATTGACATTTCAAAGATTTTTTGCTTATCGTCTTTATTTCTAGAAAAACTTAGGCGATATGTTTTCAAAATTGAATTTAGAATCGCTTAATTTTTTAACAAATTTTTTGTCTGAATTTTCCAAAAACGTCTTCTAAAAAAATTGAACAATAAACATGCTAAGTTTATTTTTTAATCAGGCCTGCGAACTCAAAAAAACTCGGTTGTTTTGCCGAACTCGAAAAAATAATTTTTCTGAACTCGAACTTGATAAAAACTTTTCGAGTTCATTGGAATGAAATTTAAGGCGCAGTCTGCACTGGGTGTAAAACGGTGTGCGCACGAACGTATCCTTTGTTTATTTCAACCGACTGGCAGTTATACGCTTGTAAGATATTACAACAGGCGTACCGAATTTCTCTTTAAAAAAAAGATAAAAATACGCTTGTACGTTCACGTTTATACCTCAGCGTAGATCGACCCTAAAGATTAAAAATTGTCGGACAGAAATATTTTTTGTTGATCATGCCATGTAAGCTGAGATTGTCGTTCACTTGTTTATGCCGTGGAGACCAAGAAAAAACAGCTTTTCTACAAAAAGAGCGAATAAGTCGAAAAGTAAACTTAGGACTTTTGTCCGGTCGAGCTCAAAAAACTTGATTTTTTTGCCGCACTTGCTCTCCAAAAAAATGAATTAGACTACTCAAGACTTTTTAAAATAGGCTAAATTCGAGCTTGACCTCGAACCAACGTGAATCAAGTTGATGTTAGTCCTGAGCTTCAAGCAGTGGTTAGAAAAAAAATGTCATTGCGAATGGGCAGACGTCCTTGGTAGAATGTTGTTTACCTGTTGTCGGCTGATAAGGTTCGGTTTCATGGATTACAGTACATCTATAGCGACAATAAGGGCTATTCACTATTTCCGTTATTAAAATGAATAACAAGGTAGTGCGTGGTGTTTTGTTATTTGCAGAATGTTTTTCGTATCAGACTTGCAGCAAAGAGTAGAGCTTATTCGTGAAGTAGAAAATTGGGACAGCATAAGGATACTGCAGTTATGCGTCGGATTTGAGACGAAGACCAGAAAAAGTCTTCACTACTAGAAGGCTGCAATATTGCAAGAAATTTAGATAAAGCACCTAAAAAAAAATAGATCTCCTCAACAGAGCTGAAATTTTCCACAGATCAGAGAAATCAGCAACAAAAAAAATTTTTTTTAAAAGTTCTTTACCTCAAAGAGTGCAAGTGGAACATCAAAAATTCCGGGACAAAATGGTTAACAGGGAGGCACATCAAGAAGAGGCCTCTAAAACAATACTCTCGCGACGAAAACGTGTTGTATCGCAACTAGGCGCGAAAATTTTGCCTTTTTTTGCAAAAATAACTTCATTTTGGGGCTATTTTGAGTAAAAAATAATGCTTTTAAAACGTGGCTTTGAAATTGGCAGTGCAAACATGATTAAACTGGTGGCATAAATAGGCTATTTGGGAGGTGGCTAATGGTAAAATGTTAGTTCTCTTGTTTAGATGCTGGTAAATTATAAAATAGAATAGTTCAGTAAAACTCACATGGAGTAATCTATTTCGTATACAGTTGATAGAAAAAAATAATTGGGGGGGGCTAATGAAAAGAGATTTGAGAGAAATGATTGGTAATTAACTAATACTGAATAGCACCCCCCCCCCCCCCCCCCTATTCCTTAGTTTATAGTATATTTGTTGATGACACCTATGTTCAGCATTTTTACACTTGCGATCAAAATTGATTGCTTATTTCTACCATTTTTCAAAGTTTTCATTTATTTGTTGGTTCTATTTTTGACAAATTAGCGCCCCCTGAACATAAGTTTCAAAAGATGTTTTAAATCACTATTTAGTCCACTCCAGTGCATAAAACAGTCTTAAAAGTGCTAAAAACGTGGTGTTTTTCCCATTCTGAATTCGACACGCCAAAGGGGGGCTATAGCCCTCCCCCCCCACCCCCTCTGGCTACGCTACTGTAAGTAGGCTATATGCTAGTATACAGTATAACAGTACTCTTGCTTCGAAAGTCTGATTATTGCAGAATTGTAAGTCGGGCCGGCCTTTTCGGGTCTAAAGTTGACAAAAATTCGAGCGTAATTCAGGCCTAGGGCAGTAGCGTAGCCAGGAGGGACTCGAGCCCCCTCCATTGGCCTGTAAAGTATGCAAAAAACCACGTTTTAGTGCTTTTGAGGCCATTTTTGCTCAAAAATTGAAAATAGCATCCCCTGAAAATTGCGATCAGAAGATGTGAAGGAGTTGCTGTCATTTGGACCACAAAACTGGAGTTTTTTCTTTTGAATCTCACCTAAAGGTGGTCAGAAACACTGGCTGAATTTGGGTGAAGACCACGTAATTTTGGACAAAAACACCGTTTCAATTTTATTGCAGATCTTTTTTTTTTTTTGGAGATCACCTCCTTTTGTACGAAAAAACGACTCAAACTGAGCAAAGATCGATTGAAGTCTGGGTCAAGGACGTTTGATGTTTTTTCCAGCATTCAAAACAGCTCTTCCCCTTCCAAAGCAAATTCCTGGCTACGCGCCTGCCTGGAAAGACGGACGTGTTTTTTGTCTTAGGTGCACAAAAATACAATCAAAATTACTTGGCAATGACGCTTACGTTTTTCAGACCTAACTTAACTTTCGTTTTTTGGGGGGCATGATTTGGACTTCAAATTAGTTTTCAAGTTCAGGCCTGAACTAGTCGCCTAGTCGGCCCGTTTACAACTGCGTTATATTTGCCCTACCATCTGGCCGCTTAGTTTATTGTTGATTTAAGCAAAGTCAGTAGTTGTGTAGTGCAGGCGCGTCGCCAGCGGGGGGGCAGGGGAAGCATTGCCGCCCCCGATTTTCGTTTTTGCCCCCCAATTTATTTCTTGCCCCCCACGGTCTTTTTTCGTTAAAATTTGTAATTTCGGCCAGAAAAAGCCTTCGGATTTCGGCGCAGACCTTTTTTTTTTTGAAGATCACCTGATTTTCATTGAAACTTCGCCTCAATCCAATTCAGGAATAATGAAAATTTGGGTCAAGTTCAACGTTAGTTTTCAGCTTTGCCCCCCTGATTCTAATTTTGCCCCCCCCCCCGATCTCGCGAAGCTGGCGACGCCCCTGGTGTAGTGCTATAGTGTGCATTTCATTGCAGTAACAATAATAATTTGGTAATTGACAAAGTAGAATCCGATACATTTTTTGATTTGTCAAACCGTCATGTGGACGCTAAGTTACCAACCTCTTCCGAAATCAAATATCAATAAAAGGATGGGAGTAAGTGACTGAGTATTTTACCGAAAATTTTTAAGTTAAAAGAAAATCAAGCAAAAATGAGAAATATCCACGCAGTTTTCTTTTTTTTTAGGGATAAGATTTAGAGCTTGAGGTAGGGTTTGGGTTAGGTTTGGGGTTAGTTTTAGATTAAAGGTTTCAGTTTGGACCAGAATTAACAAAAAACTAGATAAAAAATTCCGGTGAAATAGTCTCCATGTAAAATGAATCGCGGCGCACTAGCACAGCCGCATACAAGAAGTAGGTTACGGGAAAAAGTTTTCTTGAAAAACAGTCCAACTGCGCATCAGCGGCACACGGAAGAACGGCAACCAACTATTGCGAACATTAAAACAAGGCAACACCAAAAACGTCTTCAACAATTTTTGCCTACAGCAAGTCGAAAGTCAAGTTAACGTTTGTAAATATTGTACTGGCTTCTGTGCCCTCCTCCAGTGATTTCGATATGGATGTGTCTCTATTTCTAGCCTTGGACACGAGAACGCAAATACTTTTAATTAGCTTTATAAGAAGGGTAAACGTTTCATTTAGGGTTTGACTAATCCAATCATATGAATTTGAGAAACTAGATCATTCAAATTGTAGTGGGTCAACGGAAACGTGCTCCAATTCGTAATCCAATCATTTGAATTTGAGAAACTAGATCATTCAAATTGGTCCAACGGAACCTGGGGGCACATGACAGAAATTTCCTCGTTAACGAACGAAATACTCGCTAAACGTAAGAGGTCATTTTTGCACGTGTATGAAAAGCCTAGCGAAATCCGTTACGTCATTCTTTCTCGCTAAATTTCTGCGAGCGATTGCGGAAAGGAGTTCGAGTAAAAAAACGTCACATTTTCTTCGCCAACTTAAAGAGGATCTTGAAGCACTCTTTAAGCGAGCGAGAAATCTTTTTGGTTTAGAAATTTAATGGCGAAATGTTGAAAACTTCTAACTCATGCGAATTTTCGCTGAAAATTAATTCAAATCGTCACCATGTTTGCTATTAGACTGCTAAAAAAAAGCGAATTGCATGGAGAACCATTTCCTGTTTCGATTGATCAAGAAATGCTAAGTAGTGCGAGTTGACAAAAATACTAACACACTCCTTTTATAAGAACGATTTTCTAAAACACGAGGCTCATTTTTGCTCAAAATTTAAGAACAAATTAAAAACACTGCCAGCCTCGGCAGCAAAACAAACCAAAAAAAAATTCAAACTAATCTAAGAAACTAAAATTCGTGCTGATTAAAAACGATAAGATTTCAGTGATTTTCTTGTGTTTGCAAGAAAAATTGCAACTATTCAAGATTATAAAGCTCTGTTGCTCTGCGCAAGCAATTAAGAAATTTTTTCGGCAGTTGTTCAACTTGAAAAAAGCTTGCTTTTTTGCTTTTGCAATTTTACGATGCTGCAAAAGCAAGAAAAAAGCCATCACTTAAGTCTTAAGCAGACAGAGCTATAGGAATTAAACTGTGTTTCAAACATGCCAGCTGAAATTGACATCAATGCTCTCAAAACTTTTACAAAATCAAGAACAAATGAGACTAAATATTGGCAAAAAATTAAAAACAGCCAGTCTAAACTCAAGATTTACCGGTTCTAAAAAGGAAGAGTGTACTTCGACTTGCTCAGTTTTGAAAAATTTTGAAACCTTAAGACCTAAAGTTACTGTTAACATATGAGTTTACCCACGAACAACCTCAAGGGCGCTTTAGTTCATTTAAAAATTTATAGTATGGTAAAAGTTGTTCTTATTTTACATTGATCCAAAAATATAATTAAATTCTGTCGTTCATTTACTAATTATTATCAGTTGAGGAATTTGCTTGCGTAGAATAATCACGCATAGCTTATAGTATCTTTTTCCATAACAACGTAGTACCTACAATACGCTTGAACGTATTATTTTGAAGTAGAAATGCATCTGACGTCACAATCAGATATTTGTTGCGTACTATCACATGTTACGAATATCTCGCAAAGAAATTCGAGCGAGCCGTTTTAACGTGTGTTGGGCGAGACGGTTCAGAAATGGCAGTTAGTCGACGAAGATTTTTTGCTCGTTAACGCTTTTTAGCGAGCGAGAATGGCCTATACGAGCTCGTTAGCACATTCTGTCATGTCGCCCCTGCTCCGATTGCGGTTGACCGACTCGGTTGAACATCCTGCGATGTGCTTTGTCTGTAGATTTAAGAAGCTATCGGTTCCATTTATTTCTTGCTTGTGGATATTTCGCTGCTAGCTTGCACAACGTCATTGGCTGGAGCAGGAATTGCAACAAAATGATCAAAGATTCTGCATTAGCGTGCATTACTCACGCAGGGATTGCATGATCGAGCAGCCTGAAGTAGTTTTTGGAACAATTTTAAAGGCGAATGATTAATTATTTCATAACTTACACTCATAATATTTTTTGCAGGTAAAAAGAACACTGTATAAAAGCGTTATAATTGAGGCCCGCAAAAGTCAATAAAATCGATTTTTTTTGGGCCTTATTGTATCATCAAACGTATACCAACATTTGTTTCTGTTCTGGTGCTTTGGAGTCAGTTTAGATAGATTTTATAGGTTAAAATAAAGTCAAAATTTTGGGTTAGGTCAAAATTTGTCAAAATTGCATGTGATCAAAAATTCTTTTTCAAAAGCAAATAAAGTTTTATTTTCATTTTTTTTGAATACTTGAGCACCAATAATACTTCATGAACAGTTTTATTATTATTATTTTTTTGATTATCACGTCAAAAACATCTTAATTGACAGTTTTATTATGTTTGGATGAAGTTTTGCTACTCAAACTTCTGCAAATATTGTTGCAAAATGTCGGGTTAACTTCTTCATAAAAATAATTTTGTAATAACGGGAAACTTTTAACTAAGAACAAATTAGGAATGCCAGCCTTGGCATGAATAAAATAAATATTAAGAACACTATATCCAAATTTAAAAATCAAAAAGTCCATTTTTGTTATACAGTACCGTGTGGCGTATATTACAACGAAATAACCAAATTTTTGAAATATGTTTTGGGACCGTACTGCGGTTTTGTTTTCAGAGCTTTTACAATTGACAAAATTTTTACACTATACAACTTTTTACCATAAGCAAAACTGAATTATGTCGATTTATTTTCCAATAAAAATTTAAGAACAAATGAGACCGAAAATTCGTGAAAATATAAGAACAGCCCAATTGCAATCCAAAAATGTACTGGTTATAAAAAAAAGTGTAATTGACAAGGTAATGTGGGCAGATTCCTAGGTTTTTGTCTTTAATCACAACATTGACTGATTGAAGTTTTTTTCTAAATATTGTTAATAAAAAGCGAAGAAGGTTACCTTCTTCAAACTAGGATGAATTGCAAATTACAAAATATTTTTTTAAATCAAAATTTGGAGCTCAATAAGGTCAAAACGTTTTATTCAAAATAAAGTCAAAATTTGGCTAAAATGAAGTAAAAATTAATTTTCTTTGATCAAAATAAAAATGGCCCTAGTTATAATGTATACTGCACTTCGTTGAATTTTGTTTATGGTACAGAAAGGACTTTTGTTTATTGTATAGAAAGAGCTATAATTAACTCAGCTTATTACTAATTTATAACTTTACTTCAAAATTAGTTTTTAAATTAAACTAAGCTTTAAGATCCGTAATTAAACCTAAGTTGAGGTGAACACAATGATATACTGTTTCTGTCAAACTTGATGGCAAAATCGATGAAGTTTCCTTTAACTTATTTTCTATTCAAATGCGCCTAATAAAATTTATAATACTTGCATCAGTGGATGCAGAGACGGATTTACGAAATGGCACATTGCCAGGGGCTCCGCGCTTGGATGGTAAGACCTTTTTTTGGTCTTAACCTATAATATTTGGTAAGAAAGTGCAGCGAATATACAAGTACCAGGAGCCCCGCACAATGTAAATCTGGCCCAATTTGGATGGACTGATTGCACTCCTTCTTTCAACGATTTACAATGCCTTTACATGAAAGTACCAAAAGTACTGCATACAAGTGAAACTTTTTCGATCTTAAGATGGTCAACGAGCAGTTAGCGCACTCGCTTCTAAACTCGAGTCTGTGGCTCAATTCCCGGCGCGGTCTAATCAGACACGGTGCTTCACCAATGTTGAGATATGTTTTGTAAACTATAATCTTGTTACATACTTTGGTAATTTGGAATTCCATCTTGATTCACCAAATTGCCTTGGCCAGAAGTTAGCGAAGGAACCGTTCGGTTTCCGAACCGAGCAGCCACCTGTCTACTACACACGGTAGAGGCTTCATGCTGGATGGCAGTAACGTCAAAACGCCAAGCAGGATCGCTGTGAATATCAATTTTATAGTATTTGGTTCGACCCCACCGGGAATCGAATCCCTGCTTACTGATTCATTAGCAGATGCTCTATCTATTCGACCACAGCTGCTATAGGTGCTTTAATTTTTTAAAGTCTTAGGCAACGTTTTGTAAAAGTTTTGTTTACAGTATTTTAAACGAGGTGAAAAAAATCCGAGGTTTGGCTGCGAAAATCAAAGAAGTTTAAGTTATTTGTCTTTATTCGGATATTCGCAGCTGTAGCCATTTCTAAGGTCGGTAAAATTGAAAAATCTTCGTTAAGAATCGCTTACGAACTATTACATTTTACAGACCAGCAGTAAATTATTGTTAGATTTGTAATAATGAGTAGCGACAATACGTCTGGACTTTTTTTGAATAATGTCGATTATGACAACGTGTCGGATCTTTGCGTGCCGTTCCAAAAGTCCTACATCCTTGGATTATCGATTTTTCCTGCATTTGGCGCTATGGAAAACCTGTTCTTTCTTCTGGCAATCATTTCACATCGGAGGACGCTGAAGTTCAACAATGTTTACCGATATGTGACCAGCGCACTAACTGCTAATATCATGATCAGCCTCTTGGGATTCTACCATTTCCTTAACTACTTTTACGGCTTTGAACCACGCGAGCCAAATGTGTGGTGGGCGTTTCGAAAAGGTGAGAAACAAGAAAATTCTGATTCGCTGTATAAAGGCTTTGGCCGCTGATTGAACGTATTGAAGATAAATCAAATTCGTGCACTCAAAATTTTCGGGATCGGAACAAAATGGGTGAAGATAAATTTTGTTACGATACCGAAAATGAAGTTAAAACCTGCTTCCGACACGAAATAAAAGAAAAAGTAAAAATCCCGTGTAGTAGGGGCCCAAAACGTCCCGGCTCAAAAGTTGGGGGGTGATGCTAGAGTTACTGGCAATGCTAGTAAAATGTGTTCTGCTAAAAATGTGATACTAGCAATGCTAGTAACATGCCTCTCTCTAATAGGTCAATCACAATTATACTTTGATATACATTTTGGGCATATAATCATGACTATGTGAGTGATTTCCATGAATTGGATAGTGGGTCTTTTGGTTTTTGTTTAGCTTATTGACATTTTTTTTTGTTTATTATAGAAAATATAAACTACCGTATATACGCAAAAAAAGAAAGTCGGCTAATAAAATGAATTGAGTGATGATATTGCACTAAGCTAGAATATGGGAAAACTTCCGTTATGTAAAATATTGGGCTTCGAATTAGCTAAGCAATCTCGGTCTATGTTTCACAGTCTGTTCGTCACTTCCAACCACGTGCGAATGTATATCTTTCGTAGAAAAAGAGTTAGGGGAAAAATTTACTCCAAATAGTAAAATTTTAATGAGGGTTGAAGGAAAAAAATTTCGCCAAACGCAAGGCTGTTTAGCATGCGTGTCAATCACGAATTGGCCTTTAGCAAGGTCATCAGAACAGAAAAGATTTTTTCAAAGTTTTAAAACTTTTTTTGTTTGCAGGAATGCAACTGGCCTTGTCACTGGTTCTCTGCAGCAATATTGGCCTTTTGATCTACGGGATTCACGAAAGCACGTATATAGTTGGCCGCATATCTGTTGTTTCCCAGCAAGTTCAAAACAGGAGCGCAACTTATCGCAGAAGAAAAGCAAAATGTCTTATTTTGGGAGTTTGGGCTCTGCCCACGCTGTTTGGGCTTCTGGCAATGACCCCGTGGAATTGCACTGTTGCGCAGTGCACTTGTACTTTGTCTCTTCAATCTGGGAACTCAATTTGCACAGGAAAGCGGTGTTCTCAGCTATACACTCCTATGGCAAAGTCTTATCTGTTTGTGGTTGTGCTACTTTGGGGTCTTGAATGTCTCGGTTTACTCATATTGATGACCAAGTCCGTATACTCTTTGATTAGATCGGAGAAGAAAAGCTTTCAAAGCATGAGCCGAAGTGAAATTTTTGTGAAAGTTGTAAACACCAACAAAATAATTTTTGTTCTTTTTGTTTTATTTGTTTGCTGCACCGGTCCTGTTATGATGTTGTTTGCGCTTGATTTTAGCATTCCAGGAATCACCTTTAACCATGATATTGTCAATTTTATGATTCCGCTTCCCCTTTTTTATTGCTTCTTAAGCCCCATTTTGCTAATGGTTCGATTATCGGGCGTTCGTAGTGCACTCCTATCGGTTCTCAGTTTCCCTTGCGAAAAACGATGTAAAACAAAAAAGAAAAGCCAAAGAAAGTCAACATCATCTTCAGGTCCAAGGCCAACCAGTATCAGCTTGTCAGATTATCCGAAATCAACATTAATGTGAACTCAACCGAATTTGTTGGACTCTTGTATTTTGAGGCACTTAGCAGTGTTATTTGATCTTTACAACAATTGAGCCATCAAAAGCAAGATCATTTCAAATATATTTTTGCTGCAATTTTTGTTTTTCAGTTTAAAAGAATTTTTAATTGTTGAAGTCCCATAGCTCTGGTTGTTCGTTTAAAACAAGCTGCTGGACTGTTGGTTTTCCTGAGCTAGAAAGAAAGGTCGCGGTTTAATACCCTGCTGGACCGGTCACCACAAGAATTGTGATTTACATTGTGTGAAGCTATACAGACTAAGTCTGATGACTCGGTATAATCGCACGCCTCTCAGAAAAACACCTCCAAGAAAAGCTCTGGGCCCATGATGACTCATAAACCTTACTAAATCGAGTAACAAGCTATGGTGTACTGGAACATTCTAATGCTTAGAGTTTTGTGAGACATACACAACGGGTTCGATTCTCGATCGATTGGTACGCCATCATGTTTGTTCGAAGTTCTTCGTTTTCACCAAAAACATTAATAAAGCTGTGTGATTGTAAGAGCACGAATTGCACATTGTACTATTGTTTTGCGCTTTCATGATTTCGTATTAAACTGAAGTGTGTGTATTGAACAAGCACTGCATATATGCTCAGCAATCATCACCAAATGCAATTACACTCTTTTGTTCATGAAAAACAATTTATAAGAACACGAAGGTCATTTTTACTCAATCTTTAAGAACAATCTCAGCCTTGGCATGTAAAAAATCATTAAGAACACGGGACAAATTCATAAACAAAAAATCAATTTCGGTTGTATATTCAAAAGAAACCAGGCAGTTAGTCGAGAGGTAACCCGTTTGTCTCTGGAGCGGGAGGTCTTAGGTTCAAATTTCGAGCCGGTCAAATCGGATACAGTGTTGCCGACGGTTCGCCACCGCTGCGACATTTCTTCGAAAAGAACTGTGTTACTCGGGCGCAATGACGCGGAAATGGGCCTCGCAAACTCGTAGCCCGCTTCGGCGTAATACAGCGAGTATAATGAAAGATTTGATGTATCCGAAAGAAATTTTAATGCGTAATGTAATACAATGCCTCTCGATAATCACGATCGACAGCAAAACACAACTTTTACTGAGTAAGAATAAATTCGTGTCACTTTATTTTTGAATAAAATTTAAGAACAAATAAGGCTGAAAATTTGGGAAAATTTTTAAATAGCCAATCTCAACCGACAGTAAATTTAACTAGTTCTTACAAAAAGCATAAGTTCTGTTTGAGCATCTAAAGTTATAAAATATTAAGGCGGCTGAGATGCAAAGTAAGACTTCAAGAAGTCGATTTCGACGATTTGACAAAGCTGAAAAAGTTAAATCGAAAAATATAAACGACATTGCTTTAGCTGCAGTTTGCTGCAAGCATTGACTTTAGCTCAAAGAGCTGAATAATGAATTGAAGATCTACAGTATACAGTAGCATACAGTAGGTCAAACTGGGCCATTACGTCATCCTTCTTCCTGTTGATCACCTTGCATACTTTACAACACATGTCACGCGGATGGCGCAATCGCGACCGAATAGCAAAATTGACAGAAACATCAATTCAAACCCGTGCTTGCTTGCATCGCGTAACCACCCTTTTTTACATCTCCGTTTTTTGATAATTTCGGTTCGTTTTTGCCCAAAAAGGAATCCAATTGCACCAGAAAAACAAACAAAACATACAAAAAAAGGTGCTAATGAGTTTTTGGATACGCGGTCAGTCGGTTAAATGATGGTATACAGTAAAACGATCATCACTGGCAGGCGCGTAGCCAGGATTTGGAAAAGGGGGGGCTATTTTGAAAGAGTGAGAAGTGTGCAAACGACCTTGACTCGAATTTTCATTGATCTTGAATCAGTTGCAGACGGTTTCTCCGAAAATTGAGACGAAATGTTTGGAAAACCTCGAAAATTCAAAGGTTTTTTCCGCCCGAAATTAGGTGATCTCCAAAAAAAAAAAAAAAAATCTTTGCCAAAATTCAGAGTGATTTTTCGGCCGGAATCCGAAATTCAATGGTTTTTTCCGCCCCAAATTAGGTGATCTCCAAAAAAAAAAAAAAAACGTCTTTACTCAAGGTCCGTCCCGTTTTTCACCCGAACTCACTCAAATGTCCAGCCAAAAGCCTGAAAGCCTGATGCCCAACTTACAAAGGGGGGGGCCATGCCTCAATTTTGCTCACTTTACTATGCAATTTTGCAATCCTAGCGACCCAAAGGGGGGGGGCCATGGCCCAATGGCCCCCCCCTAAATACGCCCCTGATCACTGGAACGGAACGTGTATATTGAAATCTCAGGCTGATCAAATCGAACACGGCAGTGTTGCAAACGACTCGCAACTTCTGCAACATTTTTTCGTTTAAAACTCTTGTCATCCAGACGCAATAATGCGGAGATGAATCGCACGAACTCGTTATACTTTTCTGTGTAGACTACCAGTATGATGAGAGATTTGAAAGAGGAAGTTTTGGCAGCCCATCAAAACTACTGTGTTTTTTGATAGAGTATTCGTGGATAGAAACTTTTTCACATATTGTTTCTTACTCGTTCTCAGTAGCGTAGCCCTCTCCCCACCCCCCTCCGTTGGCCTGAAGAGTATGCAAAATACCACGTTTTCACTTTTGAGGCCGATGTTTGCACTAAAAAGGAAAATAGCCCCCCCCCCATTGGCATTGGCGATGAGAATTGGTCAAGGACCTGATGAGTATTCGACCAGAGAAACTGGGTTTCGGTCTCGCTGAAGACCTTTTTGGGGGGGAGGGAGATCACCTAAATTTGGACAGAAAAACCGACTCAATCTGAGTGAAGACCGACTAAAATCTGGGTCAAGATCGTTTGAAGTTGTTTCTAGCCCCCCCATTGCAAATTCCTGGCTACGCGCCTGCTCGTTCTACATTCTACAATGTTTGAGGTTTGCCTTTTCATTGGCATTCAATAAATAAGTTTATTTTGAAATTTTTTTGTACCTATTGAGACGGCTCAACTTGACCACATGGCAGATCTGATCAAGAAGTTACATAATTTTCATTTTTTTGTTGTTTAGGTTCAGCGACCACTCATTGTCATTGCTTTTTGAGTGTGACTAATGAAACTTGAAATATTGTGCATGTTTCAACGTATATCGTTTTGTCGCTACTTCCTTTTTCTGGTTTGGTAGTGAGCTTTTTTGCCTTAAGCGTTGCTCTGGTGAGCCAGAAATAAAAATTCACTATCACTAACAAAATTGTTGCGCGGCCTTCCGTTTCGTAGTTTGTTCCCTCTAATATTATTCATTTTTATAAAACGTAGGATGAATATATTTTTTGGGGGAATAAAAAAGGTCAAACAGGACATTTTTTTCAGCAAGAACTACACATATAAACTCGTAGAATCGTCAACAACTGAAGGATTCAAACATTCAATAAATTAAGCCCGATGGCTCGCAACCGCTGGGGTCACAACCCACAAGCTTGGTTTTTACTTGTACCTTCCCAAGTTGGTTTAATACCATAATAACTTCATGCAATTGTGACTTAAAAATCTAAACGTGTCAATGGACAAAAAACTTGCAAATTTGTGATTTGCAGAAATTGCTCTAAATTTAATTGTTTCCTTTGGCTAAAAAACTACGTTTGCCCTAACGAAATGCTAAATTTAGGGGGTCCATTTCAGAAATCAGAAGAACAAAATTATTCCTGGACTGAACTGCTTTTCTGGCCTACTCTCGGACCCAGAACTCCGCGAAAAGTTGCCCTTAGCTCTTCCAATGAAGGATGGAGTGATTTGATGTGGAAACTAATAGTGGGAAACTCTGTTCCCTTGGATGAAAAACTTCGAAGTATTTTGCCGGATAGAAGGGTGAAAATGCTTGCTATTGAAGCGTGCCAAATGTTCTGCTTCTACATGGTGGCAATTTGCGTGTTTGTTCTATTTTTGCTGATGGTTCTGGGCAAGTAAGTGCTAAAGTAGGGTTACCATATTTCTGAATTAGAAAAGCCGGATAAAATTGAAAAAAAACAATTTTCCGCGGATTTAAGATGAGTACCATAAAATTATCTTCTCTTCGGGTGTAGTGCTTTGGTGAAATTGAAAAAAATATCATAAATTTCCGGACCAATCAAAAATGTTGGGACAAAATGGTTAAACAACTTGGATATCGGAGCAAAACCTTAAAAACGGGACGTATGGCAAACGCAAACCCATTCTAAGATTCTTCAAAGAGTGAGTATTTGAACCTTTACCCTTATAGCAACTTTTAGGCCTTTTATAGCTTTTGTTAAAATAACATGCAAAAATTATTTTCCTTATGTGAAAGTTTCGTTCGTTGTCATTTTTTTTGAGTACTTGAGGCAAGTTCAACTTACTCTGTCATGTTTTCTATCTTTCATGAAAAATTTTTTCATATTATGATAAACGCCTACATATTTGCAGCGTAGCCGGCTCGTAGAAGTAATAACAATTTTTTTTCCAAACCTCGACCTAAAAACTGTATATTTATGAAGATAACAATAATAAACACTTATATAATCACTAAAACCGATAAAACCATTAAAATGCCCCCAACAGACTGTTTCGCCGTTAGGCTCCTCAGGGGGGTGGTGGCAAACCTAAAAGTAAAATTTTTAATTGGGCGATGAAAGAGCTAGTTGACCAACAAGTGAGTTCCCATGTATTCCAGAACCCGAACGGGCCGGCGGGGCCATAGCTATAACCGGCGCCGCTGCTCCAAAAGAAAAGCAAGTGCGCCGACCATCGCCAGATAGCTACCGCGCTGGTGGCTGCCTGGCGATGGTCGGCGCACTTGCATTTCTTTTGGAGCAGCGGCGCCGGTTATAGCTATGTCCCCGCCAGCCCGTTCGGGTTCTAGAATACATGGGAATTCACTTGTTGGTCAACTAGCTCTTTCATCGCCCAATTAAAAATTTTACTTTTAGGTTTGCCACCACCCCCCTGAGGAGCCTAACGGCGAAACAGTCTGTTGGGGGCATTTTAATGATTTTATAGGTTTTAGTGATTATATACGTGTTTATTGTTGTCTGTGCATCCCAGGCGCAGTAACGAGGAAATAGCGCGAGGTTTTTGCATAAATTTGTTTCACGCTTTAGTTCAGTAAGGCAAGTACCGGTAGCCTATGAATATACTGTCCCTCCCTAAAGAGCTAACGGCAAAACAGCCAGCGTAGGGGCATTGGTAAACCAATAGGAGGAAAAAGGGAAGACTTTAACTTTTTTATTAAGGCTCATATGATAAATTGTATGATTGTCAAATCTAAATCAAATCTTTCATTATATACTCGCTGTATTACGCTGAAGCTTGCAGCGAGTTTGCGGGACCTATACCCGCGTCATTGCGCCCGGGCAACACAGCTTTTTTCGAAGAAATGTCGTAGCGTAGCCAGGCGTTGGCAACACTGTATCCGATTTGACCGGCCGGAGATTTGAACTTCAGACCTTTCGCTCCAGAAACGATCGCGTTACCGCTCAACCATCTTCCCGGTTTATGATTGTATTTTTCAGACTATGCGAATTTCTGCACGAATGGTACGTAAACCATCGCGCAGTAAACAGTAGTTCGGGAAATTCCGCCCTCCCTGCGATTTTTCCCACTTCAACTCAGCTTCACGAATATTCTCAGCGTTCGCAGCTGCAGCAGAGTGAAATAGGCAATCAGCAGGGGAACCAGATGAACAGTGGGGATTCTGCGACTGTCCGCAATGGCGGAGGAGGAACAGCAAAGGCGAACCCAAGACCAAATTCAGTTGAAATATGCGAATATAGAAATCGCAAGCGGCCACGACGCTTCGAAAAACCACTGTTAAACGAGGAGGAAAATGTTCACGACCTTAGCTGTCGGGTGTGCCTCGATAATCGAATTGACTCCCTTGTATTTCCATGCGCGCACGCCAGCTACTGCATGCGATGCTGTAGTCAACTGCAAAAGTGTGGTATCTGCCGAAGTGAAATACAACATCGGATTCGCTTTTTCATAGTTTAACATGTTGAAATACTTGTCGCATTTTCTAGCAAATGTTTTGTAAAGTTTGCGTACCGATAATTACAATTCAGAATCGGATTTTGTGATGTCATAATTTGCTGTTCTTCATGCCAGCAAAAACAATTCAACTTTTGCAAAATATGTTTTATGGTTGAATGAATTTTGTGTCATATAAATGCTGCGTTGTGTGCGTGTTTCAAAAGTTTGTGTATCGAATTATGTTCGTTTCATCTTTGTTGCTTTTGTGGCTAGTTAGTGAGTTTCGAATGTAAAATTTGGAGCTTAATTTTGTTCATGAAACTTAAATTTGAAAAAAAAATTCAAAGCTTTTTTACTAAAATACAACATCCGATCTTAATGTGTTGGAATCCTGTTTTTGTATCAACCAGGCACGTAGCCTGGGGGGAAGCAGGGAGGGGCAATTGCGCCCCCGTTGTTTGTCCTCCCCAAATAGATTTTACTTAAATCTTTTTTTAGAACGGAAAGGAAAAGTGCTGTATTATTTTTGATTTGATATGCAAAAGTTACAGAAAATGGTGGTTTTCCGAACTGTAGACCTTTTTTTTATTTTTGGTTTTCACCGCAATTTGGGGGCAAAATCAGCTCTTCATTCTTCGAAAAAAATTTTTTTTGAGATCGCCTTCAACGCGAAGCCATTGCCCCCCAAATTTTCGCTAGCCCCCCTCCAAAAAAAATTTTTGGTTCTGGCTACGTGCCTGGTATCACCACCAATTAGAGCATGAATTACTCAGTTTTATCCTGACTAGATAATCATGTTGAAATTAATGAAATTGCAAATGCCAATATTGTTCGTATTATTTGCACCAGTGGCGCAACTAGGGGAGGCTAAAGGGGCTTCAGCTCCCCCTTAGCCAAGCCACTTCAAAAACTTTATCCAAAAAAGTTTTTACGTGTTTTGGACGTGACTAGTTACTGTTGGTAATAAGGGGGGGAGGGGGAGCAGCGTTGTAAGTCGGGCCAGCATTTTCGGGTCGGGTTCGGGCTTAAAGTTGACAAAAATTTCGGGCTTAATTCGGGCCTGAGACGTACTTTTTGTCTTAGGTGCACAAAAATATAATCAAAATAAATTGGCAACATTGCTACATTTTTCAGACCAACCTTAACTTTCGCTTTTTTCGGCATGATTTGGGCTTCAAGTTAGTTTTCGGGTTCGCGCTTATATTTTCGCGTTCGGGCCGGGTTCGGACCAGAACTCGTCGGCCCGTTTACAACTCTGAGGAGGAGGAGTGAGTAACATTATTTCACCTGGTTTTCAAATCTCAGCAATTTTGCTTTAAATCCCTCCAAAAACCGGGACAATTTAAACCGAATAGTGTTTAAATGACCATTTTTCCAAAAAGTCCCAAAATGCGCCCAACGGCTTTGCCCCCAGACCCCTGTCTGACACGCTTAAGTTGCATCAGTTTGCTCGGCGTTGTACCCAATTGAGGCATTTTTCAAGCAATAAATTTCAGCTTTTTGTTCAACCCTCCCAACAATATCTTGGTTGCGCCCTTGGTTGCACCTCACTGCAGAACTATGTCATGCAATGCAGCAGCACCAGCATTGAATTATTGATTAATTTCGCAAACGTCAGTCACGATCGTCAAGCACAAAGGAAAAGAGCTTTGTTGTGATGTGGTTTCTGCGCTCTGCTAGTTCAGAGTGGTCTTCTAAGAAGCACTATATGCATATTGCTTTAGATCGTATAAGCTTTAATTCAAAATCTTGAAAGGAGGTTAATAGCGGCAGCTAAGCGCAGAAAGACAAGCACTAGAGAAAACTTAAACAGTAATCAAAATGGCACCAACAATGTTTTGGAAATTGCTTAAACAATGTAACAAATTTATGCAGATAATGCGGCAAAACTTCACGTCAAACATAAAGATTAAAGCAGCAGAAAGCAGCTGGGCCTACGGGACAGTAATTGTTGTAGAAAATGCTGGGGTTTAAAATCGTGGCAATATATACAGATATATGTATTTCAGAGTAAAGCTCTCTGTTAGGTATGGGAAAACAAAAGCTCGTCGTTTTTGGTTCAACTGGACAGACTGGACTAGCTGTTCTTGCCCAATCGTGCGCCGATTCGCGTATGTATATGCATATTTGTTTCGTAACTTTTGGTAGGTTTTCATTTCGAATTTTGAACGTCGTTAGGTGTTTACTTTGTCCACTCTCCGACCAAACAAGCAAAACAGGCGGACTATTTCCACAACTCCCAAAATGAAACCAACAAAGTTTTTACCTCTTGGGAATCATTTGACTGTGGCGTTTTGGCATTGCCAACAGATCCTAGAGTAATATTTTTATAGCCTCTATGAATCATAGTGCAGCAGATTAGCACGTTGGATAACCTTGACTCCTTTAGGAAGCACGGTTATTTACTGTGCAGCTTAGCATTTTTGTAAATAGCATATTTTGCAGAGCTTGAAGTGACAGCTTTTTTGCGGAGTCCTAAGAAAGTTCCAGAAAATATCCGGAGTCGTATCCACGTGATTGTCGGAGATGTTTTAAATGCTGACCAAGTTTCCGACGCCATCGAAGGAAAACATGCGGTTATTTCGTGTCTGGGTGTTCCGGTTAATTTTGGTAGGCATTTTCATAAAGTGTTCATCAACGCAAAACCACCTCGAACTCAATAAGCCGGCCCGTATTTATGGGGTATAACTTGAGCCCAGGTTCAACTTGAGCGGAACTTTAAAGAGAATCTGCTCAAGATCGGTTTTATAGAAGAAACGCGAACTACTTGAGGTAATAAAAAAGTGCCTTTAACCTCGTTCCACTATTTCCCGTATTCGTGAAGATAGATGTAATCCGTTTGACTACGTACCATTGGCAAACCTGCGTTTCATAGTTCACAATTTCGTGACATCAGAAAAGGATGACTTAGCAAAAATTCTTGCAAAATAAGCAATGTGATGTTCGATATTCTGCAAGAAATTTTGCAAGTCCAACGTTATGTCACAAAAGTTCAAAACGCAAGCTGCCAATGGTACGGAGTCAAACGTATTAAACCTATTTTCGCGAATAAGAGGAATAATGAAACAAGGTTTGAGGCACATCTTTATTATTTCAAGTACAGTAGATCTCATTTCTTCAATAAAACCGATCTCGAGCAGTATTTCTTGAGACTGCTTGAATGCATTATCAACCCGACTTATTTTCGAAGTAGAACTCGAGTTTCTCAAGTTCAACTACAACTATCAAAACTCAAAAAAGATATTGCGTTTTGCATTTCATTGGCACTTTAACGTTTTTCTCAAGTAGGAATTGTTTTCAAAATCACTAACATGTCCCAATATCTTAAATGAAATCAAAATTAAAATAAATTTCTATAGTAATAATCAGAGGTGGAGTCCTAGAGGACACATTTTGAAGTCCATAACCTTAACCTCGAAGGTCAAGCCCTTGGTCTTGGCATCGAAGCCTCAATTCCTCGAAATTTGCCCTGTCCTCGGCTCGAGGACAGCACTATTTTTTGAATGGTTAAAATTTTGTAGATCGGCTGAAAAATTTTTTCTAAACCGTTTTTTTTTTGGAGATTGCCTGAAAAAAATTTTTGAAGCCTTTTTTTTGAGATCGTCTAAAAATTTATTTGGAGACCTTTTTTTGAGAACACTTGCGTTTGTGTCCTTAGTCCTCAGCCTCGAGCATTCCCGTCCTTGGCCTCGAGAATGTCTGTCCTCTGAAGGGCTGTCCTTGGCCTCGGATTTTTTTTGTGTCCTTGGCCTTGGCCTCAAACCATGTGTCCTCGACTCCACTTCTGGTAATAATGCGTGCAGCATTACGCCGAAAATGTAACGAGTTGTTGAGGCCCATTGGCGAATAGTTAAAGGTAAGGCGAAGCTCATCGATAAGGTTCCAAATGTAGTCTCTCAAAATTTAAGTTTCCTCCGGGGGTTTCCAGTGATTTTGTAAGCCCTTGTACGATACAACAGTGCATATGTAAGTAATGCGTTATACCGGTAAGTTTTGAGACGTGCTATAGTTTGCACCATATAGGAAACTAGTAGCAGCACGAAATATCATGCCTGCACCTACGATTATTTAGGATCCTCTACAGTTATTTCACGTGGAACAGCAAACATTGTCAATGGAATGAAAACGCAAGGAGTGCAGGAACTAAGAGTGGTCGGAGGAGGTAAAATGCATTTACTGTACCTGACCGATTGTTGGAATTAAAGTTTGCTTTCCTGAAACTGTAACAAGTGTTCCTTTGGGAGATATTCTGTACCTTTTGTCCCGGCTTTTGCGATGGCTTTTCATATAGTTTCTGTTATGGCCGTGGGTGTGCTGCAATGCAAGGAGTGCAAGAGCTACTGGTAAATTAAGCTGGTGAACGAAAATTTTATTTGACCGTTTGAGCGTTTAAATTCTTTGTAATCTTTTTAAGATCTAAACAGTTTTATTCTTCTCTCTTAAAATAAATAACAGTTTAATAACTTTAAGCCTATCGCAAATTTGATAAAAATGATGTTGACTTTATGTAAAACATTGCAAATTCTGGCAATTTTGTTTCAGCCGCGCTTCTCCCTAATCAATTTATCCCTTTTCCAATAAGCTTGATAGTTGCTGATATGAAAAGAATGTTCGAAGGTTTAAAGAAATCTGATGTCAACTGGATTTGCATTGCTACTCCAAATATTCTGAATGATTCTATAACTGGGACGAGCAGGGTTGGATAACTTGCTTTGTTGCTTATATATCAATCTTGTGTGTTTGATCATAGTCACTATTGACTTTTTGTTGCCTCTTTTTCTGGCCGGTATTTGGAAATGACCGGGGAGTAGTTTGAGATTGTGATTGAGCCGTCACACGTCATGGTCTCAGCACTTTATTATTCTTTGATAGTACCGAATCCACTATAATATACTACGTAACCATAATCTATTCTCGACTGGAAATTGCGTTACCGGTCGTAATCCTTTGCATAACGATATCATTTTGCTTGACACTTGGAATTGAGGCGATTGTCATAAACGTGCGTTTACACTGTACGCAAAGCAACCAAAATTTGACGTCATCTACAAATTGCAATAGCTTTCAATCGGTAGCAAACTGTCGATGAGTGGTTGACCTAGTTTGAGCAAGTGACGTAGCGACCACTCGCGAAAATTGCTAACCTTCGCTTCGCGTCCATTGTAAATGCGCATTAAAGGACTTGTAGATTCGAAAGGTTCTCTAAACGCAGGAGCATAATTCGTGTGTAATGTAAATCCTAGCCTGTTGCTGACTATGCTTGGTGGAATGTCGTCTTGAATCAGCAAGAGCTTCAACAAAATGAATAGAAATGTGCTTACTGTGAAACTAAAAAGATTGGCAAATGCTCTATTTATCGTAGTTTTTTTATATACAGGCAACTATCAACAAAATCACATCTAATTCTGTCACTACACACGACATGGCGGAATGGATGCTGCTAAGTGTGAAAGATCCGTCTTTATCCAGGGATTATTCGAGGCAGTTGGTTGGAGTGTGCTCAAAAATTGGATGGAAAACCTGGTTGACCAAAACTCCAGTTGGAAAAACTACTGCAATTGCTCTCGTATTGTTAGCAGGAGGATCTGTTTTGACTTACCGTTACCTTTCTAAATAATATGCAGTACAATACAGTAGTTAAACAAGCAACCAGGGGTGCCGCAACCCGGGGGGGATATATCCCCCCCAATAATTTGACTGTATCCCCCCCAATAAATTTAGTATGGTCTTCATCTGCATCCTCGCCAATAATTTGACTCTGGTGTGCATTTGAGCGCAGGTCTTCACCTGAATTCGGGGAAGATAAGTGTTCCATTTTTGGTGAAGTCCTTTTTTTTGGTCTTCACCTAAATTCGGGGAAAAAAGTGTTCCATGTTTGGTGAAGTCTTTTTTTTTTTAATCTTCACCTAAATTCGGGGAAAAAAGTGTTCCATGTTTGGTGAAGACCTTTTTTTTGGTCTTCACTTAATTTGCTCACCTGAAAAAAATCTTGGTCGAGGTTTATCTCCCCAATGTTGAAAATAGGGCAAGATCGGGGTAAAATTGCAAATTATCCCCCCCAATGCTCAACAAAGATTTGCACCCCTGTAAGCACCACTGCTTAGCGCAAAATATAAGCATTTAAGCATAAAAGAGATTTATTATTAGTTGCCCATAGTTTTGTAGGCACATACAGGAGATACGCAGTAGCGTGGCTATAGCCCCCTCCTGGCTACGCTATTGCGTATCTCCTGTATGTGCCTACAAAACTATGGGCAACTAATAATAAATCTCTTTTATGCCTAACAAAACCTGTTTTAGTACTTTTGAGATCAATTTTAGCACTAAAAGCGAAAATAGCCTCACCCATTGGCATTGGCAATGGGAATGTGACTACTTTGACTTCAGACTTGAAGAGCATGCGGTCGCAACAAATCGATCCCAATTTGGGCGAAGACCTTTTTTTTAGTTTTCACCTAATTTCGAACCTAAAACCGCTCCAAATCCAAGTGAAGACCTTTTTTTCTGGTCTTCACCTGATATGGGGCACAAAACCGCTCCAAACCCAAGCGCAAACTAATCCACTGTGCTTTTACACCTCCGAAACAGCCCCCCATTGATACGGCTGAGTACAGTGATTGAAATGTCAGAATCTGAATGCATTGTAGTTCTTAGTTGATTTTGACCATTCCCAGTTTAAGCAACACTTAGTGAAATGATTCTATTCAAGGATACCTGTCTCGCCGTCTGATTCCTGATTTCATTACGTATAATTACATCACAATGTAAGACGACGCAGTCAGAGCCTCCGAGAGGGGTGGAAGGGAGGGGACAATGACTCCGGAGCCCATGGACTTTAGGGGGCCCATTGGCCCTAAAGGCGCCCATCGTGGGGCCAGCAGTGGGCCCACGGGATTCAGAGGGCCCTTCGAAACGACACTGAGCAATCAGTATGTGAAAGACTGAAGACCTTTTTTTTTTTTTGGAGATTACTTCAAAATTCGGACAAAACTGTGGCATTTTCCTTGTCTGTTTTGGAATTCACAAAACCGGAGATGCTTAATATTTGAGCTGACCCCGGGCCCATGTTTGGCTCTCGGCCCCCCCGGACACAGTAAAAATGCCACAACGGGGTATTATTTGAACATAAGCTCTTTATTTAGTAGACTAGAAACAGACGCGTGGAGAAACAGAGAAGAGGATTAAAGAAAAAAAAAGTTTGCCTTTGTTGCGAAGTTCTTTTGCGGTCACGCGCATTTGACTGATTTGCTCGGACATATTCTTAGCGCGAGTGAACCGAGAAAATAATGACACGCTGATTGGACGATTCAGCATATTCTAGGAAAATGAACCGTGAAGAAAAACAGAGAAAACC
Organism: Trididemnum nubilum; assembly: GCA_963965965.1. Lineage (NCBI taxonomy): Eukaryota > Metazoa > Chordata > Ascidiacea > Aplousobranchia > Didemnidae > Trididemnum > Trididemnum nubilum. The sequence goes on along the minus strand of OZ014478.1, from coordinate 5,988,719 downwards.
GTCAGTTTCCAGTCTACTAATAAAGCGTCCATGATTCGAATAAACTTGAGTACCGCTACCTTTGTTATACCTGTAAGTTGCATTTGTTAATTTTCGTGCTTTTGTTGTTTGACTTTGGAAACTATTACTATTGCAATGATGAATCGTTGCCTATATCAAAACTGCTTCTGCAAAAGTATTCAATTGAGAACTTAAGATGACACAATATTGTTGACCGCCCCATTACGTGATTGCGTCATTGTCGTGGTTTCTCGATCATCAATGTAGTTGTACTTACATTTTATTCACCAAGTTGCCTTGACTAGGAGGCAGCGAAGGGACCTTTGAGTTGAGCTGCCACCTGTGTACCACACATGGTAAAAGCTTCACATTGTCCCTTTTATTGCTGAGCGTTAAGCAGGAAAGTTGTGAATACCATTTTTTATAGTCTTTGGTTTGACACGACCGGGATATCAACCCGAGTCTACCGCTTCCGAAGCAGAAGCTCTGGGAGATAAATGCGAGCTAGCCGGTGAATGTTGTTCTCAGTCTGGTTTGCATTTCCTACCCAGCAGTAACTTAATAGCTATTGGCTTTACTTAAACCGTAAAATTTTGCATTACGGGGACGCTTTCGCAGCCTTGACCAAACGCATTCGTAACTCCATTTTGGTCCAGAAAGTTTTGTCCAAGTTTTCCCCGAATTCGATTGAAGACCAAAAAAGAAAGGTTCTCACCAAAATTTGAAGGAATTTTGTCCCCAAACTCGTTGGAGACCAAAAACAAAAAAAAGACAAAAAAGGTCTTCACCGCAATTTGACACTATTTTCAGCCGGGCTTTGAGAATTATTGGTGCTAAGAGCCGCTATGTCTATTCATCCAGACGCTTACCAGAGGTGGAGTCGAGGACACAAGGCTCGAGGCCAAGGACACAAAAAGAATCCGAGGCCAAGGACAGCCCTACCGAGGACAGATTTTCTCGAGGCCAAGGACCAAGAACCAAGGACACAAGCACAAGTGTTCTTCAAAAAAAAAGGTCTTCACAAAAATTTTTCAGGCGATCTCCAGAAAAAAACGTTTTCCAAAAATTTTTTCAGGCGCTCTACAAACTTTTAACGGTTCAAAAAATAGTGCTGTCCTCGAGCCGAGGACAGGGCAATTTTCGAGGACTTGAGGCTTCGAGGCCAAGTACTTCAAAATGTGTCCTCGAGGACGTTGTCGAGGCCAAGGACGTCCTCGAGGACTCCACTTCTGACGCTTACTCTTAGTCGAGAGCGCTAAAATGTTACACGGGACGCTGAAATCTTGATGGGGGTCCTAACTCTCGATAGAGGGACGCGTCCCTCCTACGATTTAAGGACTGCCTATATTGGACAAAGTGGCATGCTGTGGTTTGTGGTGTGCTTTTCTGTTTAATATATTAACATATGACATGTTGAACTGTAACTAGCCAGTTCCCGTTTTGTAAAGCAAGAGTGGAAGCGCCCTTCATTACCAAGATGTTCAAAAATTCAAAAAGCTGTGCCCTCAGCAGGGGCAAGTATGCTGTTGTCGCAGTCACCCAACTGCTCCAACCGTTCACGTCACCAGAGCAAACGAAGAGGGGGGCACTAGCCGAAAGTGAGGGGGCACTAAAATGGACTGTACTTTTGCACATAAAAAGTAAAAACTGATATTGTACGGCTACTAAGTATGCGCAATTTTTTAATTCTGTATTTTTCGACTAAAAAAAGAGACATATAATTTAGGCCGGCATCGTTGCTTAGTTCGTTTCGTCTGCGGCCCATAATTCCTTGAAAAACCTTTTCGCAGCAGTGAATGCGACCAGACGCGCAGTCAGAATTATGCCAAGAGGGGGGCTTGAACCAAAAGTTGTCTTTTTTTATAACAAAAATTGTCTAATTTAGGCCCCGTGCTGAACAAACTGATGCAATTAACTCAAACGTGTAACAGATGAGGGCCTGGGGCGGAACCAGGGTTCAGCGGCTCGGGTGGAATCCCCAGCTGCTTGGCAATTTTTGTGATTTTGCGGCAAAAAATAGCAATTTGAATCACATTTCGCTCGTTTTTGAAGCCATATAAATAACTAATTTGCTAAACATATAAATAACTAAACGAAGTACCAGTAATGATTCTGTAGCATTACATATCTTTTGCGTCACATTTATGTACCACATAGTAAATGGTTGCCAGCAATTTCGCGAATAAAGAACATTACTTGTTATGACAGGCCGTTTTAGTTTAATAATACTTCCCTCAAACGAGTTCAAAATACAATGTTTTTAGGTTTGAATCTTAATGAAAATCTCTCTTGGAAATTCCACATGATTGCGTTACTCAAAAAACTGCATTCTTATTGTGGCGTTATTTCCAAACTTCGATACTATCTAAACACTGAAAATTTAATTCAAGTCTATCACTCCCATTGTTGAAAGTCACCTTGGATATGGCATAATAGTCTGGAACCATGGAAACAAAACAATAGGAGACAAAATGCAACATATTTGTAATAAATTTATTTCATTTATAAACAGTAATAAGCAGACAGGAAAACATAATTTTCTCTCAGTAAATAATTTGAATATTTTGTCAACGAGTTTGTTTATGTACAAGCTGAAACACAACATACTCCCTGAAATATTTCTTCCGCTATTTCAGTACAACTAGCAAATTTACACAATTCCTACTCGCAATAATTCATTTCCAAATAATTCATTTCATCTACCCTTTTTTTCCAAATCTATAACACAACAATCAATAATGTTTAAGGGTGTCAAAACTTGGAATTCTCTTCCTGCAAAAATTTGACAAGGACAAGAACAGTGGCGGATATAGGGGGGGGGATGGGGGGATGCATCCCCCCACCAGCCTAAAAGTAACGATTTTGGCCGAAAAATCAGCCTCTCTTTCGAATAATTAGGCTCCATTTCGGGATGCATTCCCCCCCACCAGCCTAAACGTAACGAATCCGGCCGAAAAATCACTCTCAATTTTGGTGAAGAACTTTTTTTTTTTGGAGACCACCTGATTTTGGGCGAAAAAAACCTTTGAATTTCCGACTTCGGCCGAAAAATCACTCTCAATTTTGGTGAAGAACTTTTTTTTTTTTTTGGAGACCACCTGATTTTGGGCGAAAAAAACCTTTGAATTTCCGATTTCGTCCGAAAAATCACTCTCAAATTTGGTGAAGACCTCTTTTTTTTTTTCGAGACCACCTGATTTTAATCACTCTCAATTTCGGTGAAGACATCCGAATTTTTGAGGTTTTGTGCTTAAAATCCCCCCCACCAAAATTTTCTAGATCCGCCACTGGACAAGGAATAAGCATTTTCACTGCTCTTTTAAAAGACTCTTTAAAGTATGAAAACCAAACAATTGCTCGAAATGATTAAATGAACTAAACCTTTCATTGTGTGTGCTTATGTGCAGAGGTGGAGTCGAGGACAAAAGGCTCGAGGCCAAGGCCAAGGGCACAAAAAAATCCAAGGCCAAGGCCAAGGACAGCCTTTCCGAGGACAGACCCTCTCGAGGCCAAGGACAGGAATGCTCGAGGCCAAGGCCAAGGACCAAGGACACAGGCACAAGTGTTTTTTAAAAAAAAGATCTTCAAAAAGAATTTTCAGGCGATCTCCAATTCATAGGCGGACCCAGAATTTTTGATTGGGGGAGGCCTAAATCACAAATCACATGCAATTACGCCATCAAAACTTTTCCAAAGAGGAAGATTTTGTGGAACAAAGATATTGTAGGATGGAAGATCTGAAATCGTTGCCTGTCGGCACGTAATCAGAATTTTGCAAAGGGAGAGGGCTTAAACTAATAGTTGAAAAATGCAAATATCTAACTTTGGAAAGGTGTTGAGAAAGCTAGTGCAACTGAAAGGTATTGCAAACGGGGGTCTGGGGGCGGGGTCCTCAGCTGCCGGAGGCTTTGGGGGTCTGGGAGCGAAGCCCACAGCCGTTGGGCGATTTTCTGTAATTTTTGGAAAAAAAAGCTATTTTAATGCCATTGAATCACATTTCGCAAGTGTTCAGAGCCATTTGAAAGCACAACATGTTTGACGTTTGAAAGCCAATTGAAAAAATGAAATTGTTTAATTCTCCTTTTCGTTGCAATTTAAGTCCAAAACACGTGTTACATCTTGCATTTTGGAGTTAAATTTTAATTGCAAGTGATTTGGTCCAGGTAGGGGGAGATAAGGTGCATTGTATTTTGCAACATTTCAGCAGTATATAATAATCCACTCGAAGATTTTCCTTAGAGATTTTTGTCTTCTTCTTTCTTCATTGCCCGCTTTTCCGTGAGTGTTGCGGGGGCAGTAGCTCAAGATTGAGCCGCCACACCTCACGGTCTTCCATCACCTCCATCATTTCGCTTGGGCGAAGTCCCAAGCGATTCCATATAAGATCCTCAATGTAATCGGTCCATCTAGTTCTAGGTCGTCCGACTGGTCTTCTCCCATTTGCTTTGGCATGTAAAGCTTGTTTGGGGAGTCTTTCCTGAGGCATTCTGCTTACATGGCCAAACCATCTAAGCTGTGATCTTTCAATTCGGAGAAGTAACGGCTCGATGTTAAGAGATTTTCGAATTTCAGAGCTACGCACCTTGTTAAACAGTGTAACTCCTTCGATTCTTCGTAAAAACCTCATTTCGGACGCTTGCACTTGTGATCGCATTCTTTCGGTCATTACCCAAGATTCATGACCATAAGTGAGAATGGGGACAAAAACTGCTTTGAAAATTGAGAGTTTTGCCTTTTTCGACAATTCTCGTTTCATGACAACCGAGTAGTGCAAAGCTCGCATTACTGCACTAGCCTTTCCTATTCGGGTATCCAGTTCTTCGTCTTGCCTTCCGTCACTCGTTAATGCAACCCCAAGATACTTGAACTTCTCTACCTGCTTCAGTGTCGCTCCATTCACTTGTAATACGCACTGATCAGGGTTTCTTGAAAGATGAAGTACCTCAGTTTTGGCCGTGCTTATTTTCATTCCGGCGGTGTTGCATGCATCTGCAAAGCTATTTAATGCGCGCTGGAGGCCAGATTCTGTGGAAGAAAGCAGAACCAAATCATCTGCGAATAGCAGACGACTAATTTTGCAATTTCCAATCGTGGCACACTCATCAGCTTGGCTGCATTTGTCGATCCAATTCATGTAAACAATGAAAAGGAGAGGTGACAAAACGCACCCTTGCCGGAGTCCAACGCCCACATGGAACGGCTTTGATTGCTTGCCATTTACCCAAACACAAACCTCCGGTCTGCAGTAGAATGACTTAATAGCGCGTAACAATTGACCATCAACGCCATACTCCTGCAAAACCTTCCAAAGTTTACCCCGAGGAACTCGGTCATATGCTTTTTCAAGATCGACAAAGCATGCAAAGAGATCTTTGCCATACTCCCAAGATTTCTCGAAGATTTGCTTCAGAGTGAAGATTTGGTCCGTGGTGCTGCGACCCGGACGAAAACCGCACTGACCATCTTCCAGTTTTGATTCCACTATTTCTCGGCATTTCCTTTCAAGGCATTTGGCATATACTTTCCCTGGCAAACTAAGGAGAGATATCCCTCTGTAGTTTGTACATTGCTTGCGATCTCCTTTCTTGAATATCGGAATAATCACACCTGTTTGCCAATCTCTGGGAGTTTTGCCAAGCTTCCACGTAACTTGACACACTCGCGTTAACCAGAGAATTCCTTCTCCAGTCAGCGCTTTCAACATCTCGGGTCTGATTTCATCTTCACCAGCAGCTTTTCCAGATTTTATCCCTTTAATTGCAGTTGCCACTTCTGCTGCAGTGAAAACTTCGTCCTCCCCTAGATGTGTCACTTCGTGTGTGTCACGAGTCGATGCCTTTACAGGATTCAAAAGATCTTCAAAGTATTCTCTCCATCGTGAAAGGATTTCATTCTCATCCGTTAGAATGTTACCGTCAGAATCCTTGATGGAGTACGTGATACTCGATCTTTTGCCACCTAAACGGCGGATGGTCTGCCAAAATACTTTGTTTGCCGAAAAATAGTTGGAATCCAACCGACGACCAAACTCTTCCCATGACTTCTCCTTGGATTTCTTTACTGCCGAAGTTGCCGCTTTTCGCGCCTCAGTGTACCGGGATTGCAAATCAGATGACGATCTGTCCTGCAGCCAGGCCTTGAACGCATCTTTCTTTGCTCGAATAGCTTCTTTAACCTCTTGGTTCCACCAAGGCGTTCTTTTCTCACTATCGCCCGCCATTCTAAGCCGTTTTCGCCCACAACTTTCAGCAGCTGATGAAATGATTGCTGATCTGAACAGCAGCCATTCCTTCTCGATGTCCTCGGATACATCAGGAAGTTGTCTGAACTTAGATGATATACTGGATGCAAACTGTTTTCTTACTTCTTTGTCCTCCAAAGCCTCCCATTTGATCCGGTAAGTCACAGACGACCGGTTGGATCTCTTGTTTGGCCAAGGTTTCGAAAGTCGTAAGGAACAAACTACCAGATGGTGATCAGTTGACAATTCAGCACCTCGCTTCACTCGAACGTCCAGCACATCAGAAAACAAATCTGACGAAACTATGCAAAAATCTATCAAAGATTTTTGATCCATACTAGGTCGATACCATGTATACTTGTGAACCTCTCTGTGCTGGAAAAAGGTATTCATGATGCGGAGTCCGTTGCTACAACAGAGCTGCAATAAATACCTTCCGTTCTCATTCAGTCCAGTGACTCCATGTTTTCCGATCACACCCTTCCACGTATCTGTGTCTGTTCCAACATGTGCGTTAAAATCCCCCATAAGGACTGTAGATTCAGTAGCTGATACTCGTAGAAGAGCATCATTTACTTCATCCACAAAAGTCTGATATTCACTCGTGGCATTGGGGGCATATACCTGCAACAGGCACAATGACCGATCCAATACCTTAAGCTTCAACACACAGACCCGTGATCCCAAAGGAATCCAATCTGACACACAGTCTGACAAACGGGGGTTTGTGAGAATCCCCACACCCGCTTGTGCAGACATACTAGGATCAGCACCAAAATAGAAGAGTTTCCATCCGCCATCCAGATCCACAGTTCCAGAGCCACGTCGTTTGGTTGAAGAAACTCCGATAATATCGAGATGATACCGCTTTGCTTCCTCAACCAATTCTAGCTCTTTTCCTGTGAGGGTGAGAATATTCCAATTGCCCAACAGCAGTTGGTGATGGTTGACCGGTGAGTGTGCGACATTATCTCGAGTACGAATACTCTGCGCTGCCTCCATTTTTGTTTTTTCATGAAAATAACCAGTTATAGGAATACATGTTCGGCCAAGGGGCCCATGCGCCCTCAATTGAAGTTCAATGATTTGTTCAATCAGCATCTTCCATGGCTTTTTTTCAAGTATTTTGTGCGTAAAAACAGGCAAGGTTGGAGGTGAATTACTGAATTGTTATTTTAAAATGGTACAATGCATAGGCGTAGCCAGGATTTTTGATTGGGGGGGCCCAAACCACAAATCACACGCAATGACGTCATCAGAAATTTTCGAAAAAGTAATTTTTTGTGGGGCAAAGATATCGTAGAATGGAAGATCTGAAGCCGTAGCCTGATGGCACTTTGCCAGGATTTTGGTAAAGGGAGAGGGCGAAAACTAATTGTTGAAAAGTGTAAAAGTCTAACTTGGAAGACGTGTTGAGTAAGCTAGTGTACTCAAACGTATCACAGACGGGGGTCTGGGGGCAGAGCCCCCAGCCACCGATGACTATGGGGGTCTGGGGGCAAAGCCCCCAGCCGCTGGGCGATTTTTGTAAGTTTTTGGAAAAAAAAACTATTAAAATCCTATTGGATCACATTTCGCACGAGTTCAGAGCCATTTCAAAGAACTAGATTTTTAACATTTCAAAGCCAATCAAAAAAATTTAGTTGTTCAATCCTCTTTTTGCAATTAAATCCCAAAACACGCTTAGAATCTTGCATTATGGTGTAAAATTTTAATTGTAAGTGATATGGTCTATAGGGGGAAGTAACGAACATTGCCTCCTGCAATACTTCAGCAGTAAATTCTTAAGTTTATAATAACGTTAAACGAGGGCCTGGGGTGGCAACTTTTAGGTCAAAACTCTTAAGATTTCTCACAGGTTTTGCACATAATTTATTAAAAATTTGCATTAAGGGGCCCCTGGCCCGGGAACCTTGGTCGTCAGTCAGGGGCCTTTGGGCTCCCTGGTTGCCAGTTAGAGGCCCCGTAGCCCCTTGCTTGTCGGTTAGGAGCCCAGGTCCCCTGGTTGTTAATTAGGGGCCCTGGGGCTCCCTGGTCGTGAGTTAGGGGCCCCGGGGCCCCCTGGTCGTCAGTTAGGGACTCCAGGACTCCTTAGTTGTTGGTCATGGGCCCTGGGGCCCCCTGGTCGTCAATTAGGAGGGCCCCGGGGCCCCTCGTTGTCGGTTAGGGGGCTCCTGGCCCCCTGGTAGTTGGTTAGGGGCCCCCTGGTTGTTAGTTAGGGCCCTTGGGCTCCCTGGTTGTGAGTTAGGGGCCCCGGGGCCCCCTGGTCGTCAGTTAGGCACTCCGGGACCCCCTGATTGCTGGTTAGGAGCCCTGGGGCCCCCTGGTTGTCGTTTAGGGGCCCCCTGGTTATCGGTTAGGGGCCTGGGCCCCCCTGGTTGTCAGTTGAGGGGCCCCCTGGTTGTTTGTTAGGGTCCCTTGGTTGTTAGTTAGGGGCCCTGGGGCCCCTGGTCGTCAGTTATGGGCCCCCTGGTTTTCAGTTAGGGGTCTCGGACCCCTGGTTGTCGGTTAAGGATTTCAGGGCCCCCTAGTGGTTAGTAAGGGCCCCCTGGTTGTTAGTTGGGGGCCCCGGGACTCACTTGTTGTCATTAATATTATTGTTAATTACTGTTATGTGCGTAATTACTGAAAAAAAAACTGCAACTAAACATCGCCAGGCTATGTTGTCAAAACTTTTTGTCGTTAGTAGTATTTTGATTGGGGGGGGCCCGGGCCCCCTGGCCCCCCCCCCTGGCTACGCCTATGGTACAATGGATGGTTACGTCTTCTAACCAAGTTATTGCCGGGCCGGATTTACATCGCGCAAGGCCCCTGGCACTTTAGAGATTTTTGCAACATTTTTCTGCCAAATATAGGTAAAGACCAAAAAAAGTCTTACGATTTCAGCTTGGGGCCTTTATCTGGTACTGCGTTTTGTTATGGTATATCCGGCCCTGATTAATGCATTACGTTTATAAAAAGGCTAAATGTGGGTCTGAAGAAACAACTTTTAGGACGAAAACTCTCCATTTTCTCCGGGTTATTCGTTTAAATTGGCTGGCAAAAATTGAATTGAGGAAGCCCAGGGCACCTGGTCTTCAATACTGTTGTTAGTTACTGTTGTAAGCGAAAAATGCTAAAAAGAAACCGAAACTGAAGAAACAATAGGCTTTCTTGTCACATTTTTGTAATATTTGAAATTTCAATTGGGAAGGCCGGGTCCCCTGCCCCCTCCCTCTTTTTGGCAACGCCTATGCTCCAAGTGAGGAAAACAAAGAAAGTGTTCGCAAATTTTCCGCGAGGTTTTTGGCGTTTTTCTACGAAATTTTAACTTTTCAAAAAATAGTGCTGTCCTCGAGCCGAAGACAGGGCAATTTTCGAGGACTTGAGGCTTCGAGGCCAAGGACTTAACCTTCGAGGCCAAGGACTGCAAAATGTGTCCTAGAGGCCAAGGACGTCCTCGAGGACTCCACCTCTGCTTATGTGTTAAAAAGGAAGACTATTCACTAAAATGGTAATTGATTGATTGATTCAGTAACACGGTGTTCAAGAAGATAATACGGTAACTCATAAATGACTGAATTATAATTCTGTCTGTCTGACTGTTCATTGTTTTCTGTTCGGTTACGGATAACACTGTAAATAAGTACTGTATATACAATGTATATAGTTTGTTTGCGCTTAACTTTGTGCTTTAATGTTTGTTCTGCTTTGCTTATAATGTACAATTGCTACCGGTATATTATAGGTTGCATGGCCATACTATGCTTTAATCTATGACATAAAACCAGTGGTGTAAAGTAACGAAATACTTTTACTTGAGTAGATTACTTAAGTAGTTTTTTTCGGTAACGAGTACTTTTTTGAGTAGTTTTTTTTTAACTACTTTTACTTTTACTTAAGTACTTTTAGTCTGAAGTAACGCTACTTAAGTACTTATTATTTGATAAAAGTACAAAGTAGTTTTAAAATTTGAGCCGCAGTGTTGACTGCACTTTGACTGAGGGCATTTGCAGGCAATCATTCGTAAACGCGTAGTCAGGCTATTCTCCCTTGGTCCTTTCTTTCTTTAAGTTCCACGATTGACTGCGCTCATGTGCTTTTGAAAATGATTGTATTTTTTCTAATCAGATACCGGTAAGCTGTTGGACATGACACAAGCGATAAAACAGTAGGATAAGATTTGTGTTTGTTTACATCGACTTCTTAATCAGGACTAGGAACCAAAGCTCTACCGATTAGTTAGCCTGCAACACCATAAGTTAACCTAACCATTTTAACACCAATAAAACGCAAACTAATCGATAGTTTTCCTGAAGTCATGAGTAGAGTTAGTAGGTTAGGGTGCATTTACAATTGAGCTGTTCGTAACTAGGGTGAAAGGTCCACTCGCGTTTTGCTGTTCTGTAGGACTGGAGGATTAGGCAATTGCAGAAATTTATTGATAAGTGAAGATATGAGATCCTGGCAGGCGCATAGCCAGGAATTTGCAATGGGTTCTAATTCAGAGGCTGGAAACAACATCCAGCGATCTTAACCCAGATTTTGATCGGTTTTCATGCAGATTGAGTCGGTTTTACAGTCCAAATTTAGGCGATCTCCAGAAAAAAGGTCTTCAAAATTTTTTCTGGCGAATTACAAAATTTTAAAAATTCAAAAAATATTGTTGTCCTCGAGCCAAGGGCAGGGCATTTTTCGAGGACTTGAGGCTTAGGGCTTAACCTTCAGTGGCCAAGGACTTCAAAATGTGTCCTCGAGACCAAGGACGTCCTCGAGGACTCCACCTCAGCTGAGTAGCACTGTAGCAGTAAAACTTCATCATTGAGTAATAAACTTATGAAATGTTTAGTTTCTCTGTTCTTGAGAACAGTGTCTTGCAGTGTGAGGGCCTGGGGTTGAACTGATAAATATGCCGCTAAGATGGTATAGCCTAATGGTTAGAGCATCTGTATATCAAGCTGAAAATTTGGGTTCAAATCTGGTCCAGTCAAGCCAAAGACTCAAAAATAGGTAGCCTACTGCAAACTGTATTTACATCTTCCTGCTTGACATTCTGCATTGAAGGTGATAATGTGCTGCTCAGTTCTTACACCTTTGTATAGTAGAGAGGTGGCAGCTTGCCTTAACGACCCTAATATCACTTTTCGGTTTTTTTGCTCAAGGCAAAACGGTGAATAAATCAGTAAAACTGGATACAAACATGGTGGAATTCAGGAATTGCATGATAAACTTCGTCTTGGCAGGTTTTCTAAAGTGCAGCAAGTAAATTGAATTGGAATTAAATTAAGCTGCAGTCTAACCTACTAATGCGGCGACAAGACACTTGTATCAATCAATGAGTGACTGTGCTTCACTCACAGTTTCAGTTATGTTTCTACGGGTTTCTATCTGCCTTCACATGTCGTGAAATAAAATCAATTAAAAGAATTCACGATAATTTTTTCTTCTTTAATCCAAAAAAAGTATATCGCAAACTACTGAATTGGCTTTGGTGCGTGACTTTTGGCGCACTTTGTCGATACAGTAGGCTGTTCACTAATAAGGCACTTCCACGCTGTTTTTACTTTTTAGCGTATAAATTTAACAATGGCAGTGAATGAGTATTTGAGCAAATATTTTATGAATTGATTCCTTGAATATAGTAACAAAAAACCTGCACAATTTATATTTCATGACTTCTTAATATAGTGAGGGATTAGAAAATCAAGCGCTTGTGGCAGTGATGCGAAGGTAGTCGACCAGTTGTCATATGTCAATTGAATAGTTTGTTTATTATGCCTGAATACTTTCAAAAATACTTCTACTTGAGTAGTTTTAAAATGACTACTTTTTTACTTTTACTCAAGTACTTTTTTTGATCAGTACTTTGTACTTTACTTCAAGTAGTTTTTTTGTCAGTAACGAAACTTTTACTTGAGTACAATTTTCGAGTACTTTTTACACCACTGCATAAAACTAGGCTTTAATTCATTGATATATTGCTGATAAATTGTATGTTAGTATGTTTTAAGCCTTTGGGCTTCGCCATGTTTTCCTGCCGATGTGATGTAGTGCATCGCAAAAATTAATCAACTAATAAACTAATAATACTCTCGAAAGCGTCAAACGAGAATTATGTTTGAATACCATTATTCTTTTTCCAACATTGTCTGTTGTCTTGTCGTTGCGCGATATTCCAAAACCAGATTTTTCAGTAACTCAAAATGGGGGGCACAAGCAGTCGTTAAGGGGGGCTGATCCCTCCTCCCCCCTCATAGCGACGGCACTGGTCACGTATCAAATCAAGCAAAACGAAATAGCTGCAAACAAGACACAACTTCAACAGCATAGGTTAATAAAGCAATTCAGCCAGGTGCTCACAGGTTGTACCACCGACCCTGGACGACTGCATTGGGGCGCATACCACATTTCCCTCATTTGCAAAACCAAATTAACAACCACCAAATCACTCCAAACACAAAAGGTTGTTGTACATCCGAGTCGGTCGATCGCATAAACGAAAATTGGCAAACGCGAACTGAATATCGTATGATGATTGTATAGCTCTCCCAGCTGCTTCAGCTTTTGTCTATATCTAATTCTGACAACTTGCTTGCACCATCCTAACGTAATTGTTTATCATCATTGTCTTTCGAAACCTTTCTTGTTGAAGTAGAATGGGAACTAAGAGCCTGTTCTCAAAAAAGGATGGATAAACTTTCGGCGATTACTTAGCTGCCAAAAAGTGATATTCCTTGAAACAGCAACTGCACAAGGCTGATATATTGGGTGAGTAGGCTACCATAACAAACACGTGGTGTAATTTATGGGGTGTTTTTTTATTTTTTGACTTCATGTTTTCATGCACCAGTTCGCTGCGACGGTTGAATCCGTCACACTCCGCAGAAAATTAAAAATAAACTTGAAAAAATCATACCGCAATCACAGGCAAGGTTGCTTTCTTCAGCCGCAATTGTTTCAGGTTTGGTTCGCTGGTGTTAAAGATTAGGCCTACCGTATACTGTGGCTGTGTGGGAAGTACTGTAGAAAAGTTCAACCTGAGCTACTATGGTAGACTAGTAAGGTTCGTTAGTCTTTTGTGTTGAGTAGGCCTACTGGAACTAAAATTAGTAGAATTGCTGGTACCGGAATATATATAATTTTGAGATAGGCTAGGCCTAGGAAAAGCTTGCTAGATCAGAGTTTTAATTAGGTAGGCCTATCTTTGACAGGTCAAACTTTGAGCAGTGTGAAATTAGAAATATAGGCTAATTAATATTGGATAATGTAGTCTAGATTGCCAGTTTAGCCAGCTGCCTACTAAGCCAACAGTTGGACTCTAACTCAGGACTAGGCTACTGCAGAGTTTTGAATAGGCCTACCACCACCTAACCTGTAACCTCTGGCAGTGATACAGGCGACTGCTCCATTGAGTCCATAGGCCTGTATACAGTAGGCTAGGCTACTGTATAAGCAGCAAAAATCTCGAATGTTAATAAGGGTGGAGGAAGCAGCATTGAGCAAAGTACGGTAGGCTAGCAAGAAAAAGCCTGGTATGTGGTACCAAGAACAGAAGTTCCAGTGCAGCATAGAATTGTGCTCAAAATAGTTCAAAAAAAAGTTTATAACTGATAAAACTGTGGTAGAGACAGATCTAAGATGAGATAATAATGCAATGTTTGATGTAGTCAATACAACTTTACGATATGTTTCTAACATTTTTATTTGGGTTTTGAGTAGCACCACCTGGTGGTGCTGCTCTTTTTTTGACAAAATCCCATCATTTTCGAGTTACCAACATACAATTTTTATGGTTGATGTTTGAGTCTGGTTGAAAAGTTTATTTTATATCCTACACTTGAGCATATATTTGTACCAACCTTGCATTCATTTAACTTTTGATGTTTATGCTTAGCTGTTTCCGTAAGATTAGGCCTAGTTGTTCTGTGTTCTTAATACGACATCTGTACTTGCAGCAATAATACTGAATAGTAGGCCTGGGGCAAGTGTATAGTGTAGGCATAATGCCATTTGCCAATCCTTTTCAGTCAGCCAGTTTCCTTGCTTATGAAGTTAAGTCATTGTTCGAAATAGATGTATATGCCATGCACATTGTACAGTTTTGAGGTGTGCCGCAGAGCCAATGAATTTGAAGTGATACATATGGTCATCCAGCCTTAGAGTCGTTTTTGCAGTTGATTAAATATGAGTTTGAATTTCAAACAATGCGCCAAATATGGTAGTGCTAGCAATACATTAGTTGGGCTAGGGCCTGTTTTACTCAACTTTCCCATGTTGCACTTGCTAGTAATCCTAATCATAAACCTAGTACTCTTGCAATGTCCACGAGTATCAGAGTATTACCAGATTACAGTAGGTACCTGTAGCGCAGTACCGTATTTCAGTTTTTTTTAACCAAACCACCCTAGATACAAACTTCCTAGTAGGATGATCCCAGCTTTTTTGGCCTATTCATGAACTTGTGTTACGATCGATCTCATCAATAGCAACAGCACAATACCTTTCAAGAATTTGAAGGTTACTAGTTTGTTATCCAGGCCTATCTGCCTATTGTAATTTTATCTTTACTCATTAAGTTGCCTTGGCTAGGAGACATGAATGGTATGTTTTAATCTTTGAGTCAAGCTTCCTCCTATTGGCCATTACAGATTACCAGTACCATTAAACCTCTCCTTTAGAGGTGACAATATTTTTGAATGCTTATATCATCTTAGTTTTCTAGGCTGATTATGCTGAAATGGTGCTATAAAGAAAAAATGTAAAATTATTGTAGTTCATATTATTAGTTATTCAAGTAGTAAAAATGTCAGAGGAGTCGTACTCACTTCATGTTCACCCTGGCTCATTATCTGACAAGTACTCGGTCCAAACTATAACAGCAACTAAAAGGACCACTGCTGCTGAAGTGGTAAATGTTACTATTTCAAGATTGGGGCTTAACGATGGGTTATCTTATGTTCTTGTTGAACTGCACAATAATAAGGGCGAAGAACTGGTTCTAGCTAATTCAGATCATCCTGTGCAACGAATGCTGCTATGGCCATTGCAATATCAACATACCTACAAATTCTTGTTGAGACAAACTGACAAAGATGGAACAATTTTATACAGTGGTGCACCAAACTGGCAAGCAAAAGTAGAAAAGGAGTCTACGCAGCGAGATATGGCTCAAAAAGGGTTTCTTCCGCCTACAGAACCTGCTAAACAAGATTATCCTGACCTGTGCGCTCTGAGTGATTTAACCCAAGACAAGATTTTAGAAGTCTTAAAAATGCGATTTAAGAAGGATAAGATCTACACTTATACTGCAAACATGTTAATTTCTATCAACCCATACAAATTTTTACCAATATATAACCCAAAGTTTATGACAATCTACCAGAATAGAAAGAAAGAAGATTTGGCACCTCATATTTATGCAGTAGCAGATACAGCATTTACAAAAATGGTTGAAACTGCCCAACATCAATGCATTGTCATAACTGGAAAATCTGGCTCTGGAAAGACCCAAGCAACCCACTTCTTGGTTCATCACACATTAGCTCTATGTCAGAAAAGTTATATGACAGGAGTAGAACATATGCTAATTGGCTGTGGCCCCATATTAGAAGTGAGTTGTTATTTCTGAATGCAATTGTCAAAATTCTAATATTTTGCCTAGGTTGCGTTTTATTCTTTTTTTATTTGATTTTACTGAATGGTACTGGTATTGGTACTCACTATTGCTGTAATTCAGTGTTCTCACTTAGCCAATTTTTTTCAGCAAATCAAAAATTTTTTAGAACAAGGGCAAATTTTTAGCAATGTAGTAAACATAGCTTTAGAAAATTTGACAAATTTGTGGCAATATGACATTTGATATACTTAATACAGGATTTTAACAAAATTTAAGGCACATAAACGTCTTTTTAGAGCTTTGGGCGCAAATGTTTCAAGAAAATTTGGGCACTTGCTGATTTGCCATAAAGTTAAAGGGAACGCTTCTATAACTTGGTAACAAATCAAAAAACTCAGTAATTAAATCTGGACCTCCATTATGCTTATTGCTTAACCTTGATAAAAACCAATAATGTCATTTGCTTATAAAATGCTAAATAAAATGTTGATAATCAATGCTTTGGTTTTGTTTTAGGCTTTTGGAAATGCCCAAACAGAACACAACAACAATAGTAGCCGTTTTGGAAAATTTCTACGAATATATTTTTATGATAGTGGGTTGCTATCAGGGTAAGTTTTATTTTTAACTATTCTATTGAAAACGTATATTATCATATATGTTAATTACTTATAATTATAGTTTATAATGAGCTAGGTTGATTCAGAATTTGCCACTAAACTTGGAAGTGATGCAGTAGTTGCAGTACGGATTTCAAAATTTAGAATAGCACTTTTGGGTTGGTTTTAAAACCGCAAAAGCAGCTATCACCTGTTACCAGTTTCGAATTATTTGTTGTAATTCTGATTAGGACTATCTATCTACCAATTAAGATAATTTCTGTCGAAAGTAGAGTACAACTTGTTCAAAGATTTATTTTTAAGTTATGTATGTGGCTTAGTTTATTTTTTCGTTTAAATTGTTTTGTCAAATGTCTGAATTACAATTTTTTGAAGCAATTTCAGAGACTTCTGTCATTTTTGCTCTAGCACTCACAATTTTATAGCTTGTTTGCAAAATATGCATCATTTTTAATTTTTTTTTGGTGATTTTGGAACATTTTTCAGTATATTATTCACTAAACATTTTGGTCAATGATTATTAACTTAGCTGAAAAATAAACCTAGTTATGCTGATTTGGCATTAGTCCTGAAAATAAACACTCTTCTTAATTTGCAGGGCTGATATTCGAACATATCTTTTGGAAAAATCTAGACTTGTTCATCAAGAGCCCAGTGAAAGGTATTTGAAACAGTTTTTTAAGTTTTGTGTTTTTTAAGTTTTGTGTCTGGAACTTATTTAATCAAAAGCTTAGTCGATCTTAGCACAGCTTTGCAATGAAGCATTTGAAGAATCGCTTAATACTTCATTTATATTCGGGATTTTTTTGATTTATTGTGGGATATAGTTTAGCAAGTTGTTTTCAATAGCCATATTAAAAAGAGGGTTGATAGAGCTAAGCCTCTGAGCTGTCAATATTGTATCTAGTTTGCAATTAGTTGCCAATTTTGTGTTTTATGTGCCTAATATATCGGACTACCGTGCACAGACAAAAAAGTTTTCTTTTATGGGACAGGATTATTTTCGATGACCTTTAGATTCGTTGTTTATTTTCAGTTGGCACCTTTTTAATGCTGTTAAGTCAGTGCAGCTGTGGTCTTGTGAATGGCATTCGTATGTTTTTAGTTTGACGTAGATGTTATTATTGAAAATATTGTTTTTCATCTATCAAATTCGTATTAAGCCGTATAGCTTTTTTGCAAGTAACTTGTTTTGCAATAATTCAGTAAACGCGTTATTGAATTTAACTTTTGGAAATGTTAGCAATACATTTGGTGTGGTGTTTCAAGAAGTTTTAGAAGTTTAGGCGTGTAGTCAACTTGCTGTTGCAGTTCATTGTTCAAATCATCACTTTTTGTCGTCGAATGCTGAAAAACTTAGTTTGAATCAGTGTTATGCAGCGACAAGTGTTTCTATAAACAAATCGAACGTCGTAGCGCTTTCTGCGCTGTGCTTCTATTTAGCCTTAGGCCTATAGCTAACTTGTCGTGTACTTTGTGATATGCTCTTAATATAGGGCTTTATTTTTGTGTGAAAGTTTGCATTGATATCTTTTCACGCTGACACAACGCAAGCTGATTAAAATCTGTCTTGCAGCCTTAAAAGATTTTTGCATTGTTTTGACAAGGGCTTTAGATCGACAGAAATTTATGTTTGGCGCTAGTAATCGACTAAACCATCTTAGAAAGATTGGTTCGTTTTTTGTACGATTGACTAGTGATTGTCGTTCATGCTAGACCGTGGATCAAACGAGCTTTAAAGTGTAATGTGCACATAGCATTCATGACCACTCGAATCTACTCCTGAAGAAAGATGTAACCGCCTGGGTACGTTTTACAGTGCAAATTCTGGGCCGTTGGATTTTGGAAACCGTTTGCTTATGATTCATTACAGCGAAAACAACTGCACTGGTAGAATTTTCTGGAATATTCTAGAAAATTTCTAGCATCTCGTATTTTCTAGAATCCAGGTGTAAATTTTAAAAGAAAAGCCTTGCCGGCTACACTATGTGGAGTAAAACAATTAAACTTGTACTTTTTGAGGTCGCACAATTCCGATGTTGTTTGATCGATTAATTTGCGTTTTTTTAAAAGGCTGTTGAACTGGTGTAGGAAGATAGCTGTGTGCTTTGGTGATTCAAAGTTGTTCTTTATTGAGCAATAATGAATCATTTTGCATGAATATACAGCGCGAATCATTCGACGCAATATATACGTCTGGTTGAGATTGAACAATTAAGCTTCAGCAAATAGAGTGAACATCAATTAATGTGACGTTTTAAGAGTATCAATTAATTAAAAATAAATATAAAGAGTTTGAAATTGTCGAAAATTGGTGAAATATTACGAAGTGATAACCGAGATGTCAAATAACAGATTTTTGGTATACGTTACATCCCTAAAGGTTTCACATCAAAATTTTCAATTGTCAAGAGATTGCTTCTCGTCTAATCGCAGCTGCGTTGGCTGTCAGCTTTGCTTATCATTTATTGGCTTGCTTGTAATCATCAATGTCAAGGAACTTGCTGTCTTTAAACCGTTCAAGGAACTTGCTGTCTTTAAACGTTATCATACTATTTTAAATTAGGATTGTGAATCAGGTAGTATGTGTAATTGTAATGCCATTCTGCTACAAAGCGCGCACTTATCTTGGGGGTTCTGTTTGCATTTTTTAGTCAAGATGGTCCACCATGAAGGGTATAGACGGTAGGCCTACCATTATTTTGTAGCTTTTTAAGTTTACGTAGTACAAATTTACTATCCCAGTGTGGATGGAAAAGCTAAATAATAGATCGCGTTATTTTGACGAGCTCTTTTTTCGCACAGTTTTGGCTCAGCCCATTTCAGCTTTGTTTCCTCCTCTTTTGTCTCGAACCATTTTGTGCCAATTCTTCGACTTTTAATCATATGGTAAATCGGTAATGATATAAGTGCACAAAACTGCTTTCAATTGTTATGGTCAGTCGAAGTTTGGCTGCACGTAGCAGTAGCTTTAAGGTTGGATTGTTTAGGAACTTCCACATTTTCTACTACTTGCTCTGTGGCGCCACCGATCATGAATTGAAAGAATTGCACCTTGATCGAAATATGACGTTTGAATACATTCAAAAGGTAAATCGAAATTGCACTCGATAATGCTGAAGAAATTAAAACTGTAGCTTAAACGTTAGTTATTGTTGCGTAATGTCCAGCATTCAGTGAAAGCACAAATTAATGAAAATGATTACAAAATAGTCTAGAGTATGTTGTCACGACCAAGGTTTTAAAAATCCTGTGCAAAGTCACAAGGTGAGAATTGTGCAAGAGCATGAATATGTTTGGGAGCTGTGAGCAATTTCAACAACTTGGCTGGTCAACGTTATTGAACATTAAATCATTCAAATTTAATTCATTCAGTTTCTGTTCGAGACTAGGCTGTGGAAAACTTCTAATAAAACCAAATTTACTAAAAAAATGGACAAAACGGGTGTGAAACGTTTTTTTTTTTTCGCAGATCAGCAATATAATATACGTTTTTTAGGGCAACATGATCAGTCAACACGAAGCATCGTCCGAATTGAACAGACTTCGTCAAGCCATGGAAGTTATTGGCTTCTTTAAAGGAGCTCAGAAAAATATCTTCAAGTTGATCTCGGCTATTCTGCAACTTGGAAACATTACTTTTAAAGTGGTAGGCTCATATTACTGGAATGTCATAATACAGACTGTCATAATTTTTCTACAGACTGTCACAATATGAAAACTCAAACCCCTACTAACTTTTTTTCTTCTTTTGGGATAATCTAGAGTTTTTACAAAATACTAAAACAAGAGGATAAAAAACTTAAGCCCCTTTTATTTAGCTTGTAGTATTTGTAGAATAAATAGAATTGAGTAGGAAAAGTGGTAAAAACTGCAAATTAGCCTGTCCATATTTCCAATAAAGCACCTTGGTTTTCCGTATGGAAACTGCAGTATATGAATTTGGTTTGATTTGTAGTCTTGGTATCAGGCTAAGTGTTACATGATTGGCTTTCCCCAAGGACCACAGTTTTTGGTGTTTGGAGATCTCTGTTTTTGAATCAAACTATGCCATCTGCACTTGAAGACCGTGTTTTATCCGAAATGTGAACAGGCTAGATGTGCACTGGAAGAAAACTGGAAACCAACTGGCATGGATTTGACACTGTTGGTTGTTTGCTTTGTGCTCAGTGAATATTTATTTGTCATCTCAATAAACTCTTTGCAGAAGTGCACGGATAGGGTTGATATTTGACTCGCAATGTAACGATGAAAGCAAAATCAGAAAGCTTACAACAATGTTTTGAACAAAGCAATTTTTGGGCAAAGATAAAACCTTGATTAAAATGTTCATATCTTCGAAGCTTTTCGTCTGACACTTGTCAAGAAGAATCGTCAGAATGGAGAGCTCAGGAAAAAATCTTTGTTTTTTGTGTTTGTGTTTTTTCTGCGCTCTCCATTCTGACAATTCTTCTTGACAAGTGTCAGACGAAAAGCTTCGAAGATATGAACATTTTAATCAAGGCAATTCTCAAGTTCTGTATCACCAACCAACTCTTCAATGATAAAACCGTATTCATTCCACGTATACGGCTTTGTTAGACGAAAAGCTGGAAGTGCTACGTGATGCCAATGAGTAGGAAATAGATTTCCCATAATGTCTCAATCAAGGCATGGATTGGCGTCGTCATAAAAAATAACCAAACTGAACATGACGCTTAATATTTCGCTTCTCTTCTACAAGATCGGTAGATTAACGTAATCTGCCTAACAATTACGAAGTGTATCTGTATTCTAAGTTTAATATTTCGAAAATTTGAATAATTTGACGTAGTTGTGTTTTTCGCTGAATCAGCTTTTTAAACTACTCGAATTTGAGCTTTGTTTCACATTTTTAGAAAAAGGGCAGGGATGAGGCTTTGGAAATTGAGGATGAAAGCTACCTTCAAAGTGTTTGCTCCCTTCTCGACCTGGAGCCTGCGTTGGTTAGGAAATGTTTACTGACAAGAAAGGCAAAAGCTGGGGCCGGGGAACGCTTTGTGCTGGATTTGAAACTGAATGAGGTAGGTTTTTTAACTTCAAAGCTTAATGATGGAAAGAATAATGAATATTGAGCGTTTAATAATAATAACCATATGATAATATAATATGATAATAATAAAAGTTTAATAATAATAATATCCAACATGAAATAATAATAACGTTAACAATTCTACGTTGTTTTCATATTTGCTATGTGATTATCCAACTGAAAGTTGTTTTCTTTATTCCAGTTACATTTTTGATTTTTTGAAGTAAAACTATTGATGCATGTGAAAACTTGAAGGTTTGAAAGGACATAAAACAGTAATGAATTGTCGTGAATCGCCTGAATAATAGACTCAGCATTGTGACCAATGTGTTAGACCGAAGTTGTACTATCAAGCTCAAATAAATTCGTGTTTTTTGGCCGCAGAAATATATTTTATGGAAAACGAAAATTTTTAAAATTTATCTAAAAACCGTAACTCGTGCGGCATTACTTTTTCATGGCAACGTTGCCGAGATACTGATGAAAAGCTTAACTATTTTCCTCGTTCAATTTTGAAATTTTGACACAACATGATGGATTGAGTATAGGGAAATTCTTAAGAATATGAGAGAAAGTGATTGGGTGTGGTTGCCACTGAACCGTCCCATGTTAAAAGTATTGTACTTCGTTTATTGTATCAGCTTGACGTTCTTTTACAGGAAATGTAAACATGTAAATTCCGAAGTGCTTTGCTCTTTCAATTTTTGCATAATTTCGGATTTTCTTTGTTATTAAATACGAATAAATTCAAACCTCGCCTGTTTCACTTCACTATTATACTGCTTCACTGGAGAATACTTGGCTTTTTTGTTATGATAGTGCTTAGCGATTTTTTTAACAAAACTTTTGCAACTTAACAAACATTTCAGCCAAACGAGGCTGATCGAAACGGAATATATCTTTTTGTCTCCATGAAGGCTAATTCCTAAAAATTTTTCACTTAAAAAGTTTATTGCGAATTTAGTCTTTGGTCTATCAACAAAACCATGAAAATCCGTCGTATGATTTTAGTTGATGTGGTGATCCCATAGGTCAAAATTCCTTACCCAAATTGGGCAAGAGACAGTTGAAGAATGAATGACTGGGTTTTGAGTCCCCAGCCATTAGCGTCAAGCAGCCTCTATCGTCTGGGGAATTTATGGCCCAATGAAACTAAAATAGCAACGACTTTTTCGTTCTGATCTATCACCATTTTTACCAGCTTTGTTGCTTCACAATCACTAACAGAATTTGCAGTATGTATAAGGCTATATGTCCCTTCAGATCAGTTCTATTGAAATATTTCTGTCCATATATTTTTAGGCTAAAGCTACCAGAGATGCAATGGCGAAAGCTTTATATCAAAACCTATTCGAATGGACGGTGAACAGCGTCAACATGGCTCTAGCTCAACGCACCCGCGATAATAAACTGCGTTCACAGGTCAGCGGCTTACAACCTTATTATTATTAACATTCCTCCAACACATAATAACAACAGCCGAGTCAAACAGTACATTTTTGTACTCTTGAAAATTATTTTTGGCTTGTTTATAAGGTGGAAATTAAGGCTTATGCTTGCACGACCTTTGCCTGCCATGCCAGCATTTCTTAAACGAACTGATTTTCAGCTTAAAAGTGTTAAGATATTATTGCTGCTCGGGTTTGCGTTGGAATTCTTAACCTAGCTGTTAATTCTCAGTGCCGTTTCTTCTCGTTCTACCCACCATAGAGGTCGGTTGCGCCCAACCAGGCATCCGACCTCTGGCACAGTGCTTTGACAAACTATGCAAAGCTTTCAACAACCGAGTAGAAAGCCCTGGGCACTTCCGAGCCCTTTATTCTGTCATTTTGTAATCATGTGAAATTGGCATAACAAATTTTTGCCTGTCAAATGAGTTTTTTTTTACCACCGGTTATATACTTTACTCAAAAGTGAGGTCTTTTTACCGCATGTTTATCTGGCTTGTTTGTGAGTGTGCGAAGTATTCTGTGTATTGTACGAAAGAATTGCGTTGAGTGCTTTTTCTCTTTTGAGTTTCTAATTCAAGTTTTCATCCACGGAACGTGTTTTCTCCTCTGATCAACATTTTTTCAACTTCTCTTGTACCAATGTAGCAAAAACACCCAATTTTGGTTAATCTGATAATAAAAACAGCGGAATGTGGTAGAATTGTGTTGTTTAACTCACAGAAATTCAGTACCGTTATTATGGCAAGCCTGAACTCGAACGTATGGAAGTGCGTAAGCTTTGATGCGTCAAGTTGTCATTTTTTGATCATTGTTAACGGAAATACTCTGCTTGTTACGTCATAGCTACGAGCACCATTGTTATTGATCCATGTCTTTAAGACCACTCAAGTGTTTACTGTATCATACAATAGCCATATAAGCTCAATCGCTATTGTTCAAACAAAATGCAGTTTTAACAATTTCAGATTTTATTCCTCAGCCCCAGTTTGTTATTCAATTATTTAAATAGCTTGGGTAATCCATCATCTTTTGAGTAGGCATATTTTGCGGATTCTTCCGTGTTAAGTTCTTTAGTCTCTCAAAAAAATAAACGATTTTTGTTCATGCAACTCGGAAGACAAATTTTGTCACCAAAATTTGATTTTTTCACAAAAGTTTCCAAAATCATCTTATTCATATAGCTACTTGTTGCGTTTTCTGCAGTGTTATACCTAAACAATGTTGTAATCAGATCGGTATTAATGCATCATCGATCGCTTTTGGGGGAAGGTAAAGCACTATGAAGTACAGTGGTGATACTACAAGCATGTGTTTTATGTATAGGTATTGTGTTACAATGCAAAAAAGTTATTAGTCGAACCGCGATATTTTGCATCAAGATGTTCAATGCTTGGTTGTCAACCAACAGCGTGGAGTGCGATTTAAAGTTATTTGTAAAGTTTATTGAAGCTTTCAGTAGCTTCCACGTCGTATTGTAAGCGGTTTAACTGTTTCAATCCCAGAGGCTTGTGTTTTAGTGTAATCTTAGAAGGACTTTAATTATTGAAAGAATCAAAGTATTATCGTTTTCAGTTGATACTTGTATGTTTGTAATTTGACTCGGGCTCAGCTCAACTTATATTTAGCTCCTTTTAAGCCAATTTGCAGGTTGTTGCGAATTCTGCAGCACTTGCCACCTTTCCATAAACCTTCAAGCTGGTTCATATTTTGACAAACGACATCTTTGCGATTGTTTTGAACTCATAATAACAGAGTTTGCTAAACGACTTTTTGCCTTTTGATTTTGTTGTTAATTACTCACAGTAAAATAACTAATAAGCATTTAAGTGTTTGGTATTTATGTCCCATAGGAATGTATTTTAAAAAAGACATGCCACGCGATGAATAGTGTTGTACGTATGTAGGTGGTCGGTTGGTTTTGGCAAGACTTGTTGGGAGGGCGATTTTATTATTCATTTTCTTAACTGTCTTTTCGTGTGATACATCCTATGCTTAAGTTTTGGGTTGAAAATATCTTCAAGTAATAGATGGAGTAACAATATTTATTTGTTCCTTGTCGGTGTTTTTCTTTGGAGCAAGAGGAAATTTTATCTTTCTGATCTTTTTCCTAATCTCGATGGAAGATGCAAGCATTGTTTTGTCCCTCTTTCAATAGGTATAAGATGTCGTATTCTTTCAATGTGAAGAAGTAATTTTTGTCTTGGATCTTGTTAGACATTTTTGTATTTTTTTAAAAAATTTAGTGTGTATTTTCAAAAATTCTGCAGTGTTTTGTTAACCATGTTAGTTACTGATTGCTGCAAATAGTCTCGTTTGTGTCTGATCGCTAAAAATTCGCATTGAATTTCCTGTATTGGTGAGATAACTTCGTTTGCATTACGTTTGTATGCCTCCAGGCCA
Source organism: Trididemnum nubilum (assembly GCA_963965965.1). NCBI lineage: Eukaryota > Metazoa > Chordata > Ascidiacea > Aplousobranchia > Didemnidae > Trididemnum > Trididemnum nubilum. Next base: position 5,963,362 of record OZ014478.1, on the reverse strand, counting down.
CATTCTTTGCTGCATTATCAAATATTTGCTCAAATTGCAGCCTTCCACTATTTATTTTTCGCAATTAATAACTGCTCAGTTTTTTGTTAAACTACCAGTTTCGCAACCCCCCCGGACAAGTTTGCGATTCACTTTGCTTCGCATTCGTGAGTCTAAGGAAAGAACTGGTATTGTTTCGTGTAGTTAGTCAAGATTAATCGCTAAACACATAATAATCTATGCTATATAGTATAAGTTTCCATAAATGTTGAACTTTATCTGAACGACTGCTGTTTTTGCTTTTCCTTCTTTGTTGATGCCATCTCAACGACGGCTGTCTCAGCAGGTTTTCTAATATGAATTTGATATATTCGCAGTTAATTGTCTAACTATTCAACACATCTTGCCACTAGACTGCTTTTTGGAGCACTACAGCTTCTTATGTGCGGAATACCTGGGTCCATAACGGACCGCCGCGACCCAACTAACCCGAACCGTAATGTCGGCGGTCAGTTGTTACGCGACCAGTTGTTACGCGGTCAGTAGGTACGCTATCAGTATGTGGTGATCAATTTTGATTTGTTTGGTACTTTGCGGATACGCTTTCTGGCGAATACCAAAAACGAATTGAATTCCTCCTTCTTAAGGCATTTGATTCTGTGATTAAAGTTTAAGAGGAGTTGGGAACGTACAATGCGCATTATTTTGCAGAGTCGTTGGATTGGATTACTGGACATTTTTGGCTTCGAAGATTTCGTGAAAAATGGATTCGAACAATTCTGCATTAACTATGCAAGCGAGCACCTTCAGCATTACTGCATCAAACACACCTTTCAACTTGAACAGGTATGATTTATAAAAAGATGATTCTTGGAATCGTAAGCATTCGAGCCACAAATATTCTTTGTTTTTGTTCGAATTTAATAAACAATAGCAAGCTCAATGACATCACAAAGACAAAAACGAATGTTTGCTTATTACATTAAATAAGAAAGAAAGCTGCGTTTTGGCATCTCTCCCCCGAAAAAGAAGAAAAGCCGCTCAATCAACGGGTTGTTGGAAATTGGAATGCTTCAACCGGGGCTACTTTGGTAGGTCGGGGTAACTTTGATATAATGGGGCTACTTTGATCAGCACTTATAAGACTTCCAAATGACCAATGTAGACTGAATACAGTGCAAACAGTCCCCAGACATTGTTTTTTTGCAGATGCACATTTTAATGAGCTTTTGTGCTATAGGTATATGCGCAATTTTAACTTCGTGGAAAGTTACGGTATGTCGTAAGTTACAACAAATCCATTTTCAAACCAGTTACCAAAGTACTATTTAGTTATGATCTCTTGTAGTACCGTGGTAGCTAAGCATTCATTAAGAAATGCTACCGGTAGGCCTTACAGTTGATAAAAATGCCTCTGTGGTGTTGGTGTAACATTTACATTGGTACTTTTATTCACATGTATCTTTATCACATTGAAATCTTTCTTTAGAGTAATATGGATAGATAGCTTTTAAGAAGCTCATCATTTTTGAAGCATCTGACAAGTTAGATAGTGGGACATGGAACTAATATTATATTGACTAGGAAACACTAGCACCATTTATCTCATTCATTACATTGTAGAAAAAAAAATTGAAAAAGTAAATGAAATATTTGCGACTTCGAAGAATTTAAAACACGAGAAACAACTTATTGCTTTTCAGTACTGGTATTGATATGATACGTCCTAATCATATACTGTAGTGAGTTTCTGTAGAAATATGTGGAAACTGTAATTCGTAACTAATATGAAAGTCAAGATCATTGGTGATGTGTTTCATCTAAGGTACAAAGGATTAAGAGATTTCGAAAGAAATTGGACAAACTTTGCTAACTGTTGAAACAAAGATTTATCAAATCATGGTGTAAATATAAACAAAAACTCGAAAATTCTTGGGTAAAACAATAGCAAGCCTGTTGTTTCAAAGTGGAGTTTTAATAGCAAAATGTTGGGCAAAATTTGTCTAAACTGGTAAAGTATTTGGGCAAATTTTTATTAAAATGTTTTGCAGTTGTCAAATCTTAGAGAGAACGCTGTTTGTGGTAATGTCGTATTTAATGATCCCTATTAGAAACAAATGCTAATATTGCATAATATTTAAACTGTACCAGTAAATCAAATCTGAAATATTCGTTTTGGAAGGCCAATAATGAAACAATGTACCTGAACTGTCGTAGTTTGTCCACGTTAACTAATTCTGCTAATTATCTAATAATGTTGGGGCTTCTTTGATCATGCAAGTTTTCATACTTTGTGCTTTTAAATTTTTTAAAAACCATAAATATGATGAAACAAGCGCCAATGAAGGGGTTAGAATAACTTTTTAAAAATCAAGCACTTATCAAAAAAGCCCCAGTCAGGGGCTACTTTGATCACTCGCTTTTAGAAAAAAAAACAAGGAAAGAAATTGGTTGGACGTCAACTTTCTTACGTAATGCGTTCCTTACATCTGTAATGGGGTGATACGACTTCAAGTAAACTCCGACTACTTCTGTATGATCTGTCATGCTCCTGAAAAGCTCCAAAGCCTATCAAATCAGCCCCGGTTGACGGTACCATTATTTGCCACCATCATCTATGGACTTTAAGCCATTTGAAGTGAGCGAACAAAGGTGGAACAGATTTCATTAAGTGATAGACAACCTTATAACTGAAACGTCCGACTTGCACAAAATTTGTAAGCTCCATTTTTCGGTGTGTTTAGATGCTTAGTAGAGGCTGCAAAACGTTTCAAGCCAATATCTAGGTTTTTGCGGCACTCCTCAGTTCCATCGAGCCGCAGTAAAAGAATGAGATTGACCCACGTGGTTAAGGGTTCAGTTCCCATCATCGCCACTAATTGACTTTGTCATGAAAAGCGCAGTGTTATGATTAAAAAATTTGAAGTTGTCCCATTCTTAAAATATCTTGTTCGTGCAATCAGTCAAGTTTGTAATGTACTCGTAACCTAGGTTGGTAGTTTGGAGCTCCACGAATGCTGCTAGATGCGGCTTGTTTGATGCTGTATCGACCTACGCATAAACATTGCAGACACAGGAAGTAGTTTAGTAATGCGCGGTGACTACGAAATTCTATTGTACTAATGGCCATACTTCGTATCATATTACTCAATCACCAAGCTGTTCCAAGTTAATCTTGAAGCTTAAGCCTCAAAGAAGGGCAGCATGCAAAATCAATGGGTTTCAAAAATATTTGAGTTACCTCCATTTTTCTTGACCTAGCTATTCTAGAGATATTGTTTTACTAGTGCATTGTCGTATTTCCCGACTTTAGCGCAATATTGACAATTTTAGTTGGCAACACTGACATTAATTACCCTTTGTACCATTGTAACGCATCACTGATTACCGCCACAGCATAGTTCCATAGTTTGGCGGTTATCAACGATGCGTAACAATGACATAGACAGTAAATAAAATCAGTGTTATGCCCCCACGTCCTTCTGAAGGGATGGAATAGTACCAATTCAGTTATTTATTTATGGTAAACTGAATAACAAATCAAGTATAACTAAGTAATTTAAATAAAAATGCCATCATCAAAGACCGTGTAACTTTTCTGAATGAAGTGTTTTGTGTTTAGTTAATTGTAGCTTACGACTGCCATACGCTTTATTGAGCTACAATGAAAGGAAAAATGTTGCTCAGCTATTTATCTCTGTGCTTTCTTGTGTGTTACTTTTAATGTCCATGCATTGTCTGGGTTGTATTGTAACGCAATCAGTGATGCAGTGAGCAAACGCGTTACCTCTAATGATCCAGTTGTGATACTGTAGATAAGAAATCGCTTTAATGATGCACCGCTTGTATTGATTTAATTACGCCACCATATCTCAGCGAAGTTTTTGTTTATTATTTTAATGACTTCATTTGCAAGTATGCTGCTTAGCTGCAGTTTCAGAAATACTTGTTGGCTAAAAATAGTTTTTTGTAGTATAATTTACCTAAGCGGTTCAGAAAGGTAAGTATATGTACTGGGTAAGACCGTAGCCGGATGAACTTTGCATACAGAGGCTCCCTTCCAATCTTCCAGCGGATTGCGGAAACTTTTGCCTTCTTTTATAAGCATTTCAGTTTCCAAGCATGGAAAGCCGCTGCTGGTCGCATCAGAACCATTGACAAAAGAAAAATTCTAAAATTCGATATTTCAGTCTCTGAAAAAAGTTTTCAACATTTAGTTAGTTGTATGGTCGTGTTTGTGCTTAAAAAGTAATTACGCTGAAATGTTGTTGATGAAATTGCATTTTTCGGCCGAAAACAGAATTTTTAAGACTGGCATGTTGCTCTCCCTTCAGCTTTCTTCCATTGTAAGGTAGAACTATTTATGGCGTGACAGAACCGATCTTTCCTTCCTCACTGTATATATAATTTTGTCTCTGACGTCGCGTCTTAATTTTCCCAATTTTGTTGATCGTCTGCGTCCATTTAGGAGGAATACAAGCAGGAAGGATTATCATGGAAGGAAATCGAGTATGCAGACAACTCCGGATGTTTAGATCTTTATGAGAAGAAACCTATGGGGCTGTTTTACCTTATGGAAGAAAAGTAAGCTACATTTGAACGCAGTAGTGCTACAAATAGGTTAGGGATAAATACCAAGCAATTCTAATTGTCTACGGAATAATTACCGTGATTTTAAGGAAGAGCTGCTAAGTATTTTATTGAGCAATGAGCGTAATTTTATCCAATATGCGGCTGCAATCTCATTGCTTTTAAAATGTAACTAGCGCGGTTTCCCGGTTCTTAAATCTCTCAGATATGTCGTTAATCTTTTATCGCGCGTTTGAGAAAGGCTTTGTTAAGTTAAAAACAAACCAGTTTAGTTTAATAATGTGTGTACTATCATTTTTGAAAAACTAACCTCAAAATCGACTGGATGATGATGCCCATTGTTTTGTTGTTTTTTAATACGGCTTTTGTGCAATTATAACATTTCAATCTATTTATGATTGAGTCAATAATCGAGTTTATTTGCCGAGATATGTTTCAGTCTGTCATCTGGGCGTGCCTATACTTTCATTTTATCAACTAGCACTTGAAGCTCTTGACATTGTTTACATAAAAGCTCTACCTCACAATACACCACTGGATTGTTTTAAATGGGAAGCCACCGCGGTTTGTCGCTGAGAATTCATAAATAGAGAAGATCTTTATGTTTCTTCAATTGCCTTGCACTACTGCGACTATGATGCAATTCTTACGTTAAATGGGTTTTGGAATCCGGATGTCTTTTACCTGAAGGCGCAATTCATTCCTCAGTCTTTCTACACTCCACAGCAGGGGTCGGCAACCTACGGCCCGCCAAGGCATTTTACCCGGCCCGCGACCATTTTTCTCTTTTCAATGAAAGATATGCAGCAATATACCGCCGAAATGATTCTCACCTTATTTTATGGTCTTCGGCATCAATTCGGCTGAAAGAAGGCCTGAATTTCCGGCGAAGACCTTTCTTGTTTGGTTCGCTGGAATGATGGCGGCCCGCTGGAACCTTGTTAGGACTGAATGTGGCCCACTGGTTTAAAACGTTGCCGACCCCTGCTCTGCAGGGTCAGAAACGTTGGTCAAATTTCTGGAGACTTAAATTGCAACAATTTAAATGTAATTTAAAAAAATACTGCTAAATTATGTTAAAACGTTTGATTAGCTCGGGAATTAAACCCTAACCTCCCGTTCTAGTAGTGAACTCGTTACCGTTTGATCAAATGTCCGTTCTAACAACGAACCCGGGAGTCTCTTACAGGTTACGTGAGTTAAGGGCATTAACGATTTTACCATCTCTTACGTCTTTCTGTATTTGGGAAAGACTTTTTACGCATATTCCTCATCACAGCCAAGCCGTCTACCCGTTTTGGTGGCCCATCCTGAGGAAAGACTTGCAAACAGAACCCAAAAAAGCGTGCTTAGCGGTGGCGTATGTATGCAGAACCAGAGTGCCCGGTTCATACACATGAAAAATGAACCCATTTCTGATCTTTTTTGTTTCGCAGTTACCCAGGTGCGAACAACCAGACCCTGCTGTCCCAGTTCAACCGGGTCCACAGCCCGAACCCTTACTTCGAGTCCCCAGTTGTCAAAGAAGACGCCTTTATCATCAAACACTACGCAGGCAAAGTGAAGTATCAAATCAAGGTAAAGCTTTTTTTCACAATAGTCGTAACGTTTTATGATTTCTGCTGGGCTGTTTAAACAAAAACAGACGAAGTTGGTCTATTTTCGAGTGATCTTATATCGTTAGGTACAGCGTATACACTATACACAAGACCGTACCTTTTAATTGCTTGAACTAGCCAAGAAATTTAAGGTGCTGTTGTTGATTCAAGCCAAATAGAGCTAGCTGTATTACTTCTGTGGCTCTTGTGAAAAGCCTCTCTCTTGTTTTAGTGCTTTGGCGTTTTACAAGCTTTGTATGAGGTCGTAAACCCGTATTTTGGCAGCGATAGAATAGATTCTGTGTAAAGATGCAACATAAAAACTGCAGTAGAAACAAAGAAAATACGTAATTTTTGCCTACACTGAAATTTTGAAAACATATTCCTAGTAGCTTGAAAAATGTTTCAAGGACTACTACTATAATGAAAGCGAATTAAGAAAAGAAGAAATTACAGCTGTTATATACATCTTATTGAAGGCTATGGACCACGGTCACCTGTAATAATAAGTTGTCATTCATGTAATGCTACGTTTATTGTCATTACTTAATAGATAACTTTTTAGTTTAACTTCAGCCATTGTAGTAGATTTGTGACATGAGTAATTCTTCCGTGTTCAGATCGGCAATGCTCAAAGGTGAAATAACTGTTAAACAGATTGAAATTGAAATAAAACTCAACTTGAGCTACTTTGTTACTCTTTCATACTCGACGAAGAATTTCGATACTGTTACTAAAACTAGTTTTTGTATAGGAAATAAAAGCACCTTTCTTGTAGTTTGCACTTTTCGATTCCAAGCGAAAGAAATATACCCACATAACGACGTTTATGCTATTGCTTAGTACTGACTGAGCTTTTTGAGTTTTGGTTTCATGGTCGCAAAGTATTGATTTTTGAATTGGCTTGAATCGACATTTATGCCAAACTGCTGGGCTGCTGGGAAGTTTGCTGGTGATTGAATGTAAACAACTGCCAGTTCTCTAAAAACAAATTTTGTTTTGATTCTTCTGCTATCTGGTGACTATGATTGTGTCGTTGGTTAACTCCAGTGTATTGCCACTCTCCCGCTCATCTTACTTGCGTAGAAATCGTCTGTTTGTTCGTGCGTATCAAACAGACACTCTGCGCAAGTCTAACCACACCTAAAAAAGAAGAGAAAAACGACGATGCGTGGTAGTTACGGAGGCCAGCTTTTCTGGAGTTAAAAATCGAAGCTGCTCAAGTGCTCACCCAGCGGGCTGTAAGTAGCAACTTATATGCACCCATTCTTTCTATAAGTAGCATGGAATTGACCCAAGTCCAGGTTTCCCCAGCACATCGCTGGGATTCTCTGACCTGTCATTCTGTAGCGCCATGCTCACGTCAACTGGGAAGAACCTGAAAAGACCAGCCTAACCTTGTCTTTGATTTCCCGGGTTTGGCATATCGCCTGCAGATCATCTGCGTCTTGATCAGAACTTCGGCGAAGCGATTGGACCGGTCTCAGTCGCCTGAGAGCAGGAGTCAGGCGCTTTAAGCCGGGCTTATAGGGTTGGGGAATCGACTCCTCACCCAGTTGTCATTGCGGTGGAGAAGATCAAACCGTCGGCCTCATCATTGTCCGCAAAATCCGACCCCAGAAGGAGAAAAAGGCTTAGCACTACTCAATGGACCAACGCGAAGATGGCTACGTGGACTTTCTTCGTGAATACTCGAACGACGACCAACCGACCCCAGTTTACTGAAATCATCCAATCCGTTAGACGATCAAACATTCAATTCTCTTTGCTATAGAGCGTTCTCACGACTGTTTCTTTACGCTTCCTATTTTTGTCCGTTGCTTTGATGTAGATGTGTTGTAGGTTAGAAGTAGGAAATAATAGAGCGATGTTCTACGCTGCCGCTTTTGCATAACATCCTGTTGTAAATTTGATGGATTACTTTGCAGCAGAGTTAGTCAGTAAATGCATTGCACGTTAAATCCGATTCACCATTCCTTCGTTGGTGGTTGAAAATCTGTCAGGGTTTAGACCACACTTTCTTTTAAAGCTTTATTTTACTCTTCGCCAAATGGTTCAAAATGCACAACGTTTATAGTATTTTTTAAAACGTGACACTCATGATCTGCAGTTGCGATCCGTATTTTTAGCTTTATTTCAAGAGTCTTTGGATTTGTTGTGTCTGAAAACTGTTCGAAAACCCAATTTCAGAAATACTTTAAAATAAGTTGGTTTGTCAGTGGTTGATGTTGAATTTATTGCACATGAAAAAATTCGCTATATTTTCTCACTTCGCTTCAAGTTTGTAGTCGTGTGGTCCGAGTTGGTTTTGGGTTTGACACGTGCTGTAGCTATTATCTACTTGATGAAATTCACCAGTTTTGTGTCTGATTGGGCCGTATCAAAATATATTGTAACCGACCATGTCGTAGATTCTCTAGGCTTTGACGTATCAGATGCAATTACCATTTCAAGGAAGCAACGAAGCAGTAAAATTGCTGCTTTAATTTAAATGTTTCATAGGTTTAGGACTTGGATTACTTTCTCAGTTCCTAAATCTTTTATGCGGAACTTGCTACCCAGATTAAAGTTGTTCGACGTGATATGAAAATTGCAACATAAGGTTGTTTGCTTTCAAACTTAACTTGTATTTCAAAACGTACGTGGGTGGTTTTGATTGATATTCGGTACTTTGCTTTGATAATAATGCTTCTGAAATCTTCAACATAGTGTCATTGCGTTGGTTTCAGGAACACGAGGAAGTTCTAGTATTCTTGTTTTGTGGTTGTCGAAACTCTAAACTGACAACAGCACAGAAGAGTTGACGGGGATGAAGTTTATACCAACACAAGATTTTTAGATGCACATACAATTACATTTGGATCAGTTTTTCCTCTGGTCACAAAATCAACAGATATAGACTGATGTTAGGTATTGTAGACTGAAATTCAAAATGGACTTTGATTTTGAAAATAAATGGATTTGTTGGTCCTCGGAGAACTTTGTCCTTTACAGATCGATTCACGGGATTATCATGTGATTGTTTCACAGGATTTTCGTGAGAAGAATCACGACCAAGTTCGTGAAGACATAATCACAGTTCTTCGAGCTACAAGGTCAAGCTTCATCCAGGAGGTGATATCAAAGTCTCCTGCCGCCCTGTTTCGATGGAGCATACTTCGAGCCGTTGTACGTGCTATGTTTGCATTCAGAAGTGCACCAAAACAATCGAAAGGTAAGCATATCAGTGTTCGCATGATCTTGGCCACCGTGTTATATAAGGCTTTCTCTCCGCATCAAGCTGTCACCTGCCTACCGCTGTTAATGGAGGCTACACACCGCCTTTTTGCTTCTGAACGTCACGCCGGAAAGCTGTAAATTTTGTTAATGAGAGGTTGCAGACTTGGCGATCGCACCAGATACTTAGGTACCTGGTCATCATCGTCTTTCGCGGTCTCTAAATAGAAAGGAATTATATCGTTTCATTTTCTTTGGTGACAATGCTTTTTTTGTTTGTTCGTTGCTTCCGTTCTAAACAAAAATAAACTATGCTGCTACTACTCAAAAATGTTTGGTTTGACCCATCCCGGAACCGAACCCAAGCCTACTAATTCAATAGCAGACGCTGCATACGCTAAGCCACTGTTCGATGGTGGGTCATGATTTACGAATTTCAGATCAACGACTCAGCCATAACATTTGGAGGCATGAAGATCTGGACGGGAAGCAAATACAAGCTGCGTACGTGCACAAGAAAATGTAAGTTGATTTTTTTCGTTTGAGTACTAGTGGTTATCTGGGTACTCTTACAGGTATTTCATGTGATACAAAGTCTGCTCTGTACCACGATGGTAAGGTAAGTTGTTGTCTGTACGTGGTCCGAGCTGTTCAATTCCATCGCGAAGGCAATGCGCCTGTGAATACCCGAATTAAAAAATCGTTTTGCTTTTTTTCACGCTGTGTCAGTCCTTTGCTTTTCAAATTAGACATTACGAGGTCGATGATAAAAAATCTAAAAGTATAATGAAACATAATGAAAAATATAGTATAGGTATAATAAAAATCTATCAACAGCCGGATTTAATGTTTAACCCGTTCGATATTTTTTTTAGTTTTGTCAAGCCGGAACTCGCGTTGATGTTAACGTATGCCAGTTAGATAGTGCATTTACGTTGCTTTATGTACCTTATCTATTTCTTAGTTGTTTGCACTGTATAGTGTATACCCTTGTCCCTCTGTACCCAGACGCAGATTTTGAGATGTTCAACATACGGTGCCAACTTGCTACCCATTTTGTGAAATTTGACTGCATATAAAATGTTAGTTTAGGTGCAAGGTTGTGATGTTTGGTGTATTTTAGGATGGCTAGGCTCTCTCAACCCCGAACAAACTCTGCATCGATAACGTACACTTCTCGTAATGAAGGAGGGAGTATCTACGGAAAGAAGAAACCTTCGGTGTCAAGAACCAAAAAGAAAATCATTGGCATCACTCAACAGTACCAGGTTAGTTTTTTTTGCAAATTACAAGGCCAGGAGACTGCTAAGGCGCTATATGTCTCCGAATCAAGCTGCCCACCTGTCCACCACTGACAGTGGAGGCTTCACACTGTCCCTTTCAAAGTTGAATGTCAAGCAGGAAGCTTTGAATACCAATTTAATAGTCTTTGATTTGACTCATCTGATAACCGCGCCCAAGTTTATCGTTTCGGAAGTAGACGCTATATCTAGGGAACCACTAATCGTTTACCAGGTGAAATAGTGAGAAGTTTTGATTGCTTTCGCAGTGATTTATAATGTTTTATTACTGCAAACACTCGGTTTGTTTCAAGTCCGGTTTGTCAGTAGATACAATAAAGTGACAAAAGGTATGTCAGCATATGAGCTAGAAATTGTTTCGTGAATCATAATTGAAGTTCGGTACTCGGTGTGATTGTCTAATCAAAAATCAGCTATGACTGGCGTCTCAGTCTATTTTTAAGCGCTGTGAAAAGGCTTGCAAGGTATTATACAGAGATATACTTTGGTTGTGCTTGTATCTTGTCAATTTGTGGAATTTTTTTTTGCTAAATTTTGTTTTTTATTTGCCTGTATTAAGGCGGACTCTTTATCCACTATTAGTTAGAACTTCAGCAATGATACCAGTAAAACGTTGGGTTCGTTTTTCGTCTGGAATGGTTGTTAAGGAAATTACAGTTTCATCTGTTATTTGAATTTTTGACGTTGCAGTGCACTGTTTTGTTTTTAAACTTAAGATATTCAGTTTTAGTTTATGTCCGATATTGCAAGTTGTATATCATTACGTCAGCAGAAATTATTCAGTGCTAGCTTTGTGATGTATTAATTCGTAAAAATTTGACTCAAAAATGCCAAAAAATTTATTAATAAGAAATATGAATAATTTTTCCTTAAAGTATGTAAGAATGTTGTTTTTGATTTGTGTTTAAATAAGTTCTTCGCGATTAATAATCAACATATCGCAATTTAATCTCTCACAGCTCTTTCTGTGGCAAACTTTTCTCCTAAATTACGTCACAACGTGTAAAGTCCTATGACATATCCTAAAATCAGCTTGACTTAATCAAATTTGCCAAGTGCAAACATAAACGATTTTAAACAATCCAGACGTTCTTCGAGCAAAAAGTTAATTTAATTTGGTAAAAGTTCTTTTTATTTTCTGTTATTTTAGTCGTGTAAATTCTCAGAAACGTTTTTGTAATCGTCAAGAAAATGCCCATTGATAACTTTTTGACGTTTACAAAATATTAAGCAGGAAAGAATCCAGGGCTACCGTTATAAATGTCCAATGACAGCTGATTACTGAATTTTAACTAAAGGCCCATTACATGAAATTGAGAACGCCAACTCGCCTTTTTGTCCATTGATCGGCAATTTGATTACGACACGATTGCCCTAATTACAGCGTCTAGACACTAGACAAGTTTTGCTGCTGTAATTGTGATGTTTTTTCAGGCTTCTATGGCGTCATTATTAAGTGCCCTGGAGAAAGCTGACCCATATTTCGTCAGATGCATTCAACCAAATAATCAAAAAGTAAGTGAAGCGTGACCAGCCAAAATACAATCAATATTGTGCCGTGGATGCTGGTTTAGTTGCTAGGTTATATAGACTTCGAGTTATGGTTGGAAACCGCTTTGAACTTTACTAAGTGAGGTCAAAGCCGGTGATATGTTGCTGCTCATTGTTGAATCCTAGCTGCTCGCTATAGCATTTTGAGTTGTCTGTTGCTTTGGAAGTCTTGAACCAAGTTTTTCTCTTGCCAAGTTTTTCTCTTGCCGACATTGTGGCTGTAATTCCACGATCATCATCATCAATTCGGTTTTGATGCTGGTACTCTTTGTCAACGGAGTTGGCCAGATTTTGTCTGGTCAATTGGTCATAAACTTCACCACATCTCGCCATGTTGCTCGATCACATGCTCCTTTTTCACCAATCCATTTATCTTCATTTTATCCGATACTTTGTTTTTCCCATGTTTGTTTCATGTGATGATAATGAAGTAATGCTCATTAATGTCAAATCGCTATGGAGATATACATTTTTACAATACAATGTCGGCTTCTCTGTAAAACCTTTAACTCGTTTAATCTTGAGGTTATGTGAGCCCTGAATCACCACGCAGGCGATAGACATTCCTAGTAATAGTTGATGAAAAGTGGCAAGTCTTCGACTAACAAGAAGCTAGACGGGTGTAAACAAAATGTACTCTTTGTCTACTCGTTGTTCTGTTCCCTTTTCTTTGTATTTCTGCTGCTAACAGTGGTTTGCTTTGTAGGTTCCCCAGAAAATAGATGAGAAGTTTGTCCTCCACCAGCTTCGATGCTCAGGCACGTTACAAACCATCAAACTGGAGCAGTCGAGATATCCGGAAAGATTAACAACTGATCGTTTCCTGGAGCACTACAAGGTATAACTTGCAGTTCATATCCATCCTTTCATCGGTATGTGCCGATACAATGTTAACAACTGTACGAGTAACTTTCTGCTCTATCTTTGTGGAATGTAGTAAATTTTTGGTTTTACCCAATGTATCTTCTGGAACGTGATAGAAAATAGATAAAAATATAATCGAATTTGGCTTGGTTGGACCACTGATCACAGTGATCAATGGCCATCAATACTAGTTCTAATTTGTAATTTTTGAGAGAGCCAGCATATCCGTGTATAAAATTGCTCTTTAAGTTGAATACTTTTTAAAAATGCTACTATCAGCACAGTTTTTACTGCATTTTTGTTTCTTTCAGCTGCTATTCCCGAAAGCTAAACGGGTCATATCACTCAATGAGATCGAAAATGTTTTGAGTTCACTCGAATTGAAGCCGAAGACGCATTTCCAGATTGGCCAAACCATGGTGTTCCTTCGCTACACAGCTTTCCACGCTCTGGGAGATGAGCTTCACAAAGTTGTGTGTCGCCACGTGGTCTTTCTGCAATCTCGTATTCGGGGATGGATTGCTAGAAAGTTCTTCCTGCAACAAAAAGCAGCCGCAGTGAAAATCCAGTCGTTTTGGAGGATGGTCGAATGTCAGCGTGTGATTGAAGACTGGCACTATGCGGCATCGATTATTCAAGTGAGTCTACGCTTTCGAGTTGTGTTGGCTCGTTACTTGTTATCGCCCTGGCAAATTTTTTGAAGCCCTCTAATGGCTGTCAAGAAACGAAGGTAAGTTGTCATTACCATTGGAAAAATGGCGTTGAGCAGTAGACAACGAAGAAACCAAGCTTGCTTGCGGCTTTCTCGTCTGGAGGAAGTCTGTCTATCACTCACTCATTGTCACTTAAAGATGTCTCTTTTATTGCTTATCGTGAAGTAGCGAAGCTCTCAGGACGGTCTTTAAATTTTTTTGACTAGATCTGATATGAAATTGAACTTGATACGGCCACTGAAGTACCACAAATGATCATTAATTTTGTGCTTTCTTGTGCTAGTTTCATGGAACGAAAACTAACAGTACTTGCTGCAAATCAAATCTTTTATTATACTCGCTCTATTACGCCGAAGCGTGTGATGAGTTTGCGGGGCCCATCTCCGCTTCATTGAGCCCGGGCAACACATCTCCTTTCGAAGAAATGTTGCAGCGGTGGCGAGCCGTTGGCAACACTGTGTTCGATTTGACCGGCCCAAGATTTGAACCTCAGATCTTCCGCTCCAGAGATGGACGCGTTACTGCTCGACCAACCAACTGGAGTGGGAAGTTCAAATCTAGGGCCGATCAAATTGGACACAGTGTTGCCAACGGCTCGCCATCGCTGCAATATTTCTTCGAAAGGAACAGTGTTGCCCGGGTGCAATGACGCGGAAATGGGCCCCACAAGTGCTTGATGCATGTGGTTTAAATTTTGTTTGAAGGCACTGTTTAACGCCATTGATAATATTTCACAGGAAGCTTGGCAAAACTACCAGCGACGAAAACTTCTGTCTTGGTTCATTCCCTTTCAAGCTCATTGTCGGGGATATCTGGCAAGGCAAAGGTATGCCCCTTGTTTTGCTAAATTTTTATCTCCCTCTTCCTTTCCGTACTGTTTTTTGCTCCTCAAATGAGGTGTTTGCGACGTATCAATATTCTTTTTTTTATTCCGTGTTATTCGCGACAGTATTTTTCCAAAGTGTACCCTTACAGTTACAATCTATCGTTTTTTCTCTTTATGTCTAGTTAATTACGATGTTTTAACGATTTTATATCATGCAAAAAAGCATAACAACTGATGAGCTATTTCAAAAATGCTGTTTTAGTTGACAATGATGTTTTGTAGAGTGAAGAAAAAGCGGCAATTACTGCGATCAAAAGCGATCGTCATCCAGCGAAAATGGCGTCGCTATAAAGCCAGCAAGAAGCAGCGGTTTGCTGCTGTTGTAATTCAGACAATGTACAGAGGATTCCTCGCGAGAAAGCAAATGGAGTCGTTACGAAGAGAACAAATTGCCGCCGCAAAGTACGTAGTTGTTTTATTCCAGTTATTGCGGTGAATGGTGGATTGGTGGTAGTGGTGGATTTGTAGACTTGGTTGAACTAGCATCATGTTATGCCGCTGTGTTTAGGGTCAATATGTGATTGGTTTTATGATTTTCGTTAACCGAATAATGAATATCCAGCTCGCAAAAGCTCCACACAGCACGAAACAACAGCGCATAAGAATTTGTCTTTTTTCAAATTTTTCGGCAAGAGTTTGACTAAATGATTACACCTATTGCTTGTTTAGCGTCAGATAACTTTATTTGCAGGCTGTTACAAGAAAGTAAAGTCCCGGAAACAAATTTGGACGATCTTCCATTTATTGATTCTCCCGTGGAGGAAGTACGCGCCGCCACTCCCCAGTCCAGTGACGTACCTGTTGCGGTCGAAACCAACGTCGATGCGTCGAAAACGGATGACAGTTGTGCTGAGCCAGACGCAAAAACTCAAGTCCGGGACGAAATTTTTGCAAGAAAAATGAATTCTCCGAGTCTACGCAGCACTGGCGACCATGATTCAGACGTTTTTCCCGACGATGACGTCACGGTGACGCCACGACGACGTCGTCGGACAAAGCAGATCGCGAAAGAACGCGATTTTTCGCCGTCTGCCACAGAGGTACCTCGTGCGACACCACTCGATGCTATCCGCGGGAAAGTGGTCGTAAACGGATCGAAATCGCGCGAGCAGCTGCATTCTGGAGACATTTTTATGCGAACCGCTTTTCGCACCGACGCTGATCGCGAGGCGGCGTTGTCGAATTGGGGTAAACCGCCCCAAGTTCCCGAAAAAGATCGGAGAAGATCCGACAGTGATGTATCAGAAATCATTCCCTCTCCAACAACCAGCAGCTCGAGAGATTCTTTAGAAGAAAAAACTCATTCTCATTCTGATTTTATTTACACTGACTCCCACCCTCCTGCCGGCACCCTTTCGGGGGTTAAAAAGGGGTCCCCCAACTCTTCATCGTACCCAATTCTCCCCCGCCTTGATAAGACTTCCAGATTTAAAGAAAACGGACAAAAAGAGACTCATTTTCCTGCCAATTTCGATCTGTCTGATTCGTCAAACAGCTACACGGGTAAGTGAATTTTCGTTTGTGATGTCATTTGCTGCAGCAGTCATTTTCGTCTTGGCAAAGCGCTTAAACCTTTCCAGACATTCTTCATAATGTATCAGTGTCCTTTATTCAAGCAAGTTTACGGTAAATTAAAAGACTATTTTCTAGTAATATAGGTCTAGGTCTATTAAAAATTGCTCTTAGTGTAAATAATCTTAACGGATTTGGACGTAGAAGGCACCCGAGAGACTTTGAAATCGTCGTTAAAGAATAATTTCAAGAAATGTTGATATGAAACTGATCGAATACACAACAAATTTGATTTTAGAAACGACATTTTCCGCGAAAGACCGAAGTGTAATTGCCGAAAAGCGCAACAAGAACAGTGATCTCGCACGGCTGCAGAAAGAAATGCTAATGGCTCGCAAGAAGGAGCTAGACCGCCAATCTCAAACTATAAGTGAGCATTTGAAAGAAGCAAGAACACGACCACGGCCAACTGCGAGGACAAGTAAGTCTAAAAAATATGAGATTTGGCATGCTTTATTACGCCAAAGCGTGTAACGAGTAGGCGCGTGTAACTATGCGTCATTGCGCCTGTAGTTAACACAACACATTCTCTTTCTTTGGGAAATATCGCCGGTAACAATGTGCCGATTTTTGGGATATCGGAAATAATGTAACAAGTTCTCGTTTAAATTAAATAGAATCGGCGGAAGAAGAAACAACCAACACCGAACCGAGTAAAACCGGTTCTGATTCTCGCTTGAACGAAACTATGAAAAGCAACGCCCTCTCGAAGTTGGAGAAAGAATGGTTGGCTTTCCAGAAGGTGGAGCATGCGAGACAGCAGCGAGAGTTGGATAAACGAATCAATGATGGACCGATTCGTGAAAACAAAGAAGAAAGAAAACTGCGGGAGGTGATTTTTGACGTGCAATGTTCCAGAAATAGCAGCGATGTGCGGTTATATAAACCTTTCAGCTATAAAAAACAGTAATTGAGTTGGGAGGAACTAAAATCAAAACTGAACGGAATACGAGCATCGTTTTGTCTTGCATTGTTACTTGTTAAGATTACCACCTTTTGAATTGGAATCTTGAGATCTATCTTGGATTTGCTCCAGGAGTGTCTATCTTCCTTATATCCCTGAAGCGCAGCAGATTTCCCCCGCACGCGGCGGTCAGCCAGTTTTTGCAGCCTATTATCCGTCTTTTCGATGCTCCAAAACAAAGAAAAAAAAAAGGAATTGAAATCTGAGATTCAAGTAGATTTGCATCTAAAATTTAGCCTGCTATTGTCACATTACAGCACTAATAAAATTACGTAATTTTTCAGGAAATCACGTCGTTACGGTTGGAGCAAATGTCCTCACTGAAGGAGAAGATGGAATCCATTGGCGTCACCCCTGATGATCTCCCTGATATACGATCTCTGTCTCGCAAAGCCTCCGACAAAACGGACCCCGAACTCCCGTCCCCTTTGAAAAGCCCCACCACTCCGTTAAACTTAGTCCAGTAAGAAAAGTTTTTCAAATCAAAGACTTTTGAATTAGAGCAACATTTGCGATGAATCAATCCAGCACAAAACTTCGCTAATGTATAATAAATGTCCCAGCTTTCCTAAAATATAAGACCTAGTTAATGGAACACAGAAATTATACAAAAAAATCGATAGCGTTTGATGTGACAATTATTAAAGCTTCGGTCTTTCGACTAAATTGCTGTTACTTTTAATGCAAATTCATGGAGCGTATTTTATATACTTTTATTTGAAAACTTTTCAGATTATGGTTTATCGCAAAAGCTTGCTGACTCTTCGCTTTTGATTTATTCAAAGCATGCTTCGTGTATTCAATGTAGTTTTGCCTTGTTATTTGATTTAGTCTTTAATCAATCACTATTTTTTTCTTTATGATTATGGACGACTTGAGTTTGTGCTTTGAAGGTACAAGTAGGATAAGTTTAGAAACCATCTGACCAGTAAAATTGCCTAGAAACTTTTTCCACTTTAACGTTGTAACTGTTGTCAAATGTATTGCAGCTCAATGTGGCGTATTATAGCTTACGCCCTTGTCGACTTTGCAGGGCACTTACTTGAATTAAGCATTACTGGTATTCTTTTTTGTTACTGGGGTTGCTTTGCATATTGGGCAAATTTTGCGTAGAAGTTGCTAGAATATAAAGACTAATGATTCTGACAATGTAATAAACCCAGTTTTAATTACATACAGTTGTTGGAAAATTTTTGGTAAGACCCATCCCAAAAACACCCACAAGATTGTTTTCTTCTAGAGTCCTTCAGGGAGCCTTTATTACATAAAAGTTTTTAAATTTTAGGCAATTTAGTCTCATGACCTAATTCATTTAATAAGAGAGGCATAAAATTTGTAAAATGCATTTGTATATCATAGTATTTTCGGAAATGTTCGTAAGCATTCGTAAAGTTTCGTATGTTGCATGTTAATAGCACAATTCCCGAGCATGAAGAAGTGACCGGGTCGACAAAAACCTTGACCAGGAGTTCGTCGATGGAGAAGTAAGTCGGCCTTGGTCTAGGTCTACACTCGACATAAAATCGTGCGCGTAAGAGCGTGTTTTAAGTTTATTTTGAACGGAAATTCGGTCTTACCAGCGTACAGGGTGCCAGTTGGTTAAAATAAACTATAGATATGCTCGTACGCTCACGTTTTACGCACAATGTAGACTGGGTGTTACATGGCACAGTTGAGATCGTGTCACATGTCGAAAACTTATTTTTGACATTGACTCCAAAGTATTCGCTGTTAAAAGTGTGCTTTTTTTCTCTACTTCCTTTTAATATATTTTGCTTTATTTCTGGCTTTACCATTTTAAAAAAACGATTTGGCAATATGATTTGATTTTTTGTTTCTTTTCTTTTTATGTTGCATGTGCAAAGCATGCATGTTGTTTGTCATTTCTTTTAAAATCGCATACAGTCTTTATGTCAAAACTTTTATAATTGTAAGTAGAGTTGTTGCTCTATGCCGAGCTCAGTAGTTTACAGTAAAACATTCTGTTAAGATGACTAGCTCAGTAGTTTAGAGTAAAACGTTCTGTTAAGATGACTAACTTTGCTGGTTGTAGCGTATTTCTGTGGTTTTAAATTCAATTAAAACTGTGAAAACTTTTGAAGAACTCGAAGCATTTTACTTGTACTGTATGTTGACTGTGATTGGTTGAATGTTTTCAGCCTCGCACGAAGCAAATCATCCAGTAAGAAGCCGCGACGTCAGCGCAGCAACTCAGCCGTGGAAATGTACTTGGAAAAGCAAATGCCGTCAACCGACCCTATTACCAGGAAAGCCAGCTCCCTTAATGCTGTAAACGCTGCGGCATTCGCCAAAAAGTGCATGGAAGAGGTAGGGAACAGTAATTGAACATTTCATCCATTAAGTTATCTTGGCCAAGAGACAGCGAAAGGACCTTTCGGCTATCGAGCCACGCTGTCACCTGTCTATCACATACGATGGAAGCTTCACTCACACTGTCTCCTTATACTGCTGAGCGTCAAGCAGGAAAGCTGTGAATACCCAAGTTTTATAGCCTTTAGTTTGACCCGACCGGGAATCGAACCCAGGTCTATATTTCAGTAGCAACATTTAACGACAAAAGTGTTCACCAAGGCGGTTGAGAGAAATTCCAAGCTCGGGGTCAGATTCGGAAAGAAGTTCTTTCCGAACAAAAATTGAACACTAAGGACTTATAGTGAAGACCAAAAAACGGTTTTTACTCTAATTGTGCCTGTATTTTTCCCGAATTTGAGGTGAGAAGTGTTCCTCAACATTTTACAATATTTGATTCAGACCGAGCTTCAACCAGCGCAGACCCTCAAAAATCCTGCGCTTGCCTCCCCTCCCCGTCTTAACGGCCCTGGCGTTCACACCTTTTCGTCGCAGCCATTGTTCTTTGGTTTTTAGTGATTTTGTATTGTAAAAGTGCAGGCAATGGCGTGGTAGCTAATTACAGCGCATTATAATTTCACGTACGGTTCAAGTAGCAGTTTTGCAAGTCTATTCAATGCGCTCTCATTAACCAAAATATTTGCATGCAGAGTAAACTTGAAAAGCAAACCGGAGAGGAAGAAAGAATATCAAACGAAAAACTGGAAGTGGTGACGTCACAGGTGATTGTAATTGCACTTTGTTTACTCGGTGTCTTGTGGAGACAAGTAAAATCTTTAAATCAAGCTTTTCCTGACTATTACTCACGGTCGAGGTTTCACACTCTCCTCTTGTGCTGAACATCAAAGAGATTAAATGTATCTCTGTCAAGGTGCGAAATCAGATTGCCAGAAAAAAAGTGTCTTAATAACATTAGGCTCCGTCAAGTCAAATCTTCCAGTGATCTATCCAAAAGCAGGAACTTTTTTGCAAGGCGGTTGGCTCATTCTGTTTAATGATGTTGCGCTAGAAATACTAAGAAAAATGTTCCACCTTGTGATAGTAATGTAATGCATTATGTTATGTTGCAATTTTAACAACTATTGAATTTGTGCAACAAATGTTGCCTCAGCTTACTTGCGTTAGACTTTTTAGTGGGTGGCCCGCTCCAATGACCTGCATCCCTTTTTTTTTAAAGACATCAAGTACCTCTCTCTGCTTACATTAACAGGGAAGTCGTCCCTGCTCGGTGACTTCGTAATCACTAGTATTTTAATTTTGACAACTTGTGGAAGACTGAGAATTCTATGATTTCGGCGCGAAATATAGTTTCAACCTGTTTTGCTTTGCGATTTAGTCTGAAAATAAAAGAGGAAGTGCGCTTTTCGAAGTTATGAAGAAGAAATTTCGATCGAGAAACCCCGGAAAGCAGCATCCACCACTCACTTCAAAGAAGTCAACAGACAGTCTCTTATCAACTGGTGAGGATTTAAAAGCAGAGATGAAAAGAAATTTATGCCGTTTTTTTAGCATGTCATAATACTGATTAAAGAGTCATAATGAGTTTAGCAGCGATGTAAATAGAATTTTAACAACTCGAATAACTTTGCAAGCGAAATATAGCGGTCTTAACCTCCATTTATGTACATGAACCCACGGATAAAATAAAACCCCAAATCATTAAAAATGTGGAAACATGCTGTTGATGATTATCTCTGCTTGGTGGCTAGGAACAAGTAAGTAGCTACAAATTTACATGGGAAGAAGTCAAACGTCCGTTGGAAAACTTGGATACAGTCAACTTCGAAGCGGGCTAGGACGATTTGCCCAAAATAGAGCGCCGTCGTCGCTCCCTCGTAAGTGGAGGGTGAATAAAATCAACCAATCAATAAAAAAATATAAACAGCGCTTTCAAGAAAAGTTTCTTGCAGTTACAATTTCATCTGAAAGAGTTTTCATTCCGGAGGATAGCCCACCGGTAGAAGTGAAAGTCCGTTCGACTGTAGCTGAAGAATTTTCTCCTAAGCTGCTTATATCGAAAGCGGATGAAATGTTGCTACTTGAAGATTTCATCAAAACTAAGGTAGAATTTTAACAAACGAATATTGAATACTCGTAAATGCACAGTTGCACACTCGCCACTTTTTGCGAATTTCGAAGCACGTTTAAACCAATAGGTTCTCCTTTTGCATTACTCTGATTGATTTTCGAACTTCACAACGCGGTTGGTGAAAGGAATGAGCACCACTAATTGTAGCGTCTTTTTCCTCTTCTCCCTAGAAACCAATGGTGGCAATCTTTTCAAAGTGATTGTAGAACTATTGAAAATGGACGTAAATCTTTACAAAGGGGCTTTGTAAAAATTGTTTTTTGCTTGGAGCTTCGGGATTTGGAAGCAGCTTTACTAGGCAAAGTTCTTCGTGGAGCTAGTATATTGTACATTACAAAAATATGTTTGAGACATTTCAACTGCTAATTAGATCGATACCAATATACACGCGATGGAGAATACATCCTGCCCTTTTTGCTCAGTTGGATTTTAATACTCAAATAGAAGTGATTATGACAAATAATACGTATCTTTCAGATCTCCAAGTTTGATGGTGCAAGTGTTGTCGACCAAGTTTTCAAATCCGCACTTAATGAATTCTGCGCCAACCTTAGAGCCATCTACTCGTTCGCAAAGCTAAGTGGAAGCACTAATGATCTCCGATACAAAGACATCGTCAACAACTTTAGACAGGTGAGTTACTACTATAGAGAACGGGAAATGCAGCGGCATTAAGATAAACGGAGAAATAACTTGAAAAAGAGGCCAGATGCTGAGGTTACGTAAAGCAAGTTGTATGATCACATACTGCCAAAAAGCTCGCAAAAATTTTGTAATTTATATTCTTATAATAATAATCATTGTCGTTTCGTCAAATTTGTTGCAATATTTGTTTGTTTACCAAGTTGACTGGGGCAGTAAACTTCTGCTCAAGTTGAAACCTGTGTACACCCACGTTCGAAAACTCACGTTTTTTAACGATCAGTTTGTCATTACATCCATTGATACAGAGTTTGTAATTGCAATTCACGATTATTTTCCAGCAAAAGGACTTTGCGGTCTTTCAATCAATTTATCGCCATGTTACGATTCGATGTGGCTTGTAAAGACTCCACTCTGCCCCTTGTTTAAATCCTGCTTCTTTCAGGTTTTAGAAAAGAACGCTAAGAACTTGTCACTTGATCAATATGCGGCGTCGATGGCCGTCAATGGATTCCGTGGCTACATGAACGAGTACATGAAGCATATACTCCCCAAACACACAACGAAAGAATCAAAAACGAAAAGAAAGCGTACTAAAGATGAAAGCACGGTATGATGTGTAGAGTTTAATAGTAGTATCCTTTTATTTTCTAGTTGTATTGACTTGGAAACGATGTAAGATCGTTACTGTTTTCTATCTGCGACCTTGCCGGCCTTGAGCCCCCTCGTTAATTCGATACTCAAGGAGGTATGGAGGCACTATAGTCCACTTTGTTTCATATCGTGCTGAACGCAATCAGAAAAGCGTTGAGTGCCAATGTTGCGTCTTTAACCCGACTTGGAATCGAACCCAAGTCTAACGTTTCAGGAGAAGACGCTGTATTCAATAGATATTGATCATTTGAAATTAAAATATATGAACTGTTAAAAGAGTTTTGTTCTCAACGAAACCCACCAGAGCTCGATCAAAATTTCAGTGCAGATTTCAAGATTTTATTTGAATGAGAATTTAACCACCTGAAGAGCTGTTTTCAACGATACAATAGCTGTTGCGGCTTTCATTTTATTGCGTAAAATAATTTCAGGAGGCGATGGGTCATCGGTTCACATCTGTGCAGTGGGGGATTACCCAAGTGTGCGAATTCTGCGAGGGTACGATGTGGTTAATGGAGTCAGGCCTGATGTGCAAAGGTAAGGATTTAATAAAGTAGTTTTCGGAACGATCAAACCTCAATAGTTCTTGTTGTATTTGTCGATGCGTGTACCAATGTACCATCCTTGTGTTACTGCTCGTAGGTTACACACTTTTTTCTGGAGTCGCAGCCGTGGCGAGCCGTTGGCAACACTGTGCCCGATTTGACCGGCTCAGAAGTACATTAACGATTTAGTTTCCTTTATTTTTCTTTGTTTTATGTTGTTTTTTTTTCACCCCATTGTTTTGCTATCTCTTAAGACTACCAATGCTGCCTGATCTGCATTGCAAGTTTTTCCAGAACAAAATAAATAAATAAATGATCGCAACGCTAATTGAACACGGGCGCGCGCTTGTTCTGCGCGTGCTTACTCGAAACAGTAAAAAGGATGGTTGATGCAGCGTGTTGTCGAATCTGTGCTCTAGAATTGACTTTCCGCTCTAAAGGCAAGACGCTGCTTAACCACCTGACCGTACTAGTACTAAATATTGGCTGAGCTGTTACCTTCTGTGTTCGTGAAGAGTTTCTGTTTGTTGTGTTTTGGGTCGTGCGTGTTGATTTCATTCTTAACTTTCAGTTTGCAAATATGCTTGCCATAAGAAATGCAAAAGCAAGTTGACCACAAAGTGTCCTGGAGCGCCATCCAGTGGGAAAGCGAAAACCAAGCCGAAAAAGTTATTTGGTGAATCATTGATTAGTTTGGAAGCGAATGAAAGGTAATCAAAACCTTTTTATTGTGTCATTAATTTAAAAGCAGTGAAAACACCTGCTAGTTTCATTAAGTTAAATAACATCCAAAACTGGGGTGTTTCGAAGCTAGGCTTTGCACTTCAAGTTGTAGTTTACCCTTCTGAAGAACTTGAGTGTGAAACCGACTGCCGGGAGCTTTATTTTACTTTGCGTGTAACTGATCAAGCTGCGCTAATGAATAAAAATTAATTAAATCAACAAAGATAAATTGAAAAATTTCTGTAGAAAAATGAGATGTTTATTCAATAAATGGTGACTGTTCCATACGGATAATTTTA
Source organism: Trididemnum nubilum (assembly GCA_963965965.1). NCBI lineage: Eukaryota > Metazoa > Chordata > Ascidiacea > Aplousobranchia > Didemnidae > Trididemnum > Trididemnum nubilum. Next base: position 5,938,806 of record OZ014478.1, on the reverse strand, counting down.
AAAAATCGATTTCTTTTTTAGCTTGGTCCCTGTGTTTGTTGACAAGTGCATCAGTTACATGGAGGCGAACGGGATTTACCAGGAGGGGATTTACAGGAGATCCGCCGCTGCCACTCAGATCAAACAATTGGTCGATGCGTTGAACAAAGATATCGACTGCGAAAAAGTACGTTGTTCAATCTGATAAATTTCTTATAATGTTCCAACTGGCTCTTTCCGCAGGATGCGAGCATTTTACAGCAGAAATCCTGCGCAACAGAACCCCGACTGGAGTTGGAGAACCCGGAGAGAAAAGTAGCCATTTCCACACCACTCCAATGGTAGTAGTGGGCATCCCAAACCACACATGCGGCCTCCGCTGGTGACTACCCATTGGTCACCTCTTACGACCTGCTGGGTTGGCGTCTTTACTATTCTTCCCAGAATGAGTTGTACAGTTTTCGGTCTATAGATATCGGTAGCCTCGAGTTCATATCTTTGTCAAGTCAAGCTAATGGCTTGAAATTGTTGTTCGCTGCTTCTCTCCTAGACACTCAATTCAAAGATAAAAGTTAACTAGGAATGCCGAAACGGCAAATAATTAAGTAGACTTTTACTGCGTCTTCAAAGACTGTTTGTTCGTCGGACACGGGATAGGCTATTCATTTACCTAACGTGATACAACAGATTAAATTATTCCTCTGTTCTTTTTTCAGGTTGCGTTCGATGAATACAACATCCATTCCGTAGCTGCTTGCTTCAAGAAGTTCCTCCGTTCCCTCCCCGAGCCGCTCGTGCCTCAGGACAAGTATTTCGACTTCCTTCAAGCATCAAGTAAGTTTATTACTGGGTGTTGGACTTCTTACCATTTTAGCTGGTTCTGACTTGTCTCTCCTTTTCCGCTGTATTGCACACATTATGATAAATAATGGTTATTGCTTCTCTTCGTCTTGGCAGTCTGTCGTAAGATCGTAGTGAGGCTTGCATGACAGAATAGGCTATATGGCTGTTTTGTTTTTCATATTGCTGTTGTTGTTTTGACTGAAAATTCATTGTTTGAGATAAACGGTAAAATTATTTTAGCTTTGAAGTTTCGTGATTAAGTAAGCTAGAACTGGTTTGTAAAACTTATCGATAGTCTAAAAGTTATACAAAATCAATTACTGTAATATTGAAAAATATCCGGTACCCTTATTTTATCGCATTGTCAGGTGTAAAAATTCATTCCGATATAATTTGTGGAGACGGCATTCAATTAATTATACGCACCTTGCTACACACTGCCTTGGCATTGTTTTATGTTACTGATTGGTTTGAAGATGGTTACAAACCTAAACCAAGCATCATGTCGTGTCCAATCAAATTTTGATGAATAATGCTTTTTTTCAGAGCTTGACAATGAGCGCGAAAAGATCACGTCATTATTCAGCGTACTGGATGAGATCCCGGAGCACAACCACGCCACGTTGGAGAGGATTGTTTTCCATCTCGCCCGGGTGGCCCAACAAGAACCCACAAACCTCATGTCTCCAAATAATTTGGCCATTGTATTCACCCCCTGTTTTTTTGCCCCTCCTCTACACGTATCCCCAGTGAGTGCGGCTGAGCACATTGGGGTTATGACCAGGTAGGTGGAATGGATTTGTTAGTGTCAATTTGTGTTTTCCATTGGAAATGGCCCATTTAACGTTTTTTTTTTATCTTAATCCGATTTACAAATTATGATTTTGTTTAAATTTCTGAATAAATGCCATAGAAAGCTTATTGTTCACGCATTGTTGCGTACTGGCACCAAACTGTGTTGTGTCGTTATGGAAGACGACTGTATCTATGTTCTATACACGAATAAGAACTATGAAGTTTTTTACTTTAACGTCTGGTTGTGTAAATGTCGAATTGTCGGCTAGCACTTCACAAAATCTTGTCGATTGTAGGGGAATCGAATTGATAATAACCGAACAAGTGAAGAAGATAAGGAAAACGCTAGCGAATATTTCTGAGATCGATCACGTGGAAAATAGTACGCATGAACGGCTGAAAGAAATCAGACAATCAATGGGAAAAGGAAAGAAAAAGAGGTTGGATTTGGTTTTGATGAATCAGCAGCTGGTATAGTTGCAGTTGATTTGGCTGCATAACTTTGTTTGGTTGAAAATATGTCATTTCCACCACAGTAGATTGTTTTTAATGAAAATAGTATCAGAAAGATAAGGTCAACTGCTTAAATTGAAATACTTGAAAAAACAAACAAAAATTAGAATGTATTACGTTGCTTGCCTTTCAAGTAAAATTGTCCTGGCCGAAGTAATGTGCTATGCACTTTAAATCGTGTCTGGCAAAACCTTGTCCAGTTAGTGTATCTTTTCATATATTTTTCATTTTAAGAATCCGTCCATCTTTCCGCGAAGGTCCCCGTTCTCCCACTCATCGACGCTCGTTGATAGAAAGACGGTCATCACTAGGTGCGGTGGAGGAGGACGCTCTTTTGGCGAGAAAAGAACAAGAATATGAAAAAAAAATGGAAACACTGCGAAGCAGAAAGTGAGTATGGCTTCGCGTTTTATATAAACTATCACGCGAATAAACCAAATGTTTGTTTCGAAAATGGAAGTAATAGTTTTGGCTTAATTTCCTCCTCCGGTTAGATTCTGTAGCCTGTTGCTCGTAACCGGGGTGCTTCCCTGCTCCAGATGAAGTCAAGTGGTGACGTGTGGATCAATGGTTAAACAAACCTTGCCGTTTGCGACATCAAATCTGTGTTCAGAACACCCGTGAAAAGCAGGTCTGAAATTAAGCGCCAAAACGTGAAGAATTATTCTTTTCATTTCAGGGAATCGCTCACTTCACGTCTCCCCGCTTTGGTACCTCAAATTTCTGTAGATGAACACGAATCGAAAGGTGTTGAAGGATTTTTGAATCCATGTAAGTATCAATAAATTTTGTGCTATGGTGATCAAGTTACGATTAATTTATCAAAAAATTTAAAGATATTTCAGTCATTCATTGACCATAATTTCGTGAAGATTACTAATGAACTTCTTTACGGTCTTCCACTATTTTGTTCATCTCATATGGGGAGGTCTTAAGACTTTAGCAATTCCAACCCATATCATACATGGATCATTGCACAACCAATTGCACTGAAACGCAGACTATTACAGCGAATCAACAAGATTTTGAAATTAAGTTATACGGGAGTTTTTTGTTCATTAACTTTGCTGCCTTTCAGTTTTCAGTTTTGCGTAGCAACAGGTTACTCTCGTATTGCTAGTTCTTAATTTAATTGCAGATTCTGTGTCGAACGTACACTTGCGCCATTTGAATAAAAATCGTGTTAGCGCATTACCCCAGCGACGCCGGCCATCGAGATACGCTGCAACCCGATATTCCCCCCGATCTCCACCGCCAGAAGTGGTAAAACCCATTCGTAAAGTGACGCAATCTAAGGGAAAGCTCAAACGCCTCACATCGACCAGCTTAACAGAGAAGACCGACTCATTTAGGAGGTACGTCATCATGTTATCATCTTCTTGGTTAGGAGGTCTCTTTGCTGTCTCCTGGCCAAGGCAAAGACAACTTATTGGATGAAGATGTAATTACAATTATGTGGGGGGATTGTTTAACTTGGCTGAGGACTTGCTGAACTTATTCACGAGATCAGTCAATACAATTCATGTCAAATCAAATCTTCATTATACTTACTGAATTACACCGAAACGTGTTACGAGTTGGCGGTATTTATCTCTGTGTCATTGTGGAAGAAATCTCGAAGCGGTTGCGAGCTGCTGGCAAGTTAACCTGACCTCCTATTCTGAGACGAACGCGTTTTCATTTGACCTATTTTGTGGTCAAAACAATATTGTCAAGCTCATTATTATTTTATCAGCATGCAATTATATTTTCTCATACGTAGATAACATGCTCACTCTTCCTACTGTGCGCTTATCTGACTGATTTTCAATTTAGGTTTTCAATCTTTTTTTTGCTTTCTAGCCCTGTGTAACTTATTGCCACAACATTTTTCGTACAATGGGCCGAGAAAAAAAAATTCAATCCCAATGCCAACTTATCAATGCGATTGAAATTATCAAGATTCTAGGAAAACTTTTGGAGTTCGGATATCCAATGCTCTACTCTACAACATTGCTGCTTGATACTGGCACAAAAAACTTTAGGTTAAATTTCGCTGTATCATTTCATCTGTATAACACAGTTACTTATTCAGGACATCTCAACTCCGTAATCCGATTCACCCTCCGCGGAGAAAGCGAGTATCTAACCTTATATCGTCGCCAACTATGTTCGGAAAAGAGTTAAAGTTCGGGAAATCAAAAGGGACGGCAGTTTGAAGCCGTATTCATATTTGATGTGTTGTGCGTACGTCCCATTTCGGCACTACATACTTTCGTGTTACCAGATTGAAGCCAGGAGAGAACATGGTTTCAACTGAGTACAATTAAGTTTTCAGCCGCAGTATTTGCATTTGCTCAGCTATTCCTCTTGATTCTTGAAGCTTGAAATGTTCCAGGAGCAGACCTATGTATTTTGTCGAACAACGTATTTATTATTTATTTTATTTTCTGCGTGTTCAAGAATCGCATATGCCTTTGAGCACTTTGGTTCTTCCATGTAACATCGTCCGTTTTGGTGTCTTTACATCGATCTATGCTATTTCCTGTGGCTGCTACAATACCACTCCTCCTGTATGCATGCTTGTCTTACATCATTGTCATGTTCAAGGTCATCACGTCACGTTACGTCGCTGTTGACGTCATTATTTCTTAGATTTGCGTGACGTCACACGACGTGGTACTAGCTTCTGTCCACTGTGCCCATTTTCGTGTTTGGTGCTTCCTTGGAGCCCCATTTTTTATTTCTGATTGGATGCTGTCAGCAAAAACTAAGCGAGATAAACAGGTTTACATTGCGATTAAAACGGCGCAACATACACAAAAAAATTGCTTTCACCTGGTCAACTAGGTCTGGACCAAAACGGACGTTAGCGTGAGAGCTGGCGTTGAAGAAATAATGAGAAGATGTTTGCAAGCATCGCTGGTTCAAACTGATGTCCGTTCAGGTTCAGACACTGTCGACAAAATGTATGTAGCCAACTTTCATTTTAAATCGTAAGTTGTAGGCAAGTAACGTATGATTTAAATTGACTATAAAGATAAGTGAAATCGATTTCGGTTTCTTTGAAAATGTTTAAAATTTGAACCGTGGTACAATCCACGGGGCCGACTGAGTATGCCTTAACTTTCATTCAAACTTTGCATTTAAGCCCGTTTTATCTCGCTTGGATTTTACTGCCCTCTCATATTTTTTTTGATCTTGTGAAAAACGCATTATTTCATTTATTTGCTTGAACGGCTTTGTTTACTCTGCTGGCCTGTAGTAAACATCAGGTCAAAATTTCTCAAGTTTTTTTTTTAATGAACTTCGCAAGATAGAAATTGAAAATTTTGTTACTTTGACGAGTTTTCTATTCGATACACTGGCCAAGTTGCGATTTTGCTCAAATCACATTGTAATTTTCTGATTTTTGTGACCGAAGCTGCGTAGTGCTTAAGCATTCCTGTATGTGCGTGCTTGTTTCGAATCTTTTATTTAGCATCTCAAATGCTTTTCCATACAACTTGTAATGGTACTCAATTGTTTTGTGTGCTCATATATGCCATTGCATAGCGATTGACATCAAATTAAAGCCAGTTTCAAGTTTAAAGTGTAGTTAATAATCATTTGTTATGTTACAATAACCTTTCAGCGTATTTTTCACATTAGCCTTCTCTGGCTAAAAATTGAAGCCTCAAAAGCCATCTTGACAAAGCCACTTTGCTATCAAGCTCCGCAAATTAAGCTCAAGAAGGTTTTAATTCCTTTCGTAATTGCCTGTTTCTGTTGAAAAAGTGTTGAGAAATTTTTTGCTAAATTTTAATTCAAATAAGTTCAGTATTAAGATAATTTTGTTACTTTGAAAAATTTCAGAAAATTGCTCGTCTTAGTTTGTTTGAAACCATCGCTTTTAGCGGTTTATAGTTTGTTGCATTCGCCAGTATGCCGAGATTTTTCAATGCCGGTGGAACCCAATAATGACATTTTGAAGGCTAATAACAAATCAAAATACAGTATGTGTAGTCACCTTTATGCTCGAATTTTCTTTGATATTTGCATTTATGTGTGGCTCTAGTGTGTTGGTTATGCAGTTTGTTTGTTTTTTTGCATTTTTGTTCGTTCCTTTAATCCGTTGAATCATAAGTTTGAACAAACCGCGTGTTTTAGCACTTAATATAACTCGACGACATTGCACTTTGATTGTTTGATGAGAGAAACTGTTGTTAATTATAGTATAACGTCTTGCTTGACCAAGTTGCATAAGCCAAGAGAAAGCGATTGGACCTTTCGGTCTTCGAGTTAAGCTGCCACCTGTATACCAAACACGGTGAAGGCTTCACATTCTGTCTTGATTGCTGAACGTCAAGCAAGGAAGCTCTGACTTACAATTTTTGTAGTTTTGGTTTAACACGACCGGACATCGAACCCGTGTTTACTGTTTAAAAGGCAGCTACTCTATCCACTTGATCATAGGTGGGCAAGTTAACGCAAAACGCTAGCTTCGTTAACCACTTGTCAGTTAGCAAACTTCATACCCCAGTTAACGTTAATCCGTTATTTTCAGCTTTAATTAACGGAAGTTAATGAAGTCCGTCCGTTAATTCGTTAATATTTTGCGTGTAATTTGCATGTTTTATTCGCTCACTTCTAGAACACGTTATGACACTGTTTAGCTGATTGTAAGGAAAAATATATTGCTATGGTGGTCTATTTGTGTTTTGGAAGTTACATTTTACAGTCTTAATATAATTTCAAAATAAAGATAGATTCAAATGCACTAACGAAGCTGCGATCGGAAAATCTTTGAAAATTGCGAACAGCGATAATTAGTGGACCTATGAGGCTGCAACTTATTATTTGCCACAAAAAAGAACTTCGCTTTTTCTGTAAAACTCTTGCTAATACGCAACAAGTGTAACCAGTGCAAACTGGTTTGTACCGGTATGATAAACAAATGGTGCAAGATATTAACGATAAAAAAATCTTGACGGAAGTTAACAAAACTTAACGGAAGTTAATTTAGTCCATTAACATAAAAAAACTTTTTAACGAATTAATGAGTTAATGAAAAAGTTTACTTCGTTATTATAACGATTAACGGATAGGTCCCCATCTATGCACTTGACCACTGATCGGTTAGATAGGTGACGTGTGATCACATTGTTTGTCAAGCAATCTCACAAGCAAGTTATTGATAGTACGGTATTTTCAACCTGGGGGCCATGTGGTCAAAAAGCAACGTGTTTGCACGAGTGATTAACCGATAAAATTTAATCAAGCACAAGATGCCATTTTGATCTCTGATTGTTTTACCAACCGATTCCCAAATGCTTTAAGCACGACACAAGAATTTTGTTCGTCTGCACTGTGCAGTTATATGCACTAGCATTGTGGTACAGGTTTTACACACTGGTACTTTCGGACATACTTTGGGAATGGATCGAAAGAATGTTAAAGACATGCACCACAACGCTGGTGCATAGCTGCATAAAGTGCATTGCCTGCAGAGTAAAAGCTTTCTGGATTCTTGTGTCTTGTGCCATACCTGACTTTCAGGCATTTTGGAATCAGTTGGAAAAGCACTCGGAAATTTTGTTTCTCAGCGTAGTTTTCATTTAGTAAGTACCCGTATCAGAGGTGAAACCCTCAAGTTTGGATGAAGGCCGTAGGTTGCAAGTTTTAGAACTAGAACCTCGAATTTCTTCCGGTTTGTAAAGTCAAATTGATCGGCAAAAACTTGAATTGAGGGGGACCGGGTCCCCTGATCGTCAACATTAATATTATTGTTAATTACTGTTGTAGGAGCTATCCCGACTCTGGGGGGAATTGGCGAACCTACACCAGTGCCCGGCGAACCGCGTAGTCTGCCGACGCACTGCAGGACAAAAGCGCAACGTTTTAAATGCGCGGACAGCCCACAAGCTTGAAAATATAAAACACAGATTTATTGAGGTGCGGCCTTGGTGCTCTATTACGACTACAAACACAAATTTGAAATTAATGGGCCAAATACTCGCGATTTAAATTTTGTTGCGACTTGATTCTGAAAAACAATATTCATACGATTAACAAAGTGTTCAGTCGCAACTGCTATACGTAGTTCTATAAATTGTCGCAAATAGTAGTGAAAACTACAGGTTTACAATTTCACCATTCACGATAGATAACTTTTAACCTCAAATAATGATCAGACTATTACCAATGCTGTAAACTTATAACAAATCTTTAACTGACATCGTACTCACATGCTGCTTTGTACTCAAAAGGTGAGCTCCGAAAATATGCGTCCTCTCGCGACCACGTCAAATACAAAATGACTTGAGTCGAGGAGCTACGAGCTAGACATGTGATAAACCCTATTGTTTTGACCACGCCATGCAATGAAGCACGACGGGTACCGCAAAATTAAACTAATCCATTCCAAACATCATTAGCGGAGACCTCTCAAGAAACACAGAACAGCTATTTGGCTGTAACAACTGTTGTACGCAAAAATGCAAAAAAATGAAATGGAAGAAACAATAGACTTTGTTGTCATCTTTTTTATCATTGATTGCATTTAAATTGGAGGGAGACCGGGCCCTATGCTCTCCCCTCCCCTTGGCTACGCTTATGGTTTTTAGCCTGTCAATTTCTTTCCTTTTGTTATTTGAAAAATAAATAAATAATGAATGTGTCATAATAAACGTCATTTTAAATGGTGTTGCGTAAAAGCTGTAATCGGAGATTGAAGGGGCAAAACGCAGAGTAGATAGTTCTTTTTATTTCTGCTAATACTTTCGGTGGGGGTGGTACAAATAGCAAAACACTAAAACCACTCAGGACCATAAGAAGGGATCCGAGGGTCCGGACACAAACATTTTTGAGTTGCTCATTCTGAAACATGACCGTGTCTGTGTGAATGTGGAATCAAAAGAAAATATGCGCGTGATAATGAAATGCAATACAGTTACTTTAGTTACTAGCTATTCAAAATGTGTCCTGGCCTATGATATACTAAATACCAGAGATGGGCACAAATGACATTATATCAAGAGCGCAACGCAACAAAGCGCAACAATCTTTTCAACCAGTAAAAGCGCAGCGCAAATTGCGCAATTTATTTTTTTTAATTTCTGAAGCGCAGCGCAACTTTCGCAATGAGCTTTTTGATTCAGTTGATGCGCAGCGCAATTCCGCAATTGCGGAATGGCATTTTCGTACCAAGTTAAAGCGCAACCTAACTTTCGCAATTGAAATTTCACAACACAGGGCAAATACCGCACTTTTTGCAATTTGTGACCGAAAAGAGTAAATAATCTGCTAAAGAAGGCCGACATTTATCAATATTTCGATCGAAATGGAACAAAATTACGGTCAATGTATAGAATTGCGCTACTAACCGAAAAAAAAATTTGAAAGCGCAGCGCAATTAAAGCGCAACAAATTTTAAAGGCTTTATTTCGCAACGCAACTTCCGCAATGTTTCAAAATATGAAATTAAAGCGCAACGCAACTTCCGCAATTGCGGAGGTTGCGGAAGTTGCGCTTTGCGCTTCTAATTGCGCTTTGCCCACCTCTGCTAAATACAGTATGTTACACGCAGTATAGCCAGTACTTAAATTGTAAAATTTTGCGTGGGGGAACGCTTTTGCAGCCTTGACCAAACACATTTGGCATGCGAAAGTCCTTTAGTAAAGATTACGTAATTCCGTCGCCGAAATTGAATAAAGATCAAAAAAAAAGTCTTCGCCGAAATTTGAAGTGTTTTTTCTCCCAAAGTATCGTCAAGACCAAAAAAAGGTCTTCGCCGACAGTTGAAGTGTTTTTCCCTCGAAATCAATTTACCCCCGCAATTTGAGACTATATTCGGCCGGAATTTGTAAGATATATTCTTGCTGGCTGGCTCTTTTTTGTCTGATCATCCAGCGCTCAAATCTCGATGGGGGTACCTAAATCTTGATGGGGGGACGCTAAATCTCGATGGGGGGACGCTAAATCTCGATGGGGGGATGCGTCCCCCCGCGTCCCCCCCTACAATTTAAGTACTGAGCAGGCCTGCGAACTCGCACTTGAACTCGAATTAGAAAAAACTCGGTTATTTTGCCGAACTCGAACTTGAACTCGAAAAAATAATTTTTCTGAACTTGAACTCGATCTTGAACTCTCGAATAAATATGTTCCAGTTCGAGTTCACTAAAAACAAATTTTTAGATTAAAAATTTGTCGGAAAAATATTTGTTGTTGATCAAGCTCTGTAAATTGAGATTGCGTTTTTCATAACAGCTGCATAAGTGCATATCCTTCACTGTCTTGTTTATGTCGTGGCGATCTAGAAAAACAGCACAAGTATCAGTGCTTCGAACTCGAACTTAAACTTGAACCCGAACTCGAAAAAACTCGGTTAATTTGCCGAACTCGAATTTGAACTCGAAAAAATTAAATTTCAGAACTCGAAATTGCTAAAATAGGCTGGACTCGAACTCGAACTTGAACTCGAATAAAAATTGATCGAGTTCGCAGCCCTGGTACTGATTATAGCCATGATACAACTAACAGCAAAACGTAACTTGAGAACCACAGATGCTGTTTTGAAAATATGAGAGCGAATATTGCGAAGAATTTGTTTTGAGATAAAAAAGAACAACTCTGATTTTTACGTTTCAACAATTTGAGGGCCTTTTGAAGGTGGCCCCAAGGAAAAAGTCCCCAATGTTTTCCTCCTAAATACGGTTCTGCTGGGATTCTCAGGTTACTTTTTGCAGTTAAATAACTTGCGTTAAATCTTACAAAGTATCTTTTGGCGGCCGAAACATTGACATATTTTCCATTAGATGTTTATTCATTGATAGGCATTAGATGCAAAACTATGGAGAAATGTCACATGCATTGAAACGCATAAACAAAAGATTGGCGTAAAATTAGGTTTGGGAAAATGTAGGAAAGGGAGGAAAACTAAAGTTTTTGTAACTTAACTTTTGCGGCATTTTCTTTTTCTAAATTGTTCAGAAAATCTAATAGTGTAATCTCCTTTGAAAGTCACAAACATTGTTATTTTTCTGAAAAAAAAAAGAAAAAAATTACGGTACTAAAATTGTTCATCGGAGGCATAGGGATTTTGATCTCGCCCCCGGAACCCAGATTGTAGGGGGACGCGTCCCCCCATCGAGAGTTAGCGTCCCCCCATCGAGATTTAGCGTCCCCCCATCGAGATTTGAGCGCTGGATGTTCAGACGAAAAAGACCTAATTCTTCACCTAATTTTGGCAAAAAAACACTTCAATTTCCGGCGAAGACCCTTTTCTTTTTTGGTCTTCACCTAATTTTGGCAAAAAAAAACACTTCAATTTCCGGCGAAGAACTTCTTTTTGGTGTTCATTCAATTTCGGTGACGGAATTACGTAATCTTGACTAAAGTACTTTTGCATGCCAAATGCGTTTGGTCAAGGCTGCAAAAGCGTCCCCCCATGCAAAATTTTACAATTTAAGTACTGCATATAAGTATATTAATTAGAGCTACACCAATGCTGTCACTCCGGTGAGCAATATCTTTCAGTTTTTCCTGACCAAAGTCCGTATAACTCCGTATTATCCGTATAACTCCGTAAGTGTTATTTAAGGACTTTGTTCCAGAGTAGCCACAAAAATTGCAATTAATAGTTTTTGGTGTTTCTTGTTTTGGAATTACGGTAAGACGAAAGACAGTTTGCAAGTAGCCTAACGAGTTAAATTTCTTCCCGGAGCAAAATTTTAAAATTTTTATACGAACGAGTAGCGTGTCTTTAAAATTTGATTTGCGACCATTTTTTTGAAATCGCAATTGGAAAAAATTTAAAATTTTTGGGAGAAAAAGTTTCAGCAAAAAAAAAACTCCCGCTGTGAATCCTATAAAACTAGATGGGAGTTTGCCAGCAAACCCAGTGAACGACCGACGCGTAGTTTATAATGCTGTGACGCTCAAAAGTACTTTTTGTCAACCGTGAAATCAGCAATTATTCAAAATATTTAATTTTGGAACCTTCATAAAAGTACAAATCAAGTCAAAAAATTATCAACGTTATCGTTTTTGATCCTAAAAAATAACCCATCAGGTTAAGTCATTGAAAAATCAATTGTTGGAGGGCAAATTTATGGTTTATGGAATTTACAGGATATTGAGCACCAGTGCTGGGCACCGCAAGTTTTTTTTTTTAAGTCCGCAGTCCGCAAGTCCGCAACCGAATTTCAAATTGCTTAATCCGCAACCGCAAGTCGGCAATTGCATGTTTTTAAGCTTAATCCGCAAGTACGCAACGACGTTTCAGGATTCTTGAATCCGCAACCGCAAGTCCGCAACTTCAAAATTCTTGAAGTCCGCAAGCGCAAGTCCGCGACTTTTTATGAACCGAGTGGAAGAGTTTTGCAATCAACCATGTCCCGAAGTGATCTGCTCAGAGTTGATTAGCAAAAATAAGTCAAAAGTTGTGACTTGTGGGAAGCATAGCAAGCGTATGGTGGATTCATTCCACACAATACGAAGAATTACCAAATCACATAACCATTGATTGTAGTAAATGTAGCACAACATAACTTGTTGTTGAGCTGCTTTTTCGAGATGGCAAACTTCAGAATTGCCCAGCTCCCTTTACTTTTAGGTCCAGTTCAAGACATATGTATTATGTAAACAGTTGTATTTTTGGTTAAAGTTTTTCGGTGTCTTGGCTTAGGGGAGTGTAGCCCCCAACCCTCCTGGTTGCGCTACTGCTTATAGGTACGTAAACTACATGGAAGCACAATGCACAACCCACTCCTGACCCCTGAAAAATACTTCAATGAAAGTAGGAATTGGAATATTAAGAACAATTGGATGACAATGAGAAGCCATGAAATAGTAAAGCACAATCTGCATTTCCACTTACAACAAGATATTTGAAAAAAAAACTTTTTTTTTTGAAAAAAAAAAAAACGAAAGCAAAAAACATTCACATCACTAATATTCGTACTAATAACTTTTTAGTCCCCGGATTCCATAAATACTGTAGGCACGAGATAACCACTCGCTACCAGTACAAAAAATGATCCCTGTGGCTAATTTTGTAAACTCACTGTAAAAAACAACGAAGCCATACTTTGAAGCAGGGCTGTGAATTCAATCTTAAACCCAAAGAAAGTCAGTTTGTTTTACCGAACTCGAAAAAACAGCATGTCTACAAGAAAAAAGCGATGAAGTCGAAAAGCAGACTTGGCATTTTTGTCAGCCTGAACTCGAAAAGCTTGATATTTTTGCCGAATTTGAACTCAAAAAAATTAAATTCAAGAACTCGAATAAAAATCGATAGAGTTTGCAGCCCTGTTTGTTTAAAACTTGCGGAATTGCGGACTAAAGTTTAAAATAGTCCGCAACCGCAAGTCCGCAATTTAAACTGCCAAAGTCCGCAAGTCCGCAACTTTTTTCGTTAGTCCGCAATTGCGGATTTGCAGACTAACTTGCGGACTTGCCTAGCTCTGGTGAGCACCATTGTGATATAGGCTTTAAAGATGACACGGATAACAAAAAACGCATCTGCATGCTGCGCTGAGTTTGCAAACCTTGTCCGAATGGTGCACCGCACCGCATCCAAGCACATCGAAGTTTACGCTACCACTGCACTGCATGTTATCTCTGATCTACGCTTTAAATATCCACCAACACCAGAAAAAATTTAGCTTTATAGCTTACGACATGCAAAAAATTGATTCTAGGGGTATCATTTTCGAAAGTTTTCCAAAGGTGGCCCTCTCAAACCTTGTCAAAATATTTGTCTCGAAAACATCTGCTGATATAAAAAAAAGGAATGCCCTAGCTTGAGCAGTTGAAAAAATTGATTTTTGTTTATGAAATTTGTCATGAACTTGTAAATATGCCTATTAAAGAAATTTTGAATTTGTTGATACCCATTATTGCTTGCTTCGTCATAAAGTTTGTTTAAAACTTCAATACTAGCCTAAGCATGAATTTTCCTGTCATGTCTTCAGTCATCGCGTTTCCTCAGTTTGGAATTTTTTGCCGGAATCAGTTGTGGTAACTGGTATCCACCAGCTTAGCTGCCTTTAAAACATGTCTCAACAAATTTGATCTGCATGTTGCTTGTTGTAAACTGTTGTTGTAACATATGTGTAATTCTCTTTTTGTTCTTGAATTTGCTTTTGTTTTTCTTTTTGACCGAAAACTGTGATATGTATCTTGCTTCACTCGTCAGTGTGCCAGGGTGGTAATCAAGCACCAGAGTGTTGATTTGAAATAAATGAATAACTAAATATTACCTGCTCTAGATGCTGTTACCTGATGCAAAATTTAGTTGCCGCGCGGCGCGGTGCATCAACAATAGCGCGGGGCCGCTTACGCTGCGCTGTTGCCATCTCTGAAAGGCGTCACCTGCGATCATACCCTTAAGCAATAAAAGGTATTCATTTTTAGCAAACGGAATTGTCGTTTATGAGATAGTTTAAGTTGTCAACTATCGAGGAGTCGAGAAGCGTTCGCGCCACGACAAAGTTGATTTGCGTTTTGCGCTTTTGTGATTCTGAGCGCCGCGCAACGTCATAAGTTTGCAATTGAGTGGAAACCTCATCGCGGCCGAAAGTGGGTTGGTAGGGATCAAAGGGTATCTTAAGACATATAACCATGAGAAATATTTTTTGCCGTACTTAAGCCGTTTTTGATTTAGACCGCTTTTTACGCCAAACTTTCGGGGCGGTTTTTGGGTCATAAACCCGAAGTCACGTGACCGATTGCCTCGAAATTTGGTACAAACATAAAATTCATTAATCTCAAACTGTTGTCAAAATTTCATGTAGTTAGACCAAACGGTTCTCGAGTTATAAGCAAAAGTTTGAAATCTCGCACTCGTTAGTTTGAAAATGGCCGAGTAAAAACAAAGGAACACGCGACGCGAGCGTCGGTCGTTCCAATTAAAGATATCTTCTTGGATACCCAAGAGGGTTTGGAATTTCAAACATTGTCAAAATATATATTTTATCGACAACTTGTACACTGTCTTCCCAGTTTCCAGTAACCTTTTCCATAGTTTGTCTTGTCTAAACCTGTGAAGGTGATTAAACCTGAGTAACTAAACCTGATTAACTTGTACAATGCACATGCGTTATTTTATCGACAACATAGCGACTGATAATAATAAAAAAACATCGTATTCAAGCGTAAGCCATTGGAACTATGTCAAAATATTTGTCTCTTAAACATCTGCTGGTATAAAAAAAAATTAACGTCCTAGCTTGAGCCATTCAAAAAATTGATTTTGGGGGATCCATTTGAAGGGGTCCCTAGGAAAGTGGTACCCCAAACCATGTCAAAATATTTGTCTCCTAAATATCTATTGATATCAAAAAAAAACTGGCACCCTAAGTTAAACCAATAAAAAAAATTATTTTTGGGGGTCCATTTTGGGGGGGTCCCCGGGGGAGTGGTACCTCCAAACCATGTCAAAATTTTTATCTCTTAAGTGTCTACTGATACCAAAAAAAAACTGGCACCCTAGGTTAACCCATTAAAAAATTCATTTTTGGGGGTCCATTTGGGGGGTCCCCGGGGGGGTGGTACCCCAAACATGTCAAAATATTTATCTCTTAAATATCTACTGATATCAAAAAAAAACTGGCGCCCTAGGTTAAATCGTAAAAAAAATTTATTTTTGGGGGGTCCCCGAAGGGGTGGTACCCCCAAATTATGTTAAAATATTTGTCTCTTAAATATCTACTGATAACAGAAAAAACTGGCACCCTAGCTTGAGCCGTTCAAAAATTTGATTTTTTGGGGCCCCATTTTGGGGGGTCCCCGGGGGGGTGGTACCCCCAAATCATGTCAAAATATTTTTCTCTTAAATATCTACTGATATCAAAAAAAACTGGCACCCTAGGTCAAATGGTTAAAAAACTTGCTTTTGGGGGGGTCCATTTGGGGGGGTCCCCGGGGGGGTGGTACCCCCAAATTATGTCAAAATATTTGTCTCTCAAATATCTACTGATATCAAAGAAAAATGGCACCCTAGGTTAAATCGTTAAAAAATTTATTTTTGGGGGGGTCCATTTGGGGGGTCCCCGAAGGGGTGGTACCCCCAAATTATGTCAAAATATTTGTCTCTCAAATATCTACTGATAACAAAAAAAACTGGCACCCTAGGTTGAGCCGTTCAAAAATTTGATTTTTTGGGGGGGTTCCCGGGGGGGTGGTACCCCCAAACCATGTCAAAATATTTCTCTCTTAAATATCTACTGATATCAAAAAAAAATGGCACCCTAGGTTAAATGGTTAAAAAATTTGTTTTTGGGGGGTCCATTTGGGGGGTCCCCGAAGGGGTGGTACCCCCAAATTATGTCAAAATATTTGTCTCTTAAATATCTACTGATAACAAAAAAAACTGGCACCCTAGGTTGAGCCGTTCAAAAATTTGATTTTTTGGGGCCCCATTTTGGGGGGGTTCCCGGGGGGGGGGTGGTACCCCCAAATCATGTCAAAATATTTTTCTCTTAAATATCTACTGATATCAAAGAAAAATGGCACCCTAGGTTGTATGGTTAAAAAAATTTGTTTTTGGGGGGGTCCATTTGGGGGGGTCCCCGGGGGGGTGGTACCCCCAAATTATGTCAAAATATTTGTCTCTCAAATATCTACTGATATCAAAAAAAACTGGCACCCTAGCTTGAGCCGTTCAAAAAATTGATTTTTTGGGGCCCCATTTTGGGGGGGTTCCCGGGGGAGTTGCCCCAAAAAAATTTCAGGAGACACAATTGCGTATGTACCTCAACAACTTCACACAAAAATTAGATTTCTATGTTTTGTGGTTTAGGAGAACTCGAGCGTACAAGATTTAGGAAGAAAAAAAAGGAAAAAAAAGGAAAAAAAAGGAAAAAAAAAGGAAAAAAAAGGAAAAAAATAAGAAAAAAACCTCATCGCGGCCGAAAGTGGGTTGGTAGGGATGAAAGGATATCTTAAGACATATAACCATGAGAAATATTTTTTGCCGTACTTAAGCCGTTTTTGATTTAGACCGCTTTTTACGCCAAACTTTCGGGGCGGTTTTTGGGTCATAAACCCGAAGTCACGTGACCGATTGCCTCGAAATTTGGTACAAACATAAAATTCATTAATCTCAAACTGCTGTCAAAATTTCATGTAGTTAGACCAAACGGTTCTCGAGTTATAAGCAAAAGTTTGAAATCTCGCACTCATTGGTTAGAAAATGGCCGAGTAAAAACAAAGGAACACGCGACGCGAGCGTCGGTCGTTCCAATAACGAAGTTTTGCAAGCAGTAGACGAATGCAATTTTCCATGACGAGGCTTTTATGCATTTTCCTGGTCAATGTTTTTTTGTGAACTTTAATCACAGTTGTTGGAAAACAATTATTCTAAATGGTTTTTGAATTGCGCTTGCGCGAATGCGCTCAAAATTGCAGAAATACCTGCGGCGCAAGCGTCAGCGCAACTGTTTAGAAATAGTTGCGGCGCAAGCGCTATCGCAATTGAAACAGTTGCAGCCAGGGGTGCCGAAACTGGGGGGGGGATGGTGGGGACATATCTCCCCAATAATTTGAGTTCGGTTTGCATCTGAGCGCAGGTCTCCACTGGAGCACATTCAGTTAGCCTTGGTATCTGTAGGTTGCACTGTACAGCCTGGGGAGTAATTGTTCATTGTAGGGTTTAATACAGTAGGACTGTAAATAGTAAGCTTATATCAGATTCTGGTAGCTATGATACAAGGTGATTATTTTCATAAGATCAGAAATATGCTAGTTTCTTAATTCTTGGTAAAAAAAGGTCTGAACTGAGAACTGGCTCGGTACACACTGGTACCAGTACCGTAGCTGTTTTTACAGGAGTAGGTTTGAGGTACCTAGGCAGTGTTAGGGCTAGCCTAGTATTGTCTTGTCAAAATAAGTTGGTTCCAGGGCTATTTTTACTGTCTTGTAAAAATGGCCTCTGCATAATCTGATAATACTGTATTAGTAATTGTCTGATTCAGGATTTAACTGCAGTACAGTAATTCAGTAATTGCTGTTTCACTTTCAAGATTCAGGATTGTGCGGTATGTATGCACACCAACTTTGAACTGGTAGCTGTAGCAGAAACGCCAACGGTACCTCACAGTTCAATAGCCTATGTGACAACGTGGTACTGTTGGCCTATATTTTAACTTAAGCTTGATCTAAGATTTTTTTTGTGACACACACTTGATACAAATCTTCAGTCTTTTTTATCATTCCTGCAATGGGCTTAGGGAAAAGCTATAAAATTGGAGCTATTATTGCTGGTGCTACTGTTGGTAAGTTGCTTCATGTTTAGTTACTGGTGTTGACTGTTGATGATGTCATTTTTTGTAACTAGGCACTGTATCAGGTATAAGGTCAGAGGTAGGCTACCTGTATGGCTGTACTGGTTGCAAACTTACTGGGAGCATACAACATGTGGTATTGGAAGAGAACAATGCTTTTTGTGCCATGTACAGTTAAATGTATGGATGTGGAAGCGGCAGTTTCTGAATCGCTTCCACCACTTGATGATGTAATTTCTACTTAAAATTTTTCATCTTGAAAATTTTTTTGCAAAATTTTTTTCCAGATATATCAAAATTAAACTTTTTATGTTGGGCAGTGGCTGCTGTTACATTACGTAACACTTGACTCATAGGATAATATTATGTATTATACTGGTAATTTGTAACATTTTAGCGGTGAGGTATTTTTATGTGAATTTTGCCACTTGGCTCTTGCTGTGTTTATTGAAGCAACAAGACTGCAAGTGCAAGAGCGTGTTGCATTGTAGAAGGTAGAAGCCACAAGAATAATTATTAAATTAATAGCCTACTTTAGGACCCATCATTACAAATCGATCCTTTTTTTAGGACGCTATCAAAAATTAACTCAAATCTAGTTTATTTAATTAAAAGTTTGAAATTTAATTAAAATCTACTAAAATCTAGTTTTTAAAAAAAAATTAGATGCAAATTCATGCGGTAATAAATGCAGTGCGGGTACATACTAAAACACCTGTGTCCTAAAAAAACGTTTAAAGGCCATCAAAATCTTTCTTTATGCACTTGGATTTGCTATCTCTTAGGGTAGCATCGCTGCCTCAACCCTAACTCTAATGCAAGGTTCTGAAGAAAATTGTAATTACAAAAGAAAAAATGCACCACGAATCTCTCATATCGAGACATGCCATCGCGTTCAGCGCAACTCGAAGCTGAATGCGGAAATCGGCAGATGCACGTCCCTACCAATACACTACCTGAGAATTGCCCTAATCGCGTCAAAGTGCAGTATTTAAGTCGTAAAAACGTTTCAAACTTTTTTTAGGATGCTATCAAAATCATTTGAAATCTGGTTTGTTTCATTAAAATCATCAATTTAAAGTGATGTGAAGTTTGCAGATAAATGACCTATCATCCGAAACCTGCCAATGAACCAAATTCTTAACAAATTCATCCTAAAACACTTCCACCAAAAAAAAGTACAGCGTCGGAAAAAAAGTATCAGATTGCTATGACGAGTCCTTATGCGCTCTACAGTCCTAATGCGTCCTAACAAAAAGTATTCTTGTACTTGCAGTCTTCTCACATCAATAAACATCGCAAGAGTTAAGTGGCGAAATTCACTTAAAAATATCTCAAGGCTGAAATGTTACAAATTATGTAATATTGTCCTACAAGTCAAGTGTTACGTAATGTAACAGCAGCCACTGCCTTTATGTTATCATCATCTTGAAAGCTTTATACTGTAGAACCAAAATGTGTAATAATTAGGTTGTCATCGCAAGGATCTGAGCATAGGCTTAGCCAGAAATTCGGGTCGAGAGCAGCCCAAAAATGAAACGTCCAATCACATGGTAATATGTTTCAGCTGACACTATTTTTTCTTATCTGTTCATCCAGAATTAAAAATAAGAAGCAGTACTTATTGGGGTTTAGGAATGGATTTTAAACGGCTTGGGATAATAACATTTTAATTGCATTCGTTTCGAAGTGTAAATCTTGACTTGGCCGTAATTAGTTGGCCCTGGGACAAAGCCCCAGCAATCGCAAAAATTTTTAAATATTACTCCATTTTTTATACCAATGGGTCAAAATTAACTTTTTCAACAACTTGTCCATCGGGTGATAGCAATGGTTTACTTTACTGGGAAAATCTCAACTTGCCCCAAGCAAGGAGGCACAGTGCATTTTAATGTTGTTGATTTGAAAAAAAGTGCGTAATAAGGACAAGATTTGCATACTATCGTATTTCAAGAAAATCCAGTTCTTGTATGCGATTTTTTAATTTAAGTAACCTAACAGCCTAATAAATGCCTTTTTTCTACTATGGCAATCACATCAAAAATCGCACTATATACATGCTTTTTTTCGAAAAATATCGCATCGAAACAAGCAAAAGAATCCACATCTATTATGACATCAGAGAATTCAACAAAAAAATTTGCAATTATTTCAATTATGTATATTCTGTTGGTTTCTTCTGTTTCTTCATAAGTCACATCTTGGACAGAAGTTGGGAATATTTTGGCATTTGTTGTGTCACAATTACATACATAATTAAGCTAAGTCTTGTGCGAGCTGCGCTTTAGTTTACATTCTTTTAGGTAACAAACTTTAGTTTCAAAATCTGAAATTAATCAAAAAAATCGATAATCGTAAACTAGCTGCGA
This sequence comes from Trididemnum nubilum, assembly GCA_963965965.1. NCBI lineage: Eukaryota > Metazoa > Chordata > Ascidiacea > Aplousobranchia > Didemnidae > Trididemnum > Trididemnum nubilum. The sequence goes on along the minus strand of OZ014478.1, from coordinate 5,918,063 downwards.
TATCACATTGAAAAAATTTTAAATTATCGCAAAAAATCGTATCTATTGTTCTACTCTGCATCGCAGTTTCCTTGCATAGCAAATATCACAGGAAGTCATCAATGCGATTGCCATCCCTGCTTTTTTCAATCATTCAATTTATAAATCAAGTCTTTGATTATACTTGATATACTATGCAGAGTCGCAGAAGCCTGTAAGTACTTATGAGTTTGCAAGGTCCATCACCGTGTCATTGCACCTAGGCAACACAACTGCTTTTGAGGAAATGCTGCAGCAGTGATGAGCCATAGGCAACACTGTGTCTGATTTGATCAGCCCTAGATTTGTACTTCAGCCCTCCTGCTCCAGAGACGTACAGGACACCTTACTGCTCGACATTTGATTTTTAGATTTAAATTATTTCAATTGTTACATTAATATTGGAAACTGTACCAGCTAAAAAGCTGAACTTTGTAAAGATAGAGGAACTAAAGATCTTTCAAAAACTCAAAAATCTAAAATAAAAAGTTATCAAATTTCCGACCTTGCTTTCTTACAGCACAGGGTGGTACTTGTGATATTTGAAGGAGTGGTTAACGTGACAAGCGTGGGAACAATTTTTGCTGGAAAAGAACAAAACATTTTATGTCAAAAGAATTGCAAAGCGCAGACGAGTATCAGTCGAATCTACAAGCAATTAAGAAGTGTTAATTGCGATTAATAATGTGCATGCAAATAAACTGAGTGTTAAGTGCAGTGATTGCACTAAAATAAAGCAAACAAAAGATTTCTTTACCTGCATTTATTTTATTGTAGCAAAAGTTTTTGAAAGCATCATATTTGAAAGCCCTACAATGATATACTTGGTTTGAGGAATGTTATGATGTTCTCCCTTGTTTGCTTTTTCAGGAGTATATTATACTTTGCCACTGTAGGATTAAGAAATATTAAATTGTGGAACTGGAAGCCTTGTGAATGCTGTGTTATCTCAATATATTCTCAAAATTTTTTATAAAATGGGCAATACCTCCGAATGTTAGGGAAAATTTTATGGATAAAATAGCAAATTTTTAACCACTTTTTAATTTAAAAATGAGTTGGTAAGGCTGTATGGTTCATTTGGTAAGGGGCTGGCTCTAAATCTGGTGAACCACCTCAAGCTGGTCTATCCAACCTCAACTTTTCGTCATCTATTTATTTTACAAAAAAATACAACACGTTTAAGTTTTCGACGTTTGACGTGAATATCTAAAGTGGAAGTGGTACCCCTTTACTGCTTCCAGCATTCGTTTTCACAAAAATTTGCCGCTTCCACATCCCTGGTTGAATGGGTCGTTTTTTGCCATGAAATTTTAGGCAATATTGGAAGACTTGCCATGTTGTGACTGAATGCTATGTCAGCTTTAGTGAATCCTTTTTTTCTGCTTTTGCAGCATCTCAAAAGCAAGTTTTTTTCAATTTGAGCAACAGCCAAAAATTTTCTAAGTTGCCTGCTCAATGTGCAACAGCATTCTATGTTTTCGCAATCATTGTAATTTTGCTTGCTAGGACTGGAAAATCACTAAAATTTAATGGCTTTGAATCTGTGCAGAATTAATTTTTTTTGATTTGAAACTTCTTTTTTGTTAGTTTATAGTTTTTTTATGCTGAGGTTGGCAATGGCATTGTCAAATTGCTCTTAAGTTTTTTTTCTTTATATCAAGCAAAAATGAACCCTGTGTTTTTATAAAATTATTCTTATGACAAAAATGAGTGTATATAGAAGTATTGTTAATAGAACACTCCAGCAGATTTTATTGACTTATTGGTGTTCAGGAGTTGTGATGATTGGCTACGTCGCATACTTAAAGCGTCGTCGCAATCAAGCAGAAGATGCAGATGAGGGAATTGGTGATGTTGATTCCATAATATCAGAAGGAGAAGTAAGAAACTATATACCTACAAGTCTTGCATACAAAAAAGCTACATCTAACATGAATTGATCATCTAGAAGTGAAAAAAAAAGTCAATTGTAACTATTCGTAGAGGAAACTATCGACAGATGTTTGATGGCATAGTGTAACCTCACATTGTTTATCAAAAGCAAGTGCGATTTCTCAGACAATTTTTAAGTTAAAAAAAATAAAACAAAAGTAAGAAATAATCATTTGCGTATTTTTCATTTACTTTTTTATAGGTCAAGGTCAGGATTCTGGTTAAATTTTGGCTTAGTTTTAAGGGTAAGGATTTGAGTTAGGGTTAGAATTCATAAAAAAAAACAAGATGAAAATTTCCAGTGAAATAGTCTCTTATCAAAATGCCTTACAATGCTTATATATATTGAAGCAGATTGTGTGCTTCAAGATTGACTTAGGTTTAATCCATTGGCAAGTTACAGATAATCTGCTCTGTGCTCCACAACAATAAATATTACTTAAGAGCCTTCAAATTTTTTGAGATGTAGCAACTTGGTTATACCTTGCTTTGTAATTGGTGAGCTGTTCTTTAATAAAGAGCCCAATTAAATAAATTGCATTAAAAGTTTGTTCTCTTTTAAATGCCTTCGTTGCTACATTGCCATCCAAATGCAAAACCCAAATTGGTTACTAACTGTAATGTTGTCAAGGCAGGACATCCTGACGCGAGACAACTCATCCCGAAAATCCTGACGCCAAAAGCTATAAACTTTCGCACTTCGCTTTTTTTCCTTTTTTTTCTCAAAACGACTAACGTTTGGTTATTGTAACTTAAGTATAATATTTTTCGTTAATTGCAAACTTCATAGGAATCTCTATTTTGCAGAAACAACTCAAAGCGAGTTGTATTTTCGCGAAAATAATCTTAATAAAATCGAAAACCAAGTCAGCAAATTTGTAAAAATGCTGGTGCTAACTTTCAAACAAATACCGAATGTCGCGATTGAAAACAATATCATGACTGCCACTTATCATAAAATCATGAAATTTCATAAAAAAATTCAGAAATCTCAAAAAATCGTAAAAAGTCATAAAATGCAATGCTGTCATAAAAAGCATTATTTTAGGTTGCATTCTGCGTTTATTCACTATGAGCTAAATTTGTTTTTGTTTGCTATGTGTTGTATTGTTGGGACTAAAGCTTAATAATTTACCTTGGTTTACCTACACTCTCCATTACATTTTTGTGGCAACTTCTTGTGTCATTGCTCTTTAACCTGTGGTAGCATATTTTATAACTTTACTCTGATTTTAAGTCTGTACCGGTTCGTAAACTTTTTACAAAAATTTACTAATAGTAGGCTACCGTGGTAGCCTACGGTACTCGATATGGTATTGGGAAAAATAGTTTGAACTCAACTTTTATCTAAAAATTATGATTCCTTGTTTGCTGAAAAGGTTATGGTTATCTTTTCGAATTTGGTGAGAAAGACAAGAAAAAGTTCTGCGAGTTCGAGTTCGCAAAAGTGACCACTGACACAAGTGGTTGAAAGGGTTTAGTTTCGTGGTTCAAACTACCGTCACCACGCAATCCAACTTTATACGTAGTTACGCATTGTTTTCTTTCTTAAACTAAGAGTACCACGCAAAAGTACCAACCCCGTCCGGAGGATGGGAGCGTGGAGGAACTCCATGGAGACCCAGCATATGAGCGATGCCCCACGGTCCACATCAAAAATGAGAGCCGAAGATGTCTCTTCGGATAGAGCTATAAGCTGGACATTGGACGGGCAATCAAGATCTGTCGGAAGATCCTGTGCGTGGTGTCCACAGGCTAAACTAGCTAGGTAAGACGATATTAAATGAGATGCTACGCCCATTGCAGCGAAGGTGAGAGAAGGTATAACATACGTTATAAGGGAATACCAGAGACATCAGGAACTTGGAAGAGAAGGAGGTCTTTTTCTAGCTTGACAGAGCACCTCCATGAGGAATAGAGAGAGTTACGGGTACGTGCTGACTAGCGAACCCAGGGGCAGGGAGGAGGAGAGGACGGTCTTGGCTAGCATGTCCGCGATCTCATTGGGACATACAGGGTGTCCATAAAGTCCGTGTGCACTTTAAAAAAATTATAACTTTAATTGTATTTGCTATAGAAATAATTTGTAAAAAGGATTTGAAAGAAGAAAATCGATATTTTTTAAGGTTTTATTGAAATTTTATTTAAGTTTCCACATGTCCTCCATCATTTGCAATACAAAGAGTAACACGATTTTGCAGTTCACGAAAAACATTTCCCAACTGATTTATTGTAATGCCTGAAATCACATTAGTTATTTTAGCTGTCAAATAACTAGGTTTGGTTGCATACACAATTCTTTTCACATGTCCCCATAAAAAAAACCTTATGGAGTCAAATCTGGCGAACGTGGAGGCTAACAAAATGGTCCTCTCCTTCCAGTCCATCTGTTAGGAAATTCCTGATTTAGAAACTGTCTAACACGCAGAATTTGCTTATCTAAGAATTGTTACAAATTTTGTAGTGAAGAATTATTCAATAGCTGTACTTAAAACTAGATACATAAAACTTTCTAAACATTTTTACAGATTATTTCTATCACGAATAAGAATAAAGTTATAAATTTTTTAAAGTGCACACGGACTTTATGGACACCCTGTATATCGCATTGGCTAGGGATCCAATGGAAGTACAGTTGGGCCAAATCAGATATGCAGCGATAGAGGACCAGATTGTCCCATAGCATTTGGGGCAAGGAGGTTAGAAGCAGAGTTCAGGAGGGAGAGGGAGGACTGGGAGTTTGTAAAGACAGCCAGGGCGATAAATGTGCAAGTGGAGTGATGTTGGAGGCACCATTCAAGGGTATGACGAAGTGCTGTGATCTCTGCGGTGAAGCTGGATGAAATTGGACTGTCGGGGAAGGAAAGTGATATTGAGTCTTTGCAGATGTCGCATAGAGTAAGACTCCTGCGCCACCGGGTCCAAAATTCGTCAAGACGGAATCATCAGTCCAGACACAGAGATAAGCAGGGGGTAGATCATAGAGGTAGTCCTCCGCTACGGCCTTTTTGTCTGTATGTAGGTTGTGTTTGGAGCAATCAATGTAATCTCGATATAAGTCATATCCAATAAAATAATAAACAGTAAATGTCGATTTTTTGTTTTGTATTTATATAATTGTTAATTTTGCACGTCTCTGTATTTTGCTTTTGACTGAAAATAATTGTCATAAAATTCAGTAAAATTTCATAAACACTGTCATAAAATTTCATAAAAAACCGGTGTATATTTTCATAAAAGATCGTAATTTTTTTGCCCTCGTTGTCATAAAATCATAAATAAAATGGGTATTTTTTGAGTGGCAGCCCTGCGATATATTTTGCAATTATTAAACGACCACGTAGATATTTCATGAATAATAATCTGTGTGGTTAATTTATAGAAAAAAAATGCTCCGTCAAATCTTTCATTATACTCGTTGTATTACGCCGAAGCGTGTAACGAGTTTGCGGGGCCCATCTCCCCGTCATTGCGCCGGTGGGTAACGCAGCTCCGACTTTTTGAAAAAATGTTGCAGCGGTGGCGAGCCGTTGTTAACACTGTGTTCGATTTGACCGGCCCGAGAATTGAACCTCAGACCTCCCGCTCCAGAGACGAACGCGTATGTGCTCTAAAACGAATTGTATGTTAAAGAAAAATATTAAAAATATAATTCAAAGTCAAGTACCGCAAATCGAAATTAATTAATACAGCGATTAACATTTATTATTTTCGCCTATTATTATTGGATAACCAGGTTATAATTTAGCAAGCATTTTTATAAGAAAATTGTTAGTTTTATGTTGGCGATAGTTTGTCGATAGACAACGTTTGAATTTAGAGCTGAAATTACGGCTAAGAATGAAAATAAATTGTAAATACAATAGTTTGTAATCACCCAATTCAATTTCCCAACGGGTGGTTTATTTAGTTTTAATCTCAATTAATGGAGCTGTTAGTTTTTGCAATCGCATTTTTTAACTGTGAATGACTTTGAAAGAACGAAATAACACGTTCACACGCTTTAAATCAGCGTGCCAAATTATCTTAATTTCTCCGCTCGCAAAATCGAAGCATTCAAACAATAACAAGTCGTTAGTGGAAAAATTCGACCATTAACAAGATGCAAAGTTCGATAAGCTCCAAACTTTCCGTTTATGAGTCGTACATTGCTTTTTAAATCAGTCACACAATATATTTCAAACTTTTTCACTACGAGGTGATTGCGATATAATAATGAAAAGGTTGAACTTTAATTTGTAACAAAACTTTAAATCACTGTGAAACGATTATACGTAATTTTTATTTTGTTTACTACAAAAAATGAAGATAGTAAAGACGATGATGTCGCCTGTCAGCATTTTTCTATATAAATTAACCACACAGATTATAATTCATGAAATACTGCGTGGTCGTTTTATAATAGCAAAATATATTGTTTTCAATCGCGGCATTTGGTCATCGTTTGAAAGTTATCGCCAGCATTTTTATAGATTCGCTAATTTGGCTTTCGATTTTATCAAGATTATTTTCGTGAAAATACTACTCACTTTTGAGTTGTTCCCACAAAAAGGAGATTCCTATGAAATTTGCAATTAACGGAAAATATTGCACTTATGTCTCAATGACCAAACGTTAAACGTTTTGAGAAAAAAAGCGTAGCGCGGAAAAGAGAAAAAAGAAAAGAAAAAAAAAAGTGGAGCGCGAAAGTGTAGAGCTTTTGGCGCCAAAATGCCCCGAGCGCAGGATGTCCCTGGCGTCAAGATTCCCGTGATGGGTTGTCTCGCTTCAGGATGTCGCGGACCGTAATGTGGTAACGAATATATCTTGCTTGGTTTAAATGAGTACCGGTAAGTAATCCAGTGTGCTACTATAAGTTGGTTATTTAACGAGTGCTCTACAAGCAATTATCTGGATTTGTTAATTGCTTATCCCCACTGTAGATTTTGTTTTTGAACTCTCTAGATGGAGGAAGCTGCTCTGGCTCGTATTCCATCAGGTACTCGAGTTTCTACAAGTGACGAAAAAATGGCAAATAAACCAGCTGAAGCATCAACTAAAATGTCAAAGGCTGAAATACCTCCAATTGTACAGAAAACAGATGAAAGATCTGACAGGCAAGGATTGGAATCTGTCAAGATCCTTATTCTTGGACTTGATGGTTCTGGAAAAACATCCATGCTGAATATGCTTGCATGCAAAGTCAACCCCGAAACTTACCAACCCACTAATGGCTTTAATGCTGTGCAGGTGGAGAAAGAAGAAGTTAATCTTAACTTTGTTGAAGGTGAGCTGTCATTTGGTAGCGGGTGATTAAATATTGTGTTAGCTGCCACGACTTGGAGACGTTTTTGAAGCTTTAAATGAAATTGCCATATATGCCCAGTTGTCCACTGCCCAACAGTTATGTTGAAAACACCGCACTGTCTTTTTTTGGACCATGAAGAGCATTGTTAAAAGTTTTTCGTCTAATCCCATTCTTAAGTTGTTGGTGTGGCAATCAGTGTTCCCTCTAAGTTTTCACCTTCTATGTAAGTGCCGGAAAAGGTGCGAAAATATGCCGAAGTCTATAATGCGAAAATGCCGCAGCTTAGTCTTTGTGAAACCGCCGATCCACCAAACAAACGCCAGAGAAATCCGGCACGCGGTTTTGCGGGACCACACGGCACTTTGGCACAGGAAACGCAAAACAGACCTAGCGCGCAGGAAGCCTTAAATTTTCAGCGAGATTAGCTAGATACTATCTCCTTAAAAAAAGGTCTTCAAGCCGGGCAACCTCCAAAAAAAAGGTCATCGGGTCGGTACTCAGCAGATTCCTGCGGTTTCTGGATCGATTTCCAAATGGAGAAAACCGGCGGTGTTCGTTTTGGCCGATAATTAAAATGCCGGATCCCAAATGTTAAAGTGTCGGAAATCGAAACGCCGGACGCCGCAACTTCATTGATCAAAAACACTGTTTTGCACTTGTGTCTTGTATGATATTTGTGCGAAAATGCCGGAAAATATTTTGCACTTTTTTGCGCTTATAGGGAACATTAGTCGCAATTAAAATTAAATATATCATAAACAAGCTAAACCCATGTTATATTTCGATTTAGTTTTTTCGTATTGTTACTACTTGGGTGGTGTTTCATTGGTAATAATTTGATTGCAATAGGGTTCGACGTGTAAGTAAGCTGTGATAATCTGCACTTTTGCTTGTTTCAACTTCAAAACCAACAAATATTCTCACCTTAGTGCAACCTTGACAATAAACAATCAAAAAAAAGAGAAAAAAGTTTGGTTAATGTTATGTAAGCGCATTTTGTTCATGCAGGTGGCATTTTTCAATTAATTGTGGAGCTGTCTACCAGGTCTAAGCAATGTCACAAGCAGATGTTAATTCAAGGTCGTTAGAGGGGGTATAGATTTACAAGTTAACAAAAAAAAAAATACAAACGTCAATTTTTATTGGTCTTGATTTTGTATTTCTATAACCTAAACCATTATAAAAATTATGATCATTTTTAGGCTAGATTTTAGCCTTATTACGTTAAGTGTTGTTTGTGACCTTCTGTAAAGTGGCAAAAGCGACAATAACTTTCGGAAAGGTTGCAACAATCTAGACTGCTTACGACTAGGTTAAAAAATCGTACATTGTTGCAAGCAAAAAATCGCCAGCGGCACACCTCCATTGGGGAGGAATTATTGCAGTTTTGAACTGCTGCTAATGCTAGTGTCTCACTGGCGATATTTTCTTAATTTCAATTCTCACTCGCAATTTTTTAATCGTGCATTGTTGTACCTAGTAAAACATTCTTGTAGACACTTCGTAGATTGTTGCAACCTTCTTAAACATTGGTCAAACAAAATTGTGGTTTTTGCATGTTTTCGCCATGTTAGGAAAGACTACAAGTAACGTCAAATTTTCGCTGCAATTTGACGAAAATCTAGCCAAAAAAATTAGCATAATTTTTTCTACAGTTTAGGTTGCATAAAAAAAAATATATAGTGATAATTTTCGTGCAGGCTTTAAGACTGTCTTTCAGCCAACCAGTATACTCTCTGATCGCTGCTGATTAAGGGACAAACCCCGAGACGGCAGGCCGTACAGCGATTGAGAGTATATATATATATATACATACGGTACACAAAATCAATGAAATTCAACATTTGTAGTTTTTGTTAACTTGTAAATCTACACCCCCTTTAACTACCTTGAATTAACATCTGTTCGTGACATTACTTACACTAACACCTGCCAGACAATAGGTTAAAAACTGCTACTTTAGCGAACAAACCGCGCTTATATATAAAACAAACTTTTTTCTTAATTTATTTGCAAGCTTGCGAAAAGCTGTAATTGGTGGTTGGATATGAAATTTTCAAAACCATTTCAAGGAAAAAACAATTCACTACTATGCTTTGGTATCTTCGCAAAGGTACGATTTTATTGGTGAAACAGTAACATCTGCAAATTTAACCAAAATTATCATGCAAGGTGCAAATTATCGCTGGTTACTCGTCGAACCTTGTTGCAAGCTAATTATCCCAGTGAGATATCACCATAATAATACTATTTAACGGTACGTAGCTTGGTTTTCTTTTTTAGTCGGTGGAAATTCGTCAACTCGTTCTTACTGGAAAAATTTCACCAATGACAGTGATCTCCTTGTTTACGTAGTTGATGGAGCAGATAAATTGCGGTATCAAGAAGCGAAATCGATTCTGAAAGATTTCTTGGATGTTGTCGCGTTTAATGATATTGCATTTCTCTTGGTTTCCAATAAGCAAGTAAGTGGACTTCCTTTATATTTTGTATACTACTGCGCTGATAAGCTAAATCTTAACTGAACGCTTTACAGAAAAATGTAATCTGACCACTTTTGGCCAATTTTGATTGAACCTCTTTTTCTTAACATGCATTCGTAATAGTTTCAAAGCTCTCCCCTACACATTTGGTAAAAAGCAGCTTTACACGATTAAACTACAGAATACAGATTTAAATTGAACGTTATCGATTAACAAAATAAGCATCATTACTGTACGTTGTGTAATGTGTAGGATCTGGAAGAAGCTTGCAAAATTGATGAAATTTTTAACGACGCTGATTTAAAAGACGTAGCGAAGAAAGGAATTTCAACAATTACCTTACTGAATACCGTTTGTGTTGTGAACGGCAAAGAAAGAAATGTCTACAAGGAAACGTTAATGGACGTTATGTTAGACCTTGTGCTGCATCGGACAAGCTAAGTTATTAAAGGTGGTCGGAAGTACTTGAGACACTCTCTTTACACTTGAAGGTAACGAGAGAGGACTAAAGAAGTTGTGTGTAACCAAACGCTAAGAAGTATACATGTTGCAGTTTTTCTGTTGCTATTTAACCAGTGTAATACTATGGTGGTGTTCCTTTGCACTTTTTGATTTTGTTTGTCACGATTATGATTTGATCACGGATTTTTTGATCATTAATGGTGTTATACATGTGACCTTTTGTTTAGGACAAGGGTCGGCGAAACTTTGCAATAAGAAAAACCTCACCAATCGGGCAGCAATATTACATATTTTATGTTGCAAAAGAAGTGTAATTGTGTCATTGGCAAAACTGTCGCTTGTTTGACTGTACCAGAAATGCTCCTCTTGTCCATACTAGGTTTGAATGGTGGGTGCACCAGCATGCTTCTACACCGATCCGATTCAGGTCTCAAATCGCAGCTAGTTCAAACATTCGCAGTGTGCGTACGATTTCCAAATGTAGATCAGTTTTAACGCCAAACAAAAACGTTTGCTCTACAAAAACATGCCAACCGATGTGTTGTTGATCTAGTAATGTTTTGTAATTGGTTTTGCATGTTTACAAACTTGTTTACATCTTCAGGTTTAGAAACCTGTATCCAGCTGCCGAACGTAGATCTACTCCAAATGTATTGTAATATTGGTTAGGGCAGCGTTCGTATTTTTTCATAGTGTAGATTGTAGAATCGAGAGCACGAATCGTCCAAAGAGCACTACTATGGGTTTGCTTTAAAGTGGACCATAAGCGATTTCTTGGCGAGATGTTTAAAGAAATCTTTTGTAGACGAAGAAAACTGGCGGCTTAACCATTTTCACCTAACTTTGCTTTATTTTTGAGGTGTGGAAAAACTAAACGATGCATTTTTTTGACATTTTAGTCGGATATTATTGATGGGTAGAAAGGAACCGTAGCATCTGGATTTACCATACGTCATCAGCAAAAGAAATAAATAGTGTATAAACCTGCAGATTTTTGGTGGTGGAAAAAGTGGTTAATAACTTCACCTGTGGAAAAAAGCAATGCACGGTTTTGGTCAATTTTGTAATGTATAATTGTATATTAACCATTTATCAAATTGCACTCTGTTAAGTGTTTGGTAGCAAATGCTCTATATTGTATAACTTTTCGTGCTTGTGTTCTTGGACGAATCAAGTATTGTCGCTATAATAATCGTGCTTCATTTGCTCGTTTTTGTGATTACTGAAATTCACGCTAAATAAGCAAATACTTAGAGTGATTTTTGGTATGTGTGTCGACTAATTAACTTTTGGTAAATGTGATGTAAAATACTTTGGTAAGCATTACTTTTTATGGAGCTGATCAGTGTTGTGTCTTCAATATTTACCTAGTCAGAACTGCATGGCTCTATTTAGTTTCTTAAATTGCAAAATTCTGAAGTAAACCTCAACGCTTTTTAGTCAGCTATCTACCCCTTTTTCTAATTTTGTTTTCAACTAATTAGGATCACTATCATTTCGATTTGCTTTACCTCAATGAAGTATTAACAAATTAAAACTCCGAGTTTGAAACGATTATAAACTGCAACCCTTGGCCATTGCGTAAACAGAGATATAAACTTTCTACTAGCGGAAGAGGAAATATTTTAGCATCGCAATATCGTAATGCAATATTAGTTGGTTGACAAGTCTTAATAAAAAAAACGCGGTGTTCCACTGGATGTGTTGAAAGACAATAACAATGGATTTTCAATAAAAATGGTCTCAAGACAACATTGTTTTTAGTTTTTATACTGTATCCTAATTCCGAAATTTGTAAGTTACATCGCAAATTATTTAGCCAGCACTTCCTTGCGTTAAACTGGTTGTGCATAAAATTCGTGTCAAGAAATTTACTTCTGTAGCAGCGCCAAAAATTCTGAAAACGATATCGCTCTCATGAAAAAAATCAGAGGTGGAGTCGAGGACACAAGGCTTGAGACCAAGAACACAGCGCGGAAGTGTACAAAAAAAAGTCTTCGCTCACAAGTTCGCAAATTTTCCGCAAAATTCAAGCGTTTTCGAAAGAAAAAGGTCTTCAGAAATTTTTTTTCGCAAGTTCTCCGGCGTGCTTCAAGACGAAACAACATTGCTCAGGACTTTGGTCCATTTTCAACAAGTCAAAAAATAGTGCTGTCCTCGAGCCAAGGACAGGGCATTTTCGTTGACTTGCAGGCTTCGAGGACTCCTCCTCTGAAAAAACTTTCCAAACATCTCAAGAAGTTAAAACGTACTTGAAAATTTACTTTAATTTTTGGAGAAGAGACCGAAATGTTTTGTGATTTCACTTATTTTGAATTGTGTCAATGTATTGGTTGTGCTTTGTAGCAGTTTCATGCAAAGTTTTTCGATACGAACTTGTTCCGTAATTGAAAGAAATAAAGTGCGTGCGAAGTGGAATAACGGGATAAAGCTTATGTACATCAAAATTTTATTCTTTAATATTTTAAGTAGATACGGCTCGAAATCGGTTTTAATAAAGAAATGAGCACTACTTGAGGTCAGGGGCGTATTTAGGGGGGGCATTGGGCCATGCCCCCACCTTTGGGTCTCCAGGATAGTATAATTAGCATAGAATAGTATGCAAAATTGTGGCATGGCCCCCCTTTGTAACTTGTGCAGAATGTTTGAGCACAGAAACGGTGGGCGAAAACCTTTTTTTGGCCAAAAACTGGACTAAATTTGAGTGAAGACCCTTTTTTTATTTGGTCTTCACCAGAGTTCGGGCAGGAAAATGGACTTGGTTTTGGGCTGGAAAATTTTCATTCTGGTCTTCATTATTCTCAAATTTTCTGTCCCTCCCTCCTTTCGAAAATCCTGCGTACGCTACTGCTTGAGGTAATAAAGAGGTGCCCCAAACCTTTTCCAGTATTCCCCTTATTCGTGAAAATACGTTTTAATCCCTTAGACTCCGTACCATTGGTAACCCTGCATTTCGCAATTTTGTGACATCACAAAAGGCGTACAATAGATCAGTAGTGGTAGCCTAGGTTTACAGGTTCCAGTAACAGTAGCCAAATTTTCAGATTTGGTTACAGGCTACTCACTGTTACCAGTTGGTAATCGCGTTTCCTAGTCTGCAACAATTTTTGCTAAATGCCTTTTGTGATGTCACAAAATTGCAAAATGCAGGGTTGCCAATGGTAAAGAGTCAAAAACGGATTAAATTGTATCTTCACGAATAAAGCAAATGGTGGAAAAGGTTTGAAAAACATCTTTATTACCTCAAGTAATTTTCATTTCTCTAATAAAACCGATTTCGAGCAATATCTCTATCTCAATTAGACTGAAAAGTTAAGAAAAAGCGTAGTGATAATTTTCTTTGTACTTGGTTTTTCGTTCGTGACCCAAGTGCTTCAAGTTTAATTAATACAATCCTGCTATGTAATGATGTTTAGGGTTGGTCTTCTGAGTCTTAACTCTTCTCCAGAAATGTTGTATGTCACTCTATTGGTAACTAGTGAAAGGATATGTATTTACAGGTCAGCTTTGCATGGCTGTAAGGTACTAGTTACTTTTGTCAAACTCCAGTTATCGAGGGTTTTGCAAAAAACACGAAGTGGCGAAGTACACTGCGATACTCAAAGGAAAATGTGTTCCATGTAAAACATTGCTTTTAGTTGAGGCTATTTTAAGCCAGAGATCATTTCTACTAGCTATAAAGAGTTACGCAGTAACTTGAAACATTCATTAACAAGTTTGTAAATAAAGAGTTAATGACTTACGTTACAGCACCAAAAACGACACACTAACGACTTAAAAAAAAAACAGTATAGCATATGGTAGGAACAGCACCAGTTAGAAAAAGTTAAAATGCATTGTTGTGTTCGCAAAGAAATGCAACGCAACATTTTCAATCACGGTATTGGCTCGGTTTAACTCAAAACTGTCAACTACTGAACTATGTTGTAAATTAAACTTTAATTCAAAAATAAAAAACTGAAGTTTTAACTTGATTTTAGCATTTGATAATAATTATTATTAAAATTTTAGCATGTTGAATCAACGCCAAATTTGAAATGAATGGGTCTGGACTGGAACAAACAATAGCAACTGCTTCTAAAGAACTGAAATGGATAGAAATAAAGAACAGTCTAATGAAAATGTTGAACCAACTGAGATGCAATTTCCCAGCGAAAGTTTTTTGGTCAGCTTCAGAAAAAGTACTTTCGAACCTTTATAAATATTATAGCACAAAAATAACACATTGCATAAAAATCTTATCACAAAATTTTCTTTGCAATTTTGCCACGCTCAAATACAAGTAGTTGTTTTTACGTAGTTTTAATTGTGACAAAACTTGAATCAAGCTATAAATCAGAACTTCAGAAAAATCACATTCTTGGAGGATCATAAACTTTACTTCGATCCATGGCAGTGTTTAATGATTGGTTTCTGTACATTCCACATACACCCAAATGCTGAGAAAATTTCATGGATTTTGAATGAAAAGTGGATGGTACTGAAGCAGGTGTTGAGTGCATTTCTCCATAAGCATTTGATGAGGTTTGATAGAGAGGATGGTGAGGTTGATAGTATTCATCCCGAGGTAAACCAGTTTCAGGATTTTTAACTTCGCCTAAGCAAGTGAAAATTGGATTACCAGAGTTAGGCACTTTCTTCTCTCCAGCTAAAACTTCTTGAGCAGTCGTTGGATATTTTGATTCTATTTCTTGGCTCAACTGAGCTAATTTTTTAGTTTCCGCCATTTTTTTCTGAGCAAAAGCAGGATGTCCAGTAACTGATTTAGCCTATACAACTAGCAGGATACTCGAAGTCCTAACTGTAATTGCAAAAACAAATAGCACTATTTTAGGTAGTATCAGTAATACAAACATTCCACCACACTTGTTTCATAACCTACTAATTACCAATGAATAACTTGGCCTATTTTGCCAAAAACATCTATCTAATAAATATAATTAGCTACTGTACTGGTTCTCTGTGAAAAAAGTTTTTATTGAAGGGTTACATCTAGAACATGTCAAAAGACAAAGAAATGTATTGCAGTGCTGTGGTCCTAAAAAGATAATGGGTAGCTCTAAAAATGGGTAGGCTCTATCCAGCAGTATCGACAAGTTCAGAGTAATGTCTGGGAAGCCTTCCACCTCAGACCTCATTTCTTCAAAAATCATTGTCTGAGTCAATTTTGGTAGTATGTCCCATGTGAAAACAGTTACGGTAGTAAACATAGAGTGGCATGGCACAACAGGTACACCCTTACTTAAGCTACTACCCCAAAAGCAGGACTGATAGTTTAACTCCTACCAGCTTTTTTGTTGTTTCCTTGGATTAGTAACTGATTCCAAACAAATGAACTGCAATGCATAACTTGTAAATGAAACATGCTCAGGCTCTGTTCAAAAGCAATAGTGGTGCACCTGCAGTTACACTATTGTTACTTTATGGAAAAGGCACATTGTCTATTCAAGACTTGTGTACTTACGACAGGCACACACCTCTGTTTGAGTTAGAAGTTTTTATACCGGTATTGCATTAGCAAGACAGAAAAATACGAAGCCTACCCTAGCTAAAAAAGTGGGTAGGCAGAGCCTAGTATATGACTTATACCGTAGATGTAGACGTTTATGCTCAGGGATTACTATGTGCCAGGATTTGTAGGCGCCAAAGCAAAAAATTTTTTTTCAAATACTTATTTTATTGTTTTTTGTCAAATAAACTTTTTTTCAAAAATTTGATTTCCTTTAGGCCTATTCTATTTTTTTCAAAAAAAATACTTTTCTTTTGCATGTTTGCAAAGTAGTATTTACTAAACCAGACAAATGCAATCTGCAGCTCGCAGTCTGAAATTCAGCGGCACACGGGCACAAGTTGCTTGTGCAATCTTGGAACAATAGCACTTGCAGCAAGCTACATGATGTTTCATGGTTATTTTAAGTTTACCTGTACCAAGCAATAAATTACAAAGTTTTTCAGGAGCTAGGGATTCATCTCCCATTAGATTCCAATTTATGAACGCTACACCTTGTCGTATATATTGTAAACCAATATTTAAAACACTACAAAACTAAAACAATACTTGGAAGCAGTGTACAATCCTGTTATTTTAGTTTACCTGTACCAAGCAATACACTACAAAGTTTTTCAGGAGCTAAGGATTCATTTCCCATCAGATTCCTATTTATGAACATTACACCTTGTTGTATATGCACTAAAAACAATATTTAAAACACTACAAAATTAAAACAATAATCCTGTACACCTTCAAAAGTTTTTTAAGCAATTCTGAAAAAGTTAACTGCCAGAATTTAATGTTGTTTTTACTTTATATACAACAAGGTGTAACGTTCATAAAATGGTAAGTTATTTAAAACAAGGAGTAACGATTAAACTTAAAAATATCCATTTATTTAAAAATTGTTTTCACTATATTTACAACAAGGTGTAATAATCATAAATAGGAATCTGCAGGGATATGAATCCCTAGCTTCTGTAAAACTCTGTTCTATTCAGGGGTGGCCAAAAGTCACCTAACAGTAAAAAAAAAAATTACTGTCAGGTGAGTTTTTGCTACCCCTCTATTGTTTGGTGCAGATAGACTTAAAAAATTACCTATACGTCCATGCCTAATATTCACGATCCCGGCTGAACATATTGTGGAGGCCTAAGCTTTTTCTAAATGTGTATTTTTCTTTGTTTGCATGTACTGGTAGTAGTACACGAATAAACTGACACTGAGTGACTGACTCACTCAAACCATTATCTCTGATCTTAACCCTTAACAAATAAAATTTTTAAAGAGTGGATGAATACCCTATTTTCGTTTTAGTTCCTAAAAATTATTGGGTGAAATGCTACCAAACTATGGTAGGCCTACAGTCAGACAGTATCTGAAATTAACTAAAATGAAGTAAATGAAATTATCTGAAATCTTAAATTATGAAGAAAAAAATTAACAACGAACACCAATCCACAACCAACTAACCAACACTTTCAAATTATCTACAACCAAAATAAGAGAAATAATTGATACTATATTTGTTGTAGTTGTAGTGCATATTTATCCTCCTGTCACCGGACAGCGTCAGAAGCTAAATAATGGACGATCCGCACACTTTTCATTGCAATGATTACTTCGTGGTTGGAGGAATCCGCACCTGCTTAGTGCTTAGGAGTTTCCAGAGATCCAATGATCCTTTGGATTTTTTCGAATTTTTGTCCACTGAAGCCGTCATTAGAATCATCAGTTTTAATGGAAAAGAATCGACAAAAACTTGATAAGCAAAACAGGGTACCGGTATGCTGATAACTCTAGGTAAGTATAAAGCAAACTCAAGGGCTCAAATTCCTCTAAATTTTCGTTTCAGACGTCACTATGGTAATTTTTGTCATGTTGCCAAAATAATTTAAGGTCTGATAAAACAACCTAAGCGTGGATTTATTTGGGTCAAGGTTTACGTGTCCGAGAAACAAACCTAGAAGCTATAGCAATCAAAAAAGATCCAAGGATATATGAGCTACAGTAAGTCTTGAGTATTTGGGGGTAAATTGGGCAAGCAGTTTCAAAAAACCGCGACAGTGCAGCTTTCCAAAAAAAGAGGGGATTTGAAATTTATTAGCAACAAAGAATAAGTGCAACAAAGAGTTGGAACTAGATGTTTATGATTTTTTCGTTTTAAAGCATAGCGACATAAAGACTAGCAGATCAGAGTTTTACTGTTTGTTCTTGCAAATACGAATCCAAAATTTTTTAACATGCGATCGGAGTAGTAGACTCCGTTATTTCTGTGCTGGATCAAAATCAAGCACAATCAAACCACAGAAAACGATACAGTTCACTGTGATCAAACAATCAAGAAAACAAAAGAATCCTATTAAAGTCAAGTGACGAGGATGTCATGCGTAGTTTAGCTACTACGTAGTGCGCATAGGTAGAGTTCGTTCCTAATATCCTCTAAGCTCTAATGCACAGTACAGTGATGGAAATGCATACTATGCATTGTTTTACGACATTAACACAGTATAAATATCATACAGTAGGTTCACTCAATTGTGACGTGTGTCCGCATTTTTTGAGAGCCAAGCTAAACTTTGGAGTCAAATTGACGTCATAATAGTGACATCGTGAGCGGATACGAATTATGTCAAATGATAGCAATTGTTCTGAAATTTTATGAATTTTGTCTCCACGTGACGGAATTAAGTCCTTCCCCTTTTTTTACGGCCCTAAATAGCGAAGAGCAGCATTTTTCACAACTGTCGTACTCCTGACATAACTTGGCGTAGCTTGCTTTGTACTTTTCTGATCGAAATAAAATTAGAACCAATAAATCCGTTTAAGCTCGGGCTTTGATTCGCTCCATTTGTTACGTCACTTGTATATGACGTCACAAAGTCAGAAGCGTAAATATAACCCAAAATTGGAACTTTTCGTTCTTTTGATAACTTTAGTTATGAGGGGTTTTGCTCGCGTTTGACACCCAACAGTTTTGTTTTGCCCGAAATTTGCTCTGTATCGTCAACTAGCTTTCCTGCAATTTTCGTTTTAATTCCTGAAGGATTTACGAAAATATTGTTGTTTGTTTGCATGACATTGTGGCGTGTCAACAGGGAGCGCGCTCCGATTGCGGTTAACCGGCTCGACTGCGCAGCCTTGTGAGAGCAGGCGTGAGTTGTTGATTGGATAGCAGCTGGTGCTCAGATTGTGTACTTGAGGGGTTGGTTGTGGAACGCGCTCCGATTGCGGTTAACCGGCTCGACTGCGCAGCCTATGAGCTGCTATGATCTGTTGATTTAAGAAGCCATCGGTTAGAATTATCTTTCGTT
This sequence comes from Trididemnum nubilum, assembly GCA_963965965.1. Classification (NCBI taxonomy): domain Eukaryota; kingdom Metazoa; phylum Chordata; class Ascidiacea; order Aplousobranchia; family Didemnidae; genus Trididemnum; species Trididemnum nubilum. The sequence goes on along the minus strand of OZ014478.1, from coordinate 5,899,073 downwards.
TGTGGTTACTTCCATGCTAGTTTCCACATCGCCACTGGATGAAGCAGGAACTGCGACAACATGCTCAAGTTATAATATAACGATAAACGCAGTATTTAATAGCCGTTGTGCTTTACCTGACACAACTTAATTGTTACGTCATTCTCATTAGTCAGCGACTTGATTGATGTCTTTTGGTTCGAAACAGCATTTTTTGGGTTCGAAACAGCACTTCAGCTGCATAAAAATAACTCTATAGTTTTAATTACTTTATTTCTCAAGCTCGAAGATTCCACCGCTTGTACTTTGTTGTTGCTTGTACACGTTGTTGTTGTTCTGTTAAATAGAAAGAATACTACTAAAACCAACTTTGGAGTAGAAAATGCATCTCTTTCTCGAAGAGTGTAATTTCAACCTTGCTGTACGAAAATTTACTGAATCCTGTTCACACTTACTGTCAGTGGTGGGCAAGTTACTTTCTAAAAGTAACTAGTTACAAGTTACAATTACTTGGCAAAAAAATAACTAAGTTACAGTTACAGTTGCAAATTTAAAAAAGTAACTAAGTTACAGTTAAAGTTACAGTTGCTTTTAGTGATTAAAAATTTGGACTAAAAATCGGCACTTGCCAGATTACGTCTGTTTGTCTCAAAAGTATATTAAGACCAAACCAAGGATGTTTCTTTGTTACAAAATTTAGTTTTGTCAAAGCGTTAAATTTCATGCATCAACTTTTAAAGTCGCATTTGTGTAAGAGTTACAGACGCCCTCTGTAACTATAGCGTAAAGATAGGTTTTTTTAGGTTGCCCCAGCGATTCGAGACTGGGGCCGTCACCGTCCGTGCTGTTTCCACAAATAGCAGTTGAAGTCCAGCAGATAGAGGTTTATTGAAAAAATTATAATAAATTAAAGAGCTACACGGCACGGCATGGCAATAAAATATTTGAAAATTAACACCGGGAACAAAATAAAAGTAACAATGCCGTGTGACTAAACTTACAAAAATAAAACGTCCGCTTGCTTCAAATCCCAAAATGAAATGAAAGACTAAACGCTAGAACTCGGCAAAAAAGCAAAAGAGCTGCGCGTTCTGCCGGAAATTAGGTGTTGAACGAAACGTGCGAAAATTAAAAAACACAATGACGCGCAGACTAACACAGCAAAAATAAGAGCCAAATAAAAGAGCCGAGTTCGAAAATTTAGTGGGGCAAATAAAACAGATCGGTGCTGTAACAGTAAGAATGCAAAGAAAAAAGGACTAGCTAGATCTAAAAATATTCACTAATAGTTACAAAAATTTTGAAAACAGAAATCAGTTAATTGCCTTTCAAAAAGGCTAACATTTCAAAGTGTTCGTTACTGAGCCCACAGCGTTTTGGTTTTAAGATATCTTTACCCAAACTAAATAGTCTCTCCCATAGGAGGGCATTAAGTCCTTTAATCCTTTAATAACGAAGCTAACTTTTTCATTAACTCGTTAATCCGTTAAAAGTTTTTTTATGTTAACGGACTAAAATAACTTCTGTTAAGTGCTGTTAACGGACTAACGTAACTTCCGTTAAATTCTGTTAACTTCCGTTAAGGTTTTCATCGTTAATTTCTTGCACCATTGATTCATCGTACCGGTACGCGAAATTTTTTTTTCTATTATGGTTTTGCAGATTTATTACGTCACATCCGCATCCTGTCCATACTCCGCGCTCACTTTGGCTTGATCCGCTGTATTCACAGGCAAATTAATGCAAGAGGTAGTAGGTTAGCTTATAGGTTGGTGATCACAGGTAAATACGCCTAATATGTGTTAGGGTATCTAGTTAGCCTAGTATCTAGATAGCGTCTGACAAGTTGTTGTAAGCATCACGGTTAAGCTGTTGACTCGAGTCAGAGCAATTGTTGCTATATTAGGCATACTAGATACCGGTATAAAATTTAAATAACAGCCTAATATCATACCAGAGATGTCTAATGTGATGGTAGTCAGATAACGATGATGTTAGTGCTATTCAAAGTTTTAATCATGTTATGTATATTTACTTACTATTCGTGAATGGCAGATAATAGCCAAATAATTGATTTTTTGATACAGAATAGACTAGCTTACAGTAAACAGAGTCACTCTTGCATTCAGTTAATGTTAGTCAGTCGATTCATCTGTTCGATGGTCAGAGTAACTACCGTAGTAAGTGAATTAAATTTCTCCTTAGTCTAAACAAATAGCTTCTGGATTTTGGTAGGTCTCAGTAAGCATAGTAGCCTAGGTGAGGTATGCATAGGTGGGCACAAGTCCTTTGATCGTTAATCCGTTAATAACAAAGCTAACTTTTTTATTAACTTGTTAATCCGTTAAAAAGTTTTTTCATGTTAACGGATTAAATTAACTTCCGTTAAGTGCTGCTAACGGACTAAAGTAACTTCCGTTAAGTTTTGTTAACTTCCGTTAAGGTTTTATTCGTATCTTGCACCATTCATTCATCGTACCGGTACAAACCAGTTTGCACTGGTAACACTTGTTGCGTATTAGCACGAGTTTTATAGAAGAAAGCGAAGAAAGGACCTCGTTTTGGTGGCATATAATAAGCTGCAGCCTCATAGGTCTATTAATTATCGCTGTTCACAATTTCCAAAGACTTTTCGATCGCAGCTTTACTGGTGCATTTGAATTTGTTTTATCTTGAAATTAGATTAGACTGTAAAATGTAACTTCCAAAACACAAAAATACCAGCAATAAATATTTCCTTACAATCAGCTCAACAGCATCAATACGTGTTCTAGAAGCGAGTGAATAAAAGAAATATAAATTACACGCAAAATGTTAAGGAATTAACGGACTTTATTAACTTCCGTTAATTAAAGCTGAAAATAACGGATTAGCGTTAACGGAGGTGTGAAGTTTGTTAACGAACTAGTGGTTAACGAAGCTAACGTTTTGCATTAACTTGCCCACCTATGGTCTCTCCTCTGCTGCGCTAGATGGTAGGGTAGTATTATATTGAAATTGCAAACTAACACTGATTGCTAGTACACGTACAGCTGTGCAGTAGGCATACTCAGCACTGAATCCCCAAATGGTTTCAATCACCAGAGAGCGAAGTTGGAAAACTATCACTGCCTTCACTTTAACCAGCAATCACATGCATAGTCCAGTGAACACAGTGAAGAAAATATGGATAAAAGGTTATGGTTGATCAGACATGCGACTGTGCGTCCTGTGTTGCCAGTATAATACAATTATTTTGAATGGAATTCATAAAAAATCTGTAATTTGCTTCAAAGCTTGAAGTATATACAAAAAGTAACTGTAACTGTAACTTTTTATAGGGTTCTAAACTGGTCACTAGTTACAAATATCGTTACATCTGAAAAAAAGTAACAAAGTTACAGTTACATTTACTAAACAGTAACTAGTTACAGTAACTAGTTACAATTGTAACTAGTTACTGCCCACCACTGCTTACTGTTGCAGTATAGCCGCAGTGCTCCGTAATAATTTAATTTAATTCTTTTAATTGACTTCCGACATTTGGCAATTTAGTTCTTCCAAATGGCTCTAAAACTGTGCAAAGGTGGTTCAGGTGGTGACACGAAGCTCATTTTTGCCACAGGAAGCTCATCTTTGTTCAAAATTTAAGGAAAAAATACGAACATTCCAGCTTTGGCATAAAAATAAAAAAATGAAAAATAAAGAACACAGGCTAGTACACCGAATTTATAAACTATCAGCAGACGTTTTTAAAACTTTTTTATATTGCTATTGTTGATTTGTCTAAAATGAAGTTGCTGACTTTCAATACCAAAAGACGATTTAATTTTCACCGAAGCAAGAACAAATTTATGTCGCTTTATTCTCCAATAAAATTAAAAACAAATGAGGCTGAAAATTGGTGAAAATTTAGGAACAGCCAGCTTCAACTTAAAAGCAATGACGTAACAATTAAGTTGTATCAGGTAAAGCACAACGGCTATTAAATACTGCGTTTATCGTTATATTATAACTTGAGCATGTCATGCAAACAAACAACAATATTTTCGTAAATCCTTCAGGAATTAAAACGAAAATTGCAGGAAAGCTAGTTGACGATACAGAGCAAATTTCGGGCAAAACAAAACTGTTGGGTGTCAAACGCGAGCAAAACCCCTCATAACTAAAGTTATCAAAAGAACGAAAAGTTCCAATTTTGGGTTATATTTACGCTTCTGACTTTGTGACGTCATATACAAGTGACGTAACAAATGGAGCGAATCAAAGCCCGAGCTTTACCGGATTTATTGGTACTAATCATTATCAAGAGGCAAATCATTCCAAACAGTAACTGAAGCATATGAGAAAACTGATTCAGATTTATTGTAGTTTAATTGGCTAGTTTTTTCCAGCAAAAGCAGATCGCAGTTTCTACGAAAATCATAAGCAGCAGATGGCTTATGCAGGACAATTAGGCTAACGTTTGGAGGTAACCAGGAGCACAATGCTTTAAACACTTAAAAACCAACAATGCAATTTTAAAATTCATACGATACTTTATAGGTAAAAAATAAAGTTTCTTCAAAAATGGTAACATATGATAGCGTCGTTGAGAATACTTAAAGCTAAAAATAAAGCACACAACAGCATACAACACTTTGGTAAGTCTACACAACATACAGTCTGGCAGTCCATAAATTAAAACAAAGCATTACAATAGTCAGATGACACAAAATCATAGAATGAACAAGTTGAATTTTAAGCTTTACCGATAGTATGGATGCAATTTTACCCAAATTTCAGAGATTACTGGAACATATAGACACCACTGTTTATTGAAATGGTCTGATAAATTTAACTTGTTATCAATAAGCATGCCCAGAGTTTTAATTGACACACAAGGAGACAATGGCTCAGTTTCAAAAAAGTTAATTGCAGATATGCATAGGTGGGCACAAGTCCGTTAATCGTTAATCCGTTAATAACGAAGCTAACTTTTCCACTAACTCGTTAATCCGTTAAAAAGTTTTTTTTATGTAACAGACTAAATTAACTTCTGTTAAGTGCTGTTAACGGACTAAATTAACTTCTGTTAAGTTCTGTTAACTTCCGTTAAGGTTTTCATCGTTAATATCTTGCACCATTCATTCATCGTATCGTTACAAACCAATTTGCACTGGTAACACTTGTTGCGTATTAGCATGAGTTTTATAGAAAAAAGCGAAGAAAGGAGCTCTTTCTTGTGGTAAATAATAAGCTGCAGCCTCATAGGTCTATTAATTATCGCTGTTCACAATTTCCAAAGATTTTCCGATCGCAGCTTTGTTAGTGCATCCGAACTTATTTTATCTTGAAATTAGATTAGACTGTAAAATGTAACTTCCAAAACACAAAAAGACCACCACAGCAATAAATATTTCCTTACAATCAGCTCAACAGCGTCAATACGTGTTCTAGAAGCGAGTGAATAAAAAGAAATGTAAATTACACGCAAAATGTTAACGGATTAACAAACTTTATTAACTTCCGTTAATTAAAGCTGAAAGTAACGGATTAACGTTAACGGAGGTGTGAAGTTTGTTAACGGACTAGTGGTTAACGAAGCTAACGTTTTGCGTTAACTTGCCCACCTATGCAGATATGACCCTATTCACAAATTGAAATTGCACAAACTTAACAAAATTGGTTTTCTGCTCATTCAGTAATAAAAAATTTGCATTCATCCAACTTTTCAAGTCAGATACAAAACACTGTATTTTCTTAACAATGAGAGTCATAGGTGTTTCACTAGCAAATCCAAATTAACACTGGATGTCATTTGCATACATGTGGATATTAAAATTATGCAGTTGTGCAACACGTTCAACTTCGCGCACTTACAAACTAAATAACAGTAGACCTAAAATAGACCCTTGGGGAACACCTTATGAAACACTGACATCGTGTGAAGAAGAATTATTGACTTTGACATAATACTTCCTAGATGACAAGTAAGATTCAAACCAAGCAAAAACAGTATCAGTTAAATCATACTGTTGTCCAAGTTTTCCAAGAAAAAAATTTTGTGGTTTACAGTGTTAAATGCAGCTGACAGATCAAATACCAAAAGCACAACATTTAGTTTAGCATCAAGCATACTACCGATATCATTACGAATCATCATCAAAGCTGTTTCGCAACTGTGATAAGGCCTATATGCTGATTGGAAAGGACCAAGTAGGTCATTAGACAAGAGATGTTGCATAACTTGGCTGTAAACACATTTTTCAATTACTTTTTCTTTCTTTTTTCAAAAGAAAACACTCTGGAAGAAACATCTACACTCTAAAAAGCAATACTGAAACTCTGTTAAAGGCAGACAAGCAGTAGAAAAGTCACTGTTACGCGAAAACGTAGAAACCAACAAGTAAACAAAAAAAAAAGAAAATCACATTTCAAACATAAGACCAAGACTCATCATTCCAACCCAAACCCGTTACACCAATGACCCTCAAACTTGATTCAAGTGTTAATGTTTAAACCATGTTCAAAGGTCATCAGCATCGCAAAACGCCACAGGCTGAAATAGTGACTCTTAAGACGACGTTTGAACTGTGAAACACTGTCACTATGTCTAACAGATAAAGGCAATACATTCCATACTTCTGGAGCTGCAAAACAAAACATAGCCTGTGATTTTACAAAATTCAATCCTAGTTAAGGTTCAAGTTTCAAATGATCAGTATTACCCCTAGCATTATGTGATACAATTGACTGATGAGAACTTCACATATCTTTAATATAAGCAGGAGCAAGATTATAAAAACATTTGAAAGTCATTAAAGCAATTCTGAACATAATGCCAAATTTTATTGGCAAAATATGCAAACTTATTAAGTATGGAGATATTTGAATTCTCCTTAAGGACCCATAAAGACCAAAAATAAATCTCACAGCAGCATGTAACACACCTGTAAGCTTCTTTAACAAATAGACAGGCAAATGATAGTACATGCAATAATCTAGATGGGAAAGAATCATTGAATGTACTAATTAAAGTTTTAGTTCATGTGACAATTTAGAGCCAATTCTACCCAAGTTACGTAGATTCAAGTAGCATATATTGATTACCTTATTGATGTGCAAACTTAATGACATATTTTGGTCTAGAATTACACCCAGCATTTTTACAGATACCGACATAGGTGGGCACAAGTCCGCTAATCCATTAATAACGAAGCTAACTTTTTCATTAACTCGTTAATCCGTTAAAAGTTTTTTCATGTTAACGGAATAAATTAACTTTCGTTAAGTTCTGTTAATGGACTAAATTAATGTACGTTAAGTTCTGTTAACTTCCGTTAAGGTTTTCATCGTTAATATCTTGCACCATTCATTTATCATACCGGTACAAACCAGCTTGCACTGGTAACACTTGTTGCGTATTAGCACGAGTTTTATAGAAAAAGCGAAGAAAGGACCTCGTTTTTGTGGTAAATAATAAGCTGCAACCTATTAATTATCGCTGTTTACAATTTCCCAAGATTTTTCAATCGCAGCTTCGTTGCATTTGAACTTATTTTTATCTTAAAATTAGATTAGACTGTAAAATGTAACTTCCAAAACACAAAAATACCACCATAGCAATAAATATTTCGTTACAATCAGCCCCACAGCGTCAATACGTGTTCTAGAAGCGAGTGAATAAGAAGAAATGTAAATTACACGCAAAATGTTAACGGACTTTATTAACTTCCGTTAATTAAAACTAAAAATAACGGGTTAGCGTTAACGGAGGTGTGAAGTTTGTTAACGAACTAGTGGTTAACGAAGCTAACGTTTTGCATTAGCTTGCCCACCTATGGATACTGACGTTGAAAAAATATCACTACCACCCAAATTTAGGTTTGGAATTAGTTTTGCATGATCTTTTCCTGGAGGTACCATCTCTACAAACTGAGTTTTCAATTCGTTTAGTTGCAAATGATTGCTATTTATCCATGCTTTTAAATCAGACACAAAGTTAGCAATTTTTGTTTTTACAATATTTAATAGCATGCTTTTATCAAAACTAAAATAACATTGAATGTCATCAGCATATATATGAATCCCAATGTAATGTTTCAAGTTTCAAGTTTATTTAACCATACGCAAAAATACGCAGGAAGGACACAGCGAAAAGACCACCAGGTCATCTAGGTCAACTGCACCTTTATGGCAATACTTCTACACTTATGGCGGTAAACTTAATTTGAAAAAATGAAAATAAATAACACAACACATAAAGGAAACAAAAAAAAAAAAAACATTAGACAGTGCTGCCGACTTGAAGTTGTAAATTCAAAAATTAATAAGACTTGTTTGGGGTACAGTACTTTTTTAAAAAAAAATCTTAGACGCCAAAATTTTATTTCTGGAATGTGTGTAGTGCTCAGTGGTATGAAAAAAAAATAATAATAATAATTATTATAATCTACCAATTATTATGAAAGATACACTTTAAAACTACAAGCAATTTAAGGAGAAAAGTTGTAAAAAAAGGAAATATAAATAAATAGAAAAATGTTAGCACTAATAACAATAAAACTGCAAATTTTTTGTTACACCAATGAGAGAATAAGATTGAATGGCAAATAACGCTCAGCCAGCCAAAACAAAAACCAACCCTCTGCAAAATCAACCCACCCACGACAAAACCAACCCCAAACCATCGCCAACCATCATATCTCACTCAAATAGATATGATAGTCAACTTGAATAAGACACGATAGCCGACGACGCCCCGAAACCAAAGCCACCAAAAATAAATTAATCCCACAAAAAAAAACGGCCCTCACCTTCGGCCGACTACGCATCATCTACCACTCAATCTTATTCGATTTGACAAACGCGAGGTCGCCTCTTCAGTTACATTTTTTTACTGGTCCTTGGTGTTGAGGACTCGATTCGGCTCTCAACACCTATTGCTACCAATGAGAGAAAGTTTTTTATTAGGCAACACTATCACCAGCTTCAGATATTTAACTGTTAAATCAATTTTTAGTTGTTAGGAGCATGGGATGCATGGGTTGTGTAACAAGCACTGGTACTGTGTTAACTTCAACGTCACTAAGTAACGTTGATTAATTTGACATAGACTCTTAATTTATAGGTTGGAGGCAAAATAGTCCTAAACGCTTTTTTACCGCAAGTGCCGAAATAGCCTTAACCCTAACCTAAACTTAAATCCTAACCCTAATCCTTACCCAAACCCTTACCCAAACAGAGGAAAAAATACTGTTTTGCCACAAGAGGCAAATCAGCCACTTCCTAATTTATAGGTATTAAACCCTGCCAATTGCCACTATTGAAAAAGATAAATTCTATAAAAGAAGTTGAAAAAAACATTAGTTAGCTCAGGCAGCAGGTGGGCAGGAGTAGTGGTGTGACAGTAAAAAGTAGGCCTATTCCAGTAGCCTAGTTACTTGAAAAGTGTAGCCTAATCAAGTAAAAATTTTGTTACTTGAGTTGAAGTAAAGTACAAAGTATTGACCAAAAAGTACTTGGGTAAAAGTAACCATTCTAAAAGTGCTCAAGTATTGTTCAAGTATTTCAGAAAGTAGGGGCATTTAAGCAAAATAGACGAACTATGCCTTGGCTATTCAATGGACAAACTATAGTGTATATATCATGACTATTCGACTGCTTTCACATCACTGCCAAATAATGCTTGGTCTCCTAACCCCTCACTCTGTCATGAAGTTATGAATTGGGCCTAGTAATTGGTGCAAGTCTGGAGTTATTGTTATATTGAAATCAATAAGAACAACAACAAAACTTTAATTAACTGAGCATTTAAAAATCATGTCATGCAGAATTTATTTGGAATCATTTCATAAAATCTTTGCTAGCGTAATTAATTATTTGCCTGAAAAAAATTCAACCATTTCTGATTTGGTAATGGTAGTGTCTGCTGCACCTGTCTGGTTTCCGGTATCAAATCGCTGCTGCACCGGCAGCCTGTTGTATTGCTTTTTTTCTCATGGATTCGACTTAAATACGGCACTTTGACGCATCAAATGTGAAGCCCTGGTAGTGTTGTAATAGGTGCGCTTGCCTGTCAAGTGTAGCTTTTGGGTTCAATTCGTGCTTAACGCTCCGTCAACCGTGGCGACCTTGAACCCCGGAATGATTTTGAACCCTGCACTAAATCAAACTTTATTATCAGTTAAATACTTTTTAAGACCAGAAGCAGTCTCCTACTACGTCAGTATTTAAACTTTGATCGATGTTTTTTGTTTTGCTTGTCTAGCGCAAGGTCATGTGACAATGATGTCATCATTTAAACAAAATAATTCATGAAAAGATTGAATTTGTTGAGGCTGTAGCGGTTGACCGGGTGTCACTGAAAAAAGCCAATCTACAACTGTTTCGACATCCTTGTGTCTCATCAGGTAAATGTAGGCTCAAATCTATGACTTTGTGATCGTTAGGCTTCCACTCTAACCACTCGCACAGGAGTCTGCTCAGTGACATCATGGCAATTTAGATTAGGCTATTGCATTAATGCATGCCCACACTGGAGGCTAAGTTTGCAATTACAATCTTTTGAAACCACATTTGTTTACTTTTTTGTAAATAATTTCTTATTTTACATTTTTATGCATTAATATATTTGAAATATCATTTTACTTTTTTTATCAATAACAAAAAAACGAGTCCTTCCAATTGAAAAAAAACTTAGTCGTCTAATTCGTTTCATCAATCTGTAAAAATGTTTTTGGAAACCCATAAATTGGTAAAAAGTCTTTCAAGTCAGTAAGTCACTTTAGGCTAAGTTGACTTTGAACCTTTAGGCCTTGTAAGTGAAGGTTAAGTGCATGTTGGTTGGGGGTTCAAAGTCGCCCTGAATAGCGGGGTGACTTTGAACCCTTTTTAAGATAGAATATATGGCTTATTATAGCGAAATATTTTTTGAGTTATGGCAGTGCCAGTTACTGAGGTTATAAGTGCTTCGTTTAGTCTATAAGCAGTTGTGTTGCTTAAACCTGGCAGAAGTGATATGTCTAAATGCTTCAAAAAGGTTCAAAGTTGCCCCGGTTGACAGTACAATTGCACTGCATTATTTTTTTTCTTTCTCTTTAGAACCTTGTATTAGAGTTAGGGTTCGGGCAGCGATGCCAGCTTGAGAGATAGTAAATAGAAATGCAAAAACAAACAACAGGTGCCGCCGGTGCAGCAGCAATTTTGTGTTGGAAGCCAGTGCAGGTGCTCTAGACACTACCCTTCTGATTTTGACAAATTTGTGATTCAATTCTGAAACTACGGTCAGACAGTATTATACTTTAAACTCTTGACTCTTCTGAATCCAAATGTTACTGCAACTGGTACTTCATTGCTTTATGCTAAAAGTAAGCAAGTGAAAATTTAAAATCTTCAAAAATATAGTTACCATCATAGTGTTTATTACCGACAAATTCTACTTTAGTAGGCTAGGCTACTTAAAAAGAGCTAGGCTACTTTCTTTACACCTCTGCTCATGAGTGGTAGAATTTTAAGTTTTTAACACTAACAGGGTTCTTAAAAAAAATCACTTCAAGAAGATTCCAAATTCGACACCAGTTACCAATTCATAATCGACCACTTTCCGTATTCATAACCGTTTACAAACCAGTAAAATCAGGGGTAGGGAAAATAAAAAAGAATTTAGATTATTTCTATCTTCACCGTATTGCAAAAATACTAGACATTTGGGCATGCTGTGATTATGATTTTCCGCCAGTGTTCCCTCTAACTTCTCTCCTTCTGCATAAATGGTGCAAAAGTAGTAAACTCAATGTGAGAATGCAGCAGCTCTTGAGGCATTCTTAATCAGTGGTGCAAAAATTTTCTGCCAGAATTATGGCTTTCTCCAAAAAGAAAAAAGGTCATTGTGCTGGTGGAGAATCTTTTTCTCGGTTTTATGACATTCTCCAAAAAAAAGGAGGTCATCGGTCAAAGATATGCAAGTTTTTTATGGGCTTTGTGCAACACAAATAGAGCTTGGCGCTTGGAAACGCAGCTGCCTACGGTGTTTGGCGCAAAAGAAAAATGCCAAACTTTGCAAACTTTGAGTGCAAAAGTGCCAGAAAAATTTTCACACTTTTTCGCACTTGTGGAACACTATTTTCCACTTCAGTGATAAACTCCACTTTGATAAAGCAAAAAAAAACAAACTTGGACTTGGACTTTTCGAGATTTTTCTTTTTAAAAATTGGCGATATTTGTGATTTGGGGAGATTTTGGGTATGTGTTCTTCATTCAATCAATCCAGCAAACAACCTTCATGCAAGGAAATGTTTTGATTATAATTTTCCCATTCTGCAGTAAATTTTGCTTTCCATCAACATAAAACTGCAAAATTTTACCCATAAATTTTTGAAACATGGTTGTTTGAAAATGATCGATTTTAATGTTTTTTTTTCATGCAGTATGCAAACTTAGCAGACTTTAGATCTTTTTATTTCAATGAAATTTATGATCAGACTAGGCAATGGGCTATACCTTGATTAAGATTTTGTGATTTTGCAAAAAATTCGGCTTCAATCAACACCAAAACTGTGAAATTTCACCTTGAACGTTTTGAGATATCATGGTTTGAAAATAAGCAATTTTTTACAATTTTTTCAACATGTGTAAAACATTGCGGGGTTTTAGATCTTATTATTTTAAAGGATCATGCAATCAAACTAGATCTTTGCATGTGTTAAGGTTGTAATTTTTTGCTAGTGTGATAAATTTCGATCATCAGTAAATAATCTGCTTGTGTGATAAATTTCTATCACCAGTAAATAATGCACACCACCGCAAAAGTAAACTAATTGTTTGCTTTTATGATTCATGCTGTTTTTTCTTATTGCATTGCATGCAAGAAGTGTCAAAAAATAGAAAATCGGAAAGTCATAGTTAATAGAAAGTAAATTTAACTACTAAGTTGATTGAGCTATAAAGCATTCATCTCTGGAACGGGTGGTCCGTGGTTGAAATCGGATACAGTGTTGGTAGCAGTTCGCTGCCACTGCAACTCTTCATAAAAAGAAGATGTGTTGTCTGGGTGCAATGACCTGGAGATGGGCGTGCAAACTCATTTCTTGCTTTGGCGCTATTTATCTATTACAGTAAAAGATTTAATTCAACAAACTACGCTACAAAAAAACAAACTAATTGTTTATTTTTAGGATTAGCTTAGTTCTTTTTTTCATAAAAATAAAAAAATGTGATTGTCAAAGTCAATAGAAAATTAAAATTAACAACTCTTTAGAAACTAATTGTTCTTTTCAACAATTCACGATATATAATTTTTTTGTGCTTAGTTTGAGAAGTGTTGAAATTTAATTAATTGAAAATGCGAAAACTATAGTTAATAGAAAATTATTAACAACTATATCAATTGGTCAGATGGTAACGCGTTTGTCTCTAGAATGGTAGGTCTGCAGTTCAAATCTTAAGCCAGTCAAATTGGACACGGTGTTGCCAATGGCTTGCCACCGCTGTGGCATTTCAAAACGAGCTTTTTTGTTCACAGGTGCTATGATGTGGAGATGGGCCCTACAAACTTGTTACATGCTTCGGCATAATACAGGTAGTATAATAATTTGATTTAAAAGTACGATACGAAAAATAAACGAACAAATTGTTTTTGTTTTATGTTTAATGCTGTTTTTTTGAGCTGCGTGTGAGAATTATCAAAAAATAATAAATGTGATTATCTTAGTTGATAGAAAATTAAATTACCAAGTTTTAGAATACGCCACAAAAATAAAGTTGTTTTAGCGATTAAGGCTGTTTTAACGATTGTTGTTTGTTTTTCATGATTTACGCTGTTTAATTTTGTGTTGCGCTGTAAACCAGAAATGCCGAAAAATAGAAAATACATCTTTCTAGTTTGCAAGGCGAAAAAAATTAAACAGCATAAATCATGAAAAACAAACAACAATTGTTGGAAAAGCATCAATCATTGAAACTACTGTATTTTTGTGGCATGTTTTAAAAGTTGTTTATTTGATTTTCTATTAACTAAGATTATCACATTTTTTATTCTTTGATAATTCTCGTTCGCAGCACAAAAAAAAACGCATTTATCATAAAACAAAAACAATTTGTTCGTTTATCTTTCGTATTATATTTTTAAATCAAATTATTATACTCGCTGTATTATGCTGAAGCGTGTGATGAATTTGCAGGGCCCATCTCTGCGTCATTGTGCCTGCGGGCAAAATAGCTCCTTTGGAAGAAATGTTGCTGCAGTGGCAAGCCATTGACAACACTGTATTCGATTTGACTGGCCTGAGATTTGAGCTGCAGACCTCTCGCTCTAGAGACAAACGTGTCAGCGCTCGATCAACTGGTATAGTTGTTAATAATTTTCTATTAACTATATACTTTTCACATTTTCAATTAATTAATTTTCAACACTGTATACTTAGCGCAAAGAATTTAAACAACGTGAATTGCTGATGCAAGCAATTTGTAGTTTAATTAGTTTAGTTTCTGTAGCATATTTTATAGTTGTTAATTTTAAGTTTTTATTAACTTTGACATTTACATTTTTTAAATTTTTTTGCACTTTTCTTATGCGAAAAACGATCAGTGTTAATCGGCTGCTATTACATTGTGTAAGAATTAATAAAACCCCAATCTTAAACCTAACCCAAACTCTTGACCCCAACTCTAACCCAAACATTAATCCAAACTCAAAATCTAACCCAAACTCTAACCATAACTTGAAAAATAAAAAAGATTAAATAAGCAAATGAGCACTCACTTTTGCTCTCTTATTCTCTTTGTGGACGTTACATACCACTAGCCACTTTCTTTACTTTCTATTTGTTCTGGCTCAAGAAATCTGAAATGTCACACTTGAAAAATAGCGTATTCGCATATTTTGACCTGAAAAAGTTTTAAAAATGTGAAATAGATTCAATCAGTACAACTCTTAACTTACTTACTCAGAACTGACATGTTTATTTTTCTACAGTCATAGGCCAAGTGACATTAGATACAGTTAGCAAAAGAAACTTACACATACTGTGTTTCAAACAAACATACTGTTTATACGTACACCATACTTTAGTGTTGCAATGCCTACACAAATTGATGGTTCAGTGAAGCAGAATGATACTGAAATCCCACTAAGTTGTAATGGGAATAAAGCAGGTAATGAAGAAGAAAATAATATTGATCTAAAGCCTCTAGAAGATGTGATTAATACCGAGGGTGATGGAGAAAAGAGAAAGAAGAAAAAAAGGAAGAAAAAGAAGAAAGCAGGTTTGCGTTAACTTTTAACTATTGAGGGTACAGTACTGAGTAGACAAAGTAGAATAGCCTAATTAATATAGAGTTATGAATCCTATTCTAAATTATTTTGTAGTAAACCATAGCTACATATATTTACTTTTGGAGCATATAACAGAATTTCTGCTTCATCTAGGAACAAAAACGATTTCCAGAATAGAACTAAGCATAACAATTTATTAGACGCCTTTCACTTTGACTTAAAGCATCATCAGTAGAACGAATTACATAATTTACAGCATGAATTTATATACAATAGTCGCTGGTTGAGATCAATTGGCCATGATTTGGATATTGCATATAAATTTGTGCTGTAAATTGTGTAATTCATTGCACTGTTGATGCTTTAAGTCAAAGTGAAATGTGTCTAATAAATTGCTATGCTCGGCTCTATTTTGGCAATCATTTTTGCTCTTAGATTTACTACTTCATAACCAAAAATGAGAAATAATTTCAAAAAAAAAAACTAAGTCAGAAAATCATTTCAAGTGTCCAAAAATTGAATCTTTAAGTATTGGGCAAATTCTGGATTGCAGTTCAGTCAGTGTTCCCTCTCAGCTCAAAAAAAAAAACTTAAATATTTTTTGGCATTTTTGCACGATTTTTTCACTAGGGCGAAAGGGCTTTTTGTTGTTTTGAAGTTTTATTTTATCGTAAAAGTAATTATTTCAAGATTAAAAAGAATCTAAAACCACATCCAGCAGTTTGGTGCTTCAGTGATATAAGAATTGAAAACTACTAAGTTCCATCATGTGGCAGTATCTGGAACTATCATAAATTGCTATGAATCCCCATTGGAAAGTTAGCATGTTCTGCCGAATTTCTACGCTGCACAAAATCAAAAAATTCTTGCTCAAATATATCGCAGAAATTACAAAAATAAATTTGGCGAGACATATTTGGCACAAAAACTCTAAGAATGTAAAATGCAGTGTGGACAGTAAAGTCCCCACTTATTTGCAGTCTCGGGGAGTGAAGATATTTTTTTAGAGGTTTAAGTGGAAAATAAAGAAGATCTGGAATTCTGGAAGCAAATTTTATCCGCCCAATTTGTGTGTTTTTTGCACATTTATTGGTAGGGCACAAATAAGTGCTAGGTTAGGTTGTCACAAAAATTTGATGCAGCATATTTGAACTTTCCAACCTGGTAGTGCAAGCCCACACATGACAATTAATCGACTGCAGTAAGTTTTTTTTTTTCCATGGACTGGCAATTTCCAAGGTCTAAGCTTCAGCATTTTTGCAATAGTGTTACCATATTTTTGTATCTTTTTCAGTTTGAGCAAGTTGTGTTGCTCTGTTACATAATAAAACGACACCCTATTCTTTTGAGGGGCTGACTGCATGTCACTTCTGTGCTAGAAAATGATCATTTGGAACTGGCAGATATTCTAAAATATAGGACTTTTTAATGTGCTACCAGTAGCACTTCTTGAAGTTGCACATTATTGCATCACACTGTACATTTTTGTGACTCTTTAAATTTTGTTTCATTAATTTCTTGATAAAATGTTTTTAAGACATTAAAAGATCAAATTCAAGTTTGTACATTTGTACAACTGTTGTTGGTCTAGTCGCAACATACTATTTTACTGACAACTTTCTCGTAATCTGTACTAGTTTTTGTTTTATGGATGATGTTAAAAGATACAGAGCAAAAAAAAAATTCATTATGCAGTTTTTAACATTTTGTTGCAAGGCTTTTCTGGAATAAACAGATCTTGTTATACATGAGAACTTTTGTTTGATAAAGGGCTAGTTTTGAGTCACATCAATATGTAGTGCAGTTGTTGTTGTGACATATTTATTGTTTGAATGAATTTGTTTTTTTTATTTCTCAATTTCTGTTTGATTTCATGGGATGTCTATACATTGATAAACTTGTATTTCTACCAATCAGTGGTCGAGTGGATAGAGCATCTGCTACCAAAACAGTAGACTTGGGTTTGATTCCTAGTCAGGTCAAACAAAAGACTAAAAAAATTGGTGTTTACAGTTTCTCTATTTGCCTGTCAGTATTATTAAGGACAGTGTGAAATCTTACCATGTGTGGGAGAGGTGGACTCAAAGACCAAAAGGTTTCTTTGCTGGCTCCTGGCCAGGAGTAGGCTAGGAGAGAGCTGAAGTAGTAGTACTTGGCAGTGTTCCCTATAAGCGCAAAAAAGTGTGAAAAGTGCGAAATTTTTTCTGGCATTTTCGCACTGAAATTTTGCGAATTCCGGCGTTTTTTCTCCCGCCAAAAACCGGCGTTTTTGTTTCCCGCCAAAAACCGTAGACAGCCGCGGTTCACGGCGCCTCGCTCTGGTATGTTGCAGAAATCGTGGAGAAAAGCTGCAGAACTTAGCCGAAGGACCTTTTTTTTTTTTTTTCTTTGGAGATCAACATAAAATCGGAGAAAAAGATGCCTCCATCGCCGTGATGACCTTTTTTTTTTTTTTTGGAGATCACATTTAAACCGGACAAAAATGATGAGATAATTTTCGGCTTTTTCACATTGAGTTTAGAACGTTTGCACTATTTCCAGCATTTTCGCAGAAGGTGAAAACTTGAGGGAACACTGGTACTTAGTTCTATTGCAGTTGTTTAGTACATTTGTAATTACAGTTGCAGCACTAAGTACTAAACAGCATTGTTACATTTTAGGTTCACCTGAAAATGGTGAAGAAATGTTAAATGGTGAATCCGAAGTGAAACCACAAGATGTAAATGGAGAGGTTAAAAATGAAGTTGGAAAAGAAGGTCATAGAATATAGAAATTGCATGTTGACATTGACATAACACTTTTTATGACTAATTGAATAATTTTATTATTTATCAATCTAATTTTAAAACTAGCAATATAATTACCCTTAACTTTTTCATTTGAAATAGACCTGTATTGCACCGTTCTACTAATGATGCAACATAGGAGGGAATAGGTACGGTACTGCTTTAGTATATCAATACTGCTTTAGTGTATCAATCGTAAGACTTATTTTAATTATATTAATATTTCTTGATGATGTCTGTGATTTTTTTACAACTTTTTTTATAAGCACCAGTAAATTTTGCTGTAAGACTAGCAGTTGTTAAATTTTCAATTTCGTTTCTTAAACTTTATTGGAGAATTATGTGCTCCCATTCTTGCTCAGTCAAAAGTTGTTTTGTGTAAAATATTGTCGATTGTCAAAGCTGCAAAGACAAAATTGTACAGTCCACTGGCCAATGGCCATGATTGCAAAATTTGGTTAATTTATTACAGTAATGCACTGTATAACAGAAATTGTCTTTGGAATTTGGTGCGTGCTCTTAATTATTTTGTTTATGCTGATTTCCAAGGCTAATTGATCAATCTAAAATTGATTCGCGTGAAAGAGCCTTGTGATCTTATGAAATTGGTCTAATAAAAAAGTTTTTACCAATAATGAACTCAATAACCAATATCATCCCAGTTTCTCTTTTTGAGCTTAATAAATGTTGTGTTGCGTAATGTACCTTTGAGTAAAGCATCTACTAGAAGATCGATTGTTTTTTTGTTTTACTGGGTGGGGCAGAAAAAACTTACCGCATTTTAAAATCTTTTTATGGCAATGCTGTTTCAGTTATCCACATAGTTTAGAGTGAATTTATGTCGTGGCTGAGTTTCCATTTGGCCTAGATTCAATATTAGAAAAACAAGTGATTAATTTGTTTCAATTTTTCAAGGGTTTTATAGTCCCGATTTCTCTTAAAAAAAAAGAATTTGGGGGTTCCTACTTTTAACAAGTAACACTAAAATGAAGCCGTGTTTAATCTGCAAGTTTAAACTTTTATCCCTTTGCAGATAGAATTTGTTTGCGTTTTATCAGATGCTTTTTTTTTTACTTAGTCGAGAATGGTTTCTTAAGTTTACAAATGCTGCCTCTCCGTAGGTGACAAAATTTTTCTCAATACATACACTATGTTTACAGAACAGGCTAAATCGAGACTTATAAACTCTTGAAAGAATTGAACAAACTCATCACCAGTTTTTCTAATCTCTTATTTTGGGCCAAATGGTCCCTCAATCATGACATAAGTTCACTCCAACTATGCAGATAACTGAAACAGCATTGCCATAGTGAGGTTTTAAAATATGGTAAGTTTTTCTGCCCTACCCTATAAGACTAGTAATTGGTACAGGCCTATTGATGGTGAAAACTTGTTTAGGACAATACAAATTTCTTGACTCCAGATATTTCATATAGGTGATGAAGCTGCACAGACCACTGAAACTACAACTAAGAAAAAGCGAAAAAAGAAGAAGAAAGGACCTCCTAAGATTGAGCAAACTGATCCTCCGACTCGGCCAATATCTGAATTGTTTCCAGAACATGTTTACCCTCATGGACAGGAAGTAGAATACCCACCTGATAAAGATGGGTAAGTCAAAAACTTGATTGTCATTTGTTTTATGTTTCAATACCAACTATTTGGTAGGCAGTTCTTATCACGATTTGAATTTTTTGCGTTTGATGCAGCAAGTGCTTGTGCACTTTGCAAGCCTAACCACAAAACCGACTTTTGTACTGGACACTTGCAAACTCGTTTTTAATTTTTTCGGTATTTGGTTTTAAAAATGTAATATTTTGATGCAAGCTGTGAAGCTAGTACACCGAAACTCAAGGAAAATTCTGGGATATGCTGTCCTTGCAGAAGCTTGTGAATAGAAATGCATTGATTAAAACAAAGTGTGTTTCATTCTACTGCTGTCTACTGCCACATGGTGATTGTTTGAGATACGCTAAAACAGTTTTAGCGTTCAGTTATTAACAAGTCCATAAGTTGGATGTATTGGTTTAGTACTGTTATATCGAAAACTAGGCCTACTGTATCTTTACTCTTTAGAATAGAAGCTATAAAATGCAATTTGCAAGGTTAGACAAAACAATATGTTCCGGTTCCAAACTGCTTGTGTGTAAGATAGTTTGTGTGTAAGAATTGCGCTTATAATTCCATATAACCCAAATATACTAGTGTTATGCAATAATTTGTAATTGTTAGGCGAAGTGCAGCGTGGCGAATGACGTCGGCTGAGAAGAAATCTTTGAATGAGAGCTATGAGGAAATGTGGAATGATTTCCGTCAGGCTGCTGAGGCCCATCGACAAGTGAGAAAGCACGTGCAAGACTTCATCAAACCTGGACTCTCAATGATTGAAATATGGTATGC
The DNA here is from genome assembly GCA_963965965.1 of Trididemnum nubilum. Classification (NCBI taxonomy): domain Eukaryota; kingdom Metazoa; phylum Chordata; class Ascidiacea; order Aplousobranchia; family Didemnidae; genus Trididemnum; species Trididemnum nubilum. The sequence goes on along the minus strand of OZ014478.1, from coordinate 5,878,673 downwards.
TTATAATAAGCAGCTTTTACCTTGAAATTTGCTATATCTTCAATTTTTAAGCATTCATAGGATTCTTTGAAACTATCATTTTTGTTGTTTCTTGGTTAAGTTATTTGGTTAAGTTAAACTTAACTATTATTGGTTAGGTTAAACTTGACTTGCTTGTAATGGAAACTTTTAGAAATTTTTGTGCAATGTTATGGTGTCATAGATTTTTTTTTTGGAAATGTCTTTCAGCTTTTTTACACGGATTCAAACATCGCTTGTTATCCGGTTTAACTGTGGATCAGTTTTGTATTTTGTTGCAGTGCTAAGCAGGAAAAGTTTTTCCAAAATTAAGACCATGCGATTCAGTTTTTGAAATTTCGCGTTTCTTTCAGTGAAAAACTCGAAACAGCTTCAAGGAAATTGATCAATGAAAACAAACTTGAAGCTGGCCTAGCGTTTCCTACAGGTAGGAAAGTTGCATTGCGTACTGCCATTTCCTTTCAATTCGGTAGAGATTTCTTGATTGCTTATTTGTGCACGATATTGCAGCAGTGCATTTTCAACTTTTCAAACTTTTGTATGGTTTGAAATTTAGACTAGGTTGACTAAATCTTCCCAATCATTCACTTTAGATTGTGGTACCGTGTAGGTAATGGTGTGTGGCATCGACACGTTAGCTGCTTATTGCGTTGTAAAAAAAAGTTGTTTCTGAATCGTGGTGATAATCTGTAGCACTAAAATGCCGTTCCCGTGACTTTACCATCTCAGATTAGCCTTCCACTCTCCTTTTTTGCATATTTTATTATTTTGAAATGGTCCTCGATTTTCAGGTTGTTCTCTCAACCACTGTGCTGCGCACTACACCCCCAACGCAGGGGACAAGACGGTTCTTGGTTATGATGACGTATGCAAGATTGATTTTGGAACTCATATCAATGGTATGGTTTTGTTCGAGTTTATACCAATGAAATCAAAATTGTTGTAATTAATGTGGTAATTAATAAATTAAATAAATGAAATCCGTTCACGAGCAAACATTCTTGAAATGTTCCGGTATAATCTCAAACAGATTATATTGCATGGCATTAGGTATAAAGTTCTGTGTACAGTACGATTTTGTGTACAGTACGATTTTGCATGGCATTAGGCAAAAGTTTGTAGAAAAATGCTTGCAGTTTGTTCCTTATCCTGAAGCAGAAGCTCCCATTTCAGTTACTACTATTATTCGCTGCTAATATTGTTTTTGTGCTATCCGACTTACCATAGTGGAGGTCTTGAAAAGAGTTGTCAGTTTGTTCGTGGTCAGTTGACTTGGTTCGAGTTAAATAAATGAAATCCGTTCGCGAGCAAACATTCTTGAAATGTTCGGGTATAATCTCAAACCATCTATGTACAGTACGATTTGGATCAGAGTACTTTAAGTAAGCAATGCTGAAAAGTTGATGTTATTTTTCAGTTATGTCATTAAAAATGCAATTTTTGTAAATTGTTTTTGATTATTATCGATCCCATCGTCGAAAGTAATGACGTCACGAAGGCATTTGATGTCATGAATTGCTTGCAGGTCGAATCGTTGATTGTGCGTTCACAGTCAGTTTCAATCCGAAATATGATCGTCTGTTAGAAGCAGTAAAAGATGCGACCAATACTGGAATCAAAAACGCCGGTAGGTTGTTTTCAAATTCCTATTTCGGTGATTAAGTTCAAAGTTTTGGTAAGATTTTTTCAAACGTTTACTCTCAAGTAAAAATTCTCTGTTTAAAAACTATGAGCTGTTGGTGCTATAAATATTGCCTTTTTCGATAAGTTTCACTTTTCCCCGTATAGTGTTAAATTGCAACGTTATTTGTTTTATTGATTTTACTAAAGCCAGTTTTAGAGCAAAAGTAGGAGTTCCTAACAGTTTTTTACTTTATTATGAAATAACACAGAGCGATCTTTAAAATTCCAGCGACTTTGAGCAAAAAATATTATTGTATCAGCCAAACTTAACACTGACCACGACCAGAAATATGCACGCATTTTTCGATTCTAAAAACGCTGTTTAGCAGTGTGACTCAACGGCCAACATATTGGATGTATTACAGTATATTGTGTTACATGCATTATTCAGTACGAAAGCTTTCTGAATAAATTTGTTCAAAAATCTTGAAGAGCGAGTAGAAGATTTTTTTTGTCGTCACAAGTGACAGTTTAGTAAAAAAACTCGGCCATCCAGTTTAAATCTAACAAAGCCATTAAGCTCCAAATTTGTGGTACCCCCAAATTTCATCTTTTTCTTCATTTTTACCTATTCCGAAAGTTTCATCAGTCTTGCATAAGTGGTTAAAGTTTGAATTTTGGCGTCCCTATTTGAGATGGATTCATTCAGTTTGATACTCCCAAAGTTTGTCAAATTTTGTCTTTCTTTATATTTGCCTATCCTGAGAATTACATGTGTCTTGCGTGAGTGGTTAGAAACTTTGAATTTTGATGGCTCCATTTGAGGGGGACACTCTCATTTTGGTATCCCCAAATTTTGTCAAATTTTATCTTAAACTTACATTTATCTATTCTGAAAATTTCATTTGTCTAGCATGAGTGGTTAAAACGTTTGAATTTTGGTGGCCCGTCCCGTTTGAGGGATACCGCCCTATTTTGGTATCCTCAGTTTTTGTTAGGTTTAGTCTATTTTTAATATCTTCCCATTCCGAAAATTTTGGCGGCCACGCTTGAGAGAGACCCCCCTTTTTGATACCCCCAAATTTTTGCTTTTTTTCATATTTGCCTACCCCGAAACTTTCATGTGTTTAGCTTGTGTGATTAAAAAGTTTGAATTTTGGCAGCCTCGTTTGGGGACACCCCCTATTTTGCTACCCCCATATTTTATCAAATTTTATCTTTCCTTTAAATTTACTTACCTTAAAATTTTTATGTGTCTAGCTTAAAAGATTAAAAAGTTTGAATTTTGGAAGGCCTGTTTGGGGGGAAATCCTCATCGTGGCACTCCCAGTTTTTGTTAGGTCTAGTTTATTTTTAATATCAACCCGTTCCGAAAATTTGATCCATCTAGCTTCAACGGTTTAAAAGTTCAAAATTTTGGAGAACATGATTAAAGGCGTTCCCCCCAACCTGGCATCCCCGATTTCAGTCGCAGACTAGTTCTCTCTGATATTTTCAATCGCTCAATTACCGAGATATATCGGTTCAAATTCGACAACTTTTCGCCCATTTTCGGCCTGCAAAATTTTGATCACGTGACCGAACGCCCCCAAACTAGTTTGCATAAAGCATTCATTAGAACCCACATTGTGTCCAAATTTTAGCTTTGCTCGTCAAGTTGGTTTTGAGTTATAGGCAAATTAATAAATTTTCAAGCCAAAAATTGCCATTTTTGATATTTTGTTTGTGTTTCAATTCACGATCACGTGCCCTACGATCCCCAAAATTAACACACAAGGTACTTTCATTAATTCTTGTGTTGAGTCCAATTTACCGTTTGCTAGTTGCGAATCAGTCCTCATCCGACGAAATTTGCTAACAAAAACAAAGGTGCTACGCGCTCGCGCGAAATACCAATAAATTGTCTTCTAGCTGCTGGCATCAGTCTGCGAGTAGCTTTAATTTATTTTGTGGTTATTGAAACGCCCTACACTCGCGTCGCGTGTTTCTTTGTTTTTACTCGGCTATTTTCATACTAACGAGTACGAAGTTTTAGACGTTTGCTTATAACTGGAGAACAGTTTGGTCAAGCTACATGAAATTTTCACAGCGGTTTTAAGATTAATGAGTTGTATGTTTGTACCAAATTTCGAGGCAATTTGTCTCGTAACTTTGGTTTTAGGACCCGAAAACCGCCCCGAAAATTTGGCGTAAAAAGCGGTCTCATTCAAAAACGGCCCAAGTACGGCAAAAAATGTTTCACATCGTTGCATGTCTTATCTCTACCAACCCACCTTTGGCCGCGATGATTTTTTTTCGTTTTTTTCTTCCTAAATCTTGTACGCTCTTCTCCTAAACCACAAAACATCAAAATCTAATTTTTGTGTAAAGTTGTTGAGCTGCTAACGAAAATTTGTGGGGCTACTCCCCCGAAGACCCCCCAAAATTGGGGCCCAAAAAATTAATTTTTTGAACCACTTAACCTAGAGCGTCAGTTTTTTTTATATCAGTGGATATTTACGAGACAAATATTTTGACACAGTTTGGGATTACCATCCCCCCGGAAACCCCCCCAATAGACCCCCCTAAAATCAAATTTTTGAACGGCTCAAGCTAGGGTGCCAGTTTTTCTTTATATCATTAGATGTTTAACAGACAAATATTTTGACGTAGTTAGAGGGTTACACCTCCCTTAAAGGATCGCCCGAAAATCAATTTTTTGAACGGCTTACCTAGGGTGCCAGTTTTTTTTTGATATCAGTAGATATTTAGCTGACAATTATTTTGACGTAGTTTGGGAGTATCTCCCCCCGCCAGGATCTTTTAAAACTCAATTTTTCAAACGGCTTAATCGAGGGTGCCAGACTGCCAGTGTTGTTTGATATCAGTAGATATTTAAAAGACAAATATTTTGACATACCATAATTTGGGGATACCCCCCTAGGGCCCCCCAAATAAAAACCCCCAAAATCAATTTTTTGAACGGCTCAAGCTAGGGTGCTAGTGTTTTTTGATATCAGTAGATATTTTACTGACAATTTATTTGACATAGTTTGGGGATACGGCGTACCACTCCCTCGGAAACCCCCAACTGGACTCCCTAAAAATTGATTTTTTTGAACGCTTAACTTGAGTGTTAGTTTTTTTGATATCAGTAGATGTTTAAGCAACAAATATCTTGACATAGTTTGGGGGTACCATCTCGCTGAAAACCGCCTAAATCGACCCTTTAAAGTCTTAAGCTAGGGGGTTAGGGTTTTTGAAATCTGTAGATATTTGCGTCGATCGTTCAAAGGGGTTGCTCCTCAGCAAGCTCCCATATAGTTAACTATTACCGTGAATCCACTAATCAAGCCATTACCAGGAATCCACTAGGCTAGTAGCTGACCGGCCATTGCAAATAATTGCTACGTCCTGTATTAACTTTTACTATTAGAACGCTGATTTAGAAAATTTGGTTAGCAATTCGATCTAATCACCGTTACTAGGCGTACATTACATTACCACATGTACCTGTAGTTTTCTATGCCACTGATAACAGACCACCCACTGGTTACACAGGATCTGCTTCTGCGTAGCTGATTGTTGGTCATAACCGTCGTCACTTGACAGTTGGCAAGGTTTTTGCAAATTGCGCACTTCAAAGCTTAATATCTCCGCCAATCTGGCATAAATTAATCTAAAGTTTCAAAACTTTGTAGTTTACGCGTGTACTATTCAATAATAACCAGAATATTGAAGTGGCGATTTTCTTGTCGCTTGGTCTTTAAGTCTTACATACTTTTGAATTATTAAAGTGTTATTGAAATACGTAGTTGACGTATGTTGATATTTCAGGTATTGATGTGCGTTTGTGTGATTTGGGAGAACTGATTCAAGAGACGATGGAGTCTTACGAAATTGAGCTGGACGGAAAAACTTATCAAGGTTAGCGTAAACGGAGAAGCACTTTACCATCTGCAATCGCAATCACTAACACAAAAAAATTTCAAAAATCGAACAATCAAATCTTTATATCTGGTACACTCCCTTTTGTACCCCGAAACGTGTAACTAGTTGGCGGGACTAGTTTCCCGCCCTCGGTATTGCTTCAAATGAAGAAATGTTGAGCCTTTGGCGACGCTGTATCTGAATTGACTGGCACAGAATAGTTTTAATCTCACACATTCCGCTCCAAAAACGAACGTATTACTGCTTGACGCGATAATCGAAAGGGCTGTTCGCAGCTGGGTCCACGACTTTTCTGCACAACCTTTTCGTCGCCACCTGATTCGTCGCGGACCTTTTCGTCGCCGCCTGATTTTTTGCCAGCAGTTTTCTGCGCTGGTCCTTTTTGGTGCAGACTTTTTTCGGTGCCCGTTTACAGTTCAGTTATTTATTCTTTTTGTTTTGTTTTTTCGTTTTGCACAGCTCTTATATAGGTCGGTAGAACTTCATGAAAACAATAAACAGTTGTAATTGAATTTCAATAATTTGATTACTGCTTGATGCTTCGATAATGATAATTACCTGCGTGTGATCTTATTTAAAATTGGAACCGAACGTGTTGATGAAATGCTTTTGCGTCAATAAAAACCTTACAAAACGAATATATCTGGCCGCCTAATTCGCCGCCAGCACTTTTCGTCGCGGGTCTTTTTCTGCGCAGACCTTTCTTGCTCCAATTCGGTGCTCTTTGACGGTTCAGTTATTTATTCTTTTCTTTTGTTTTTTTTCCGTTTTGCGCGACTCTTAAATAGATCAGTAGAACTTTGAAACAATGAACAGTTGTAGTTAAATTTCAATAATTTGATTACTGCTGCATACTTCGATAATTATAATTATCTGCTTGTGATTTTGCAGGATTTAAAATTGGAACCGAACGTGTTAATAAATTGCTTTTGCGTCAATAAAAACCTTGCTAAACGAATATTTCTTAAATTGTTACATTTTCTGGGTTAAAGCTGAGGTTAAAGTTTTTAAAGAATTTTAGCTTATAAAATAAAGGCGATTTCATGGTAAAATTGTGTCGATGCTTTTCTCGCTGAAGAGTGAGAAGAATAAACGCTCTAACGACAACGTCAATTTGGTGATTGATTTTTCAGTTACAGTTATTACAAGCAAAAGAAATCAACATACAAAGCAAAACTAGAATTATTCTTTAATGTTTTGTACGTTTTTGTTATAGTTAATATGCGTACACTGAATATTTTTTTCAAAGCAGCCATCCTTGGGACTAGAAAAAATTCGAATTGGGTTAATCGTTCAAGATGGATTTTGAAGATTAAAAGTATCCTCCCGTACATGTTCTTTGAGGTTTGCGAACTTAATATTTCACTTAGTTTTTCTTTTATTGCTTACAACGAAAGTAGAAAAAGATGTCATAATTATTTTGATCGTACGTGATCGAGAAGGTAGTAATAATTCTGCCCTGCAAAAAAGATTTAAGTTTATCACGTAGCTTATGTCATATGTCGGTTTTTCATTTAGCGGAGTTTTAAGATCAGTGACTGCACGGCTCGAGATGTGTCAGAATGTGGGAAAACTACATCTTACTGTGCTTTTCAAAACGAACTTACTCTTTTTTTTCAAAGTTCCATACTTTACAGGGATAATAAAAATTTCTCCTTGATTCACAAATTGTTATGATTATGATTTTCGGTACTGAAATAACACTGGTCAACAATTTTTTTTAAATTTTTTGTTAATGAGATTTATAATTGATCTTATGAATGAGCACTAATTTCAAATCTGCCATCAGGTTTTTTCTGCGGCCTCTCATTTTTATGCAATAGGCAATTTGATATTTTCCAGTTTTTCAAAGTTTAAGCCTAATATTTCACATAATGCGTTGCAATTAAATAGTTCTATGCAGTGCCGGATTTATGTGTAGAGCCCAAGTTTGGTGGGGACTCCATTTTTTAATGGCGCAAGAACTAAATCCAGCTTATTTTAACAAAACGCTCGAAAAATTAGTCGTCGCAGCGCGCAACCAGAATTTTGTTTAGAGGGGGGAGAGGGCTTTGACGTTGAAGTATTGTCGTAACGCTTTCCATATCTTTTGCTTCTCGTAAGGTAAACATGAAATCAGCGTCGGGCTTTTGTACAGGATCCAAAAATTGAAATTGAATATTTTCACTGCCAAAACACGTAGAAACTTTTTGTTGTCCAGCAATTAACTTTTATTCATCTTCTATCCTGTGACTGATTTTGATTGTTACATTTTCTTATTCAATTTTTGAGCTCGTAAATGTTGACAAAAACAATCTAGAGACTTGTAACATAGCACCACATGAATAATTAACAACGATTATTATTTGTGGCATGTCAATCTTATTTGCGAACGCTTCTTGTTAAATATGTGCGGCTTGAGCATCTGGAGTTTAACAATACAAGTTTGAGTTTTTCCATTTTCATAGTAATCAGTTCACTCGTTCACAAAGACATTTTATTAACACATACGGTTCCAATTTTAAATAAAATAACACGCAGATAGTTATCATAATCGAAGCATTCAGCAGAGATCAAATTATTCAAATTCAATTACAACTGTTTATTCTTTTAAAGAAGTTCTGCTGACCAATTTTAGAGTTGCGCAAAACGGAGAAACAAATAGACGAAAAGAATAATTTACTGAACTGTCAAAGGGCACCGAATTGGCGCCAAAAAGGTCTGCATCGAAATGGACCTGCGCAGAAAAGGTCCGCGCCGATATGGTTGTGCCGAAAATACGTGATTCCTTTGCGGCTTTCTATCGTGAAATTGCAATGTCTTCAAGACATTAATTTTGCGACGAAAAAAAACAACAGAACTTAAATTGTGGCTGAAGTGCACCTTAAGTTTGCTCTTTTCTGGCAATCTGACCCCCATATCAAGAAGAGCTCGCCTATTCTTGGGTATGGTCGGCTTTGGTCGTTGATTAAATTAAAACGCCTTTTTAACTGTATTATCGCATTTGTAACGGTATTTTTGTGTTGCGATTTTCAGTCCGTCCAATTAGAAACTTGTGCGGTCATTCGATTGGACAGTATCGAATTCACGCGGGAAAAACTGTTCCTAGTGTGAAAGGAGGAGACCAAACCAGAATGGAGGTAAGATCATAGGAGAAGCCCAGTATTTAACAAATTAATGAAAATGTGTGCAATCTCACTTTACTTTGGTTGTTAGATGGGTTGACCACTGTAATTGTTGCAAACAGCTAATGTTAGCACAGCAGTTATTAAGCATAGCCTAGCTCACAAGAGGTGATATTCCCCGTAACAGCAGCTATACTAGGCTGCTACTGTATTTTGTAGGTAAGCCATTGTGACTGTAATATTGAAACTCGTTGATTCGTTTATTTATTTTGCCACTGCTTGCATTCAAAGTTGCTCTCATGATGTTTTTTGTTATGTTGTGTTGTTTGATTTTTTTAAATTCAAATTCTGGACCAATTACATTGAGAGTCATCGATGGAATCGCTTGGGACTTCACCCAAGCGAAATGACGGATGTGATGGAAGACCGTGAAGTGTGGCTACTTAATCTCGAAGTGCAGCCCCCGCAGCTTTCGCGGAAAAGCGGGCAATAAAGAAAGAAGAAAACGATTTTTTAAGTTGAGCAGAGATTTATTGGATATATCGTGTCAAGCAATTTTAAGAGTTGATGACTGGGTTCTGCTAGCCAGACGTTTTTGTCAGACTTGGCCGTTTCAACTGATAGACTGTTTCGTGCTTGGTTCTAATGGAAATTATTCGTAAATTAGAGTAGTACAGATCCTATTCCTCCGGAGTCCTGTCAGTTACTTATGTTTTGCTGTTAAAATGCAATTTTGACGACTACCTGTTTAAACTAGAAAATCAGCATTCATTAAAATATCAAATCATGTTTTTTCAAGGAAGGGGAGGTGTTTGCGATCGAGACTTTCGGCAGCACTGGAAAGGGAATTGTGCACGATGATATGGAATGCTCGCACTACATGAAGAATTTTGACATGGCAAACTCTTACGTTAATCTCAGGTAAATTTAGAATATTACCTTTCCTCGCTCGTATGTTCTGTTGACATGGTAGAGAAGTAAATTTGGTTGAAACTGCCTTGCCCTTTTTTTGAATATCACCGTAGAACAGGCGCGTAGCCAGAAATTCGCAATGGGGGGGCTGTTTTGGGGGTCTGGGGGCGAAGCCCCCAGCCACCAGAGGCTGGGAGTTTGGGGACAAAGCCCCGAGCCGCCGGAGGCACGGGGTCTGGGAGCGGAGCCCCCAGCGCTCGAAAATTTTGCATTTTTTTGCAAAACTAACTTAATTTTAGGGCTATTTTGATAAAAAAATAATGCTTTTAAAACGTGGCTTAGGAATTGGCAGAGCAAACATGATTAAACTGGTTGCATAAATGTGCTATTTGGGAGGTGGCTAATGGTAAAATTTTAGTTCTCTTATTTAGATGCTGGTAAATTATAAAAACGAATAGTTCAGTAAAACTCACATGGAGTAATCTATTTCGTATACAGTTTATACAGAAAAATAACTGGGGGGGGGGGGGGGGGGGTTATTGAAAAGAAATTTGAGAGAAATTGGTAATTAACAATACTAAATAGCCCCCCTCCCCCCCCCCCCCCCCCCTTATTCCTTAGTTTATGGTAGCCTATATTTGTTGATGACACCTATGTTTAGCATTTTTACACTTGCGATCAAATTTGATTGCGTATTTTTGACCATTTTTCAAAGTTTTTTTTTCTATGTTAGTTTTATTTTCAACAAATTAGCCCCCCCTAAATATGCAGGGTGTTTCAAAAGTCACGCCCGATTTTGGCACGTTTTCATATTAAAAATCAGGCGTGACTTTTGAAACACCCTGTATGTTTCAAAAGATGTTTTAAATCACTATTTAGTCCACTCGAGTACATTTAACGGTCTCAAAAGTGCTAAAAACGTAGCGTTTTTCTCATTCTGCATTTTGGTCGACATGCCAATGGGGGAGGCTATAGCCTCCCCTCCCTCCCTTCTGGCTACGCTACTGCCGTAGAACGTGGTAGTGAAATGGCTATTTGCCACCACTAAAAGCTGATTTACTAGATTGTTTCGTACTTTTTTCATTTTTCGAATTAAAACACGTTTGAGATTGATACATTTTGTTTATGACGTCATTAAAAAGTTTAAGCGGGCGTTTTAAGTAACGTCACGATGCAGTTTTGCATCTCGAAAACGGAGTTTGCTGGAAATGGTGACAAATAAGGAGGGAAGTCGATTAAAAATGCCTTCGCATTCACACCTGAAAAAAGTTCTTTAAGAAATGGGTTTAGCATTAGTGGGGTATTAAAATAGAAAGCGTTTTGACCAATTAGCGGTCGAGTGAATAGTGCGTCTGCTACTGAATCGGTAGAGTCGGGTTCGGTTCCCGATCGGGTCAAACAGAAGACTAAAACTTGGTATTCACAGCTTTTCTGCTTGACGTTCTGCAATAAAAGGCACAGTGTTAAGTTTTCACCGTGTGTGGTAGATAGCAGGCTGTCCGCTGTCTTTTTTTTTTTCATTCTTCTAACCTCAGTCATTTTTTTCTTTTTTTTTTCAACAAGTTTCTTTTTTTTAAGCTATTTTTACTTTTTTCAACTTTTTGTTAAGAATGCTAACTTTAATTGTGGAATTTTTTTCATGTGCATCTGTGTGTAAAGTAAGTCATTGTTTATGATTTGGTATTTATATATTTTTTGGGGGAGAATTAACCATTGCCTTGTTTTGTGTGAGGAAAATGAAGGAAGCCAAGTAGCGATATCGGTAACTTTTTTTAATTATCATGATTATGTTTCGACAAAGGCAACACTTCCAAACTTATCCTTTAAAGCAGACGAATTAGATTAAAACTTGTGATTTTTTTATTTTATGATTAACCGGCTTGTGATAATAAGGCTGAAATTTTACGATTAGCCACCGCCCTTTCAGCCTTTTTACGTGCAGCCAGTTTAATCATGTTTTTTGCACTGTTAATTTCTCTGCCGCGTTTTAAAAGCATTAATTTTTACTAAAATATGCCAAAATTAGGTTAGTTTTGCCAAAAAAAAAGAGGAAATTCTTCGAGTGCTGGGGGGGCGCCATCCCCAAGACCCCTTGCCTCCAAACCCCCAGACGTCCGATATACAGGCTGTCAAGTGTATCGTAATTTTATTTTTTTCATTATTCTTTTTTAATTTCATTATTTTGGAACCATTGTAATTATTTCATTATTTTCTAAATGATCTACTGATATTATTTGAGATCACCTGATTAATTGGAATAAATCGTGAGTCGATGAGATGAAGACCTTCTTTTTTTTTGGAGATCACCTAAAAAATCTCGCAAAAACTACCCGAAGACCTTTTTTGACTGGTCTTCAGTTCAGTTTTTTGGGTCTCTTCGACTGTCCTGGTTTTCTGTCTTAAAAATATAGTAAGTCTAATTATAATGTACTTGAAAATTGTCATTATTTATGCTTGAAAATTGTCATTTTTTTATGTTCAGCAGTCATTTTTTATTCTTTTTTTTTTGGTTAATTAAACGACTTGACAGCCTGGTTAGAGCCCCCCATTGCAGATTTCTGGCTACGCGCCTGGCCAAACTAACAGCCAGTATATAAAACTTTATTTCGGAATAGCTCTTGGTGACTGGTTGCAACTAAAGCTATTAAACTGAAAGGAAAATTGTACAAAAACGTTTGCAAAAATATTATATCTTGACCGTACCTCTCCCTGCAGAAATTTCTGTATCCGCCCCTGAACTGTATCTCGTAACAGTGTCGATTTTTAATATAAGGTATATGGTAAGTTACCAGAACGTTTCATCTTCTGTTGAAAGTAGCTTCAAAGTTTTCTGATACAATTTTAACGCCAAATTTCGCTATGCCGGCGTTCATCTCACGTAAATCTTTGTACGAGTTTCAACGTTGAACTAGCAAAAAAATAGCTAATCACTGGTCAGCGAAATGGTTTTATTAAATGAAGTTATTTTGACTAAAATCATGATAGAGTTGGTAATACAGGTGGTCCATAAAGTCTCTTCACAATTAAAAAAAATTATTTCGAACGATGAGATAATGCAATGAGGGTTGTTTTATGTTAATCAGAATTTCATAAAGTTTGTATTTACGCTAGAATTTGTTTCAGATGAAATTTTTATGTGTTTCAGATAAAATTTTTTAAGTGTAATGATTGAGTTATATGAATCCACATAAAATCTGAAATGACCACTTCTCAAGAAAAAGCGCAATGCGTATCCTGGTTTCTTGAGACAAAATCAGTTGTGTAGACTCAGCGAGATTAGAGAACTAAGTAGGGAAGAGGCCCACCATCATGTCCTTCAATTCGTTTTAGATATCGGAGCTAGGAGAAATGGAAGGAGCTAGGAGAAATGCTCACTGAACAATTTATTAATTAAGGGGGCCTGCGCCCCCTAAGTGTGCATGTACTCCTACAACTGATTATTTTCATTAAAAAACAAAAATCTCTAAGGAAAATCTTCGAGTGGATTATTATTTACCGCTAAAATATTGCAGGAGGCAATGTATCTTACTTCCCCTACCTAGGCCAAACCCAAAATGCAAGGTTTTGAAGGTGTTTTGAACTTAAAGTGCAAGTAGAAGGAGGATTGAACAACTTAATTTTTTTTAATTGGCTTTCAAATGTTCAAAATCTAGTTCTTCCAAATGGTTTTAAACACGTGCGAAATGTGGTCCAGTGATATTAAAATAGCTATTTTTTCAAAAAATTCTTCCAGCAGAGGGGGTTTTGCCGCCAGATCTCTGTTTGTGATAAGTTTGAGTTACACTAATGTACTCAACGCGTCTTCCAATTTATACATTCGCACTTTTCAACTTTTAGTCTAAGTCCTCCTATCCCTTTAGAAAATCCTGGTTACGTGTCAAACACAGCCCACTGCTTCTGATCTTCCATTTTACGATATCTTTGTCCCACAAAAAGTTCCTTTTTCAAAAATTTCTGGTGACGTCATTGCGTGTGATTTGTGGTTTGGGCCTACCTATCAATTAAAAATCCTGGCTACGCCTATGGCTGGAATGCTGTAATTTTTTGCTAAAGATTGAAGAGGAAAACATTGTTAAAAAAAAAAATCAAAAAAAGTGCAAAGTTTTTCACAGGGTAAAAATAAGAGGACCAGTAAAAAAGAGCCGCATAAAACCTGGCGTAAAGGCGCGAGTGTGTTACCACTGCTCTTATACGTTGGTAAAATGCGTGCCGAGGGGTCTGGGGGCGAAACCCCCCAAGACGTTGATACGCGTTTTTCAAAATTTTCGCAGATTTTATTTTAAGCAGTTCATATCCTTGGCTTTAATTGGTGTGAAAATGTAATCTTCGTTTGTTAGACAGTGTTTGTGCGATTAACTTAGGTACAAGGCACTTTGTTTTAGTAGCAGGGATGCAAAATTTTAATTAGTAGCCAGAATTATTGATACGTTCTGTAATTTTTTTGCATTTTTTTCCCAATTTTTGTCTTTTTTTTTTCATTTTCTGTACATTGCTATCATTTTTTTTGCATTTTTTTGTTCAAAGGTGAGTGGACACTGGACAGCCTGTAGATAAATGGGCAGGTGGCAGATCGACTCGAAAACCGAAAGGTCCATTCGCTGTCTCCTGACCAAGGCGACTTGGTGAATGAAATTTAATTTCACTTTTACGACTAGTTTAGTCAAACAGCACATTAATGCAGGATAATAATTTTTTTTTCGAGCATGCTGTTTTTGGCCGCGACGTTCACGGCCGGATTTTTGACTTTTAATCGCTTGCGTACATTTTGGCCCATAGGCTATCTACCAGTGCAAAAACCCAGCGAAGCTGTTTCATAATTTTGTTTTTAATCCCGAATGAAGCGCGGGACTTGTCTACAGATATCGCTTGCAATGATTCCAGCGCAGATTTAATTTCTGAGCTTTTTCATTTTCCAATTTAAATTTTAGACTTCAGCGATCAAAACGTCTCCTCTCGGTGATCTCACAGAACTTCGGAACTTTGGCGTTCTGCAGGCGTTGGCTCGACCGCCTGGGCGAAACTAAATACTTGATGGCTTTGAAAAATCTCTGCGATTGCGGCATAATTGACCCATGCCCTCCTCTTTGCGATATTAAAGGCTGCTACACTGCTCAGTTTGAACACACGATTATTTTGAGACCAGATTGCAAAGAGGTGGTGAGTCGTGGGGAGGACTACTAAATTTTGACGTTAGAAACTTGTAAAATTTGTAAATTACGGTATTAGCATATATACGCACTGTGCACTTGTGCAGGTTTTTAAGGCTTTTTTTCTGGCGATTAAATTTATTTATTGTTTTTGCGATCAATATTGTTATTCAAAGATAAAAACTTGAAAAGCGACCCGAACATTGTTTGGAATATTCGAACTTAATCTTAAAGATAATACTGATAAAATATCTTTTTCATAATTTTTGGCCATGAATCAGTTTGTAACTGACGCTGAGACATCAAACTTATTTCTTTTAAATTTTGCCATTTTTTCCCCAATAATGATACGTCTCAGTCTACGAATGACAGCGTCGTAAGCTAGCTAAAGCTTTCCAATAAGACGTAGTTGATATTTTGTACGCTCCTGGCAACCTAAATTTTGCCTCGTTTTACAGTGCTACCGAAATATTTCCAAATTATTTAACGAGAGATGTTGCTCGTAAACAGTTTGTACTTTCATTCACTACAACAATGCTATTGCTAGTGAAACGCCGTAGTAGATTTATTCATTTAGCAAAACTGCATGTTTTTAAATCAAGAATGAATCCCGCTGTATCAAAAAAATATTTATCCCAGCAGCTTGCCAGTTAGTTAACAAGGTTTTTATGGTAATTGCGTAAAATTTGTACAATCTAAACAGGTGCAGCAATAACTCATTATTTGAAGCTATGTAAAGTAAGTTTGGTATCTTTATGGGACTGCCAAAACAGCCAGACAAGACGTTTCTCAAACAATGGAATAGGCTGTCCAGCGTCCACTCTCGTTTTTTGGACAGTTCTGATTTTTTTTTGCAAAAAAATTATAGTTATTGAGTTTGTTTGCTTTCTTTTTTAAAGAAAAATATTTTATGAGCACAAGCTGGTTTTAGGTATAATAGAAATCTGAAAAAAATATAACTGGAAATGTAGACTACCCGAATGCAAGTAAAGACCAAAAAACTCTTTTGAGGACAAAAAAAGTCTCGAGCTTTTAAGTGAAAAACAAATAGGATAAGGAAGACTTCAGCCTTCAAGAAAAATAAAAGATCTTGGTTGTTAAGATTTTTTCATTATTTTTTAGTTTTTAAATTGTAACTTGCTGGACAGTGGACAGCCTGATAAAATGAAGTTGCAATGTAGTCTCTCAAGCCTTGTGCAAGTGTGCGCTACTTTTTGACGTGTAAATTTGTTTTTTTCGCCAATAAAATTATCGTCAAAATTGTTTTGTTGCAATTGGTAAAAACAACTTCAACCGAGTTTGTTAACGGTTAGATTTCGTAATCCTTGGTTTTAACAACCTCCTTAAACAATAAATGCATGCTCAGTTGTTAACGTAATTGGAACTCTAGGAACCCCAAAGCTCACGATTTTTTGAAGGGTTATATCCGCTCTGCTAACGTGCAAGTATTGGGAAGGAAATACTTTAATGTACTTCAACCAACTTGCTCTTTCTTAAATGCAAACATTAGAGATTATTTGGAGACGGACACTTGTTAAAAAAACTCAAAAGAACTTAACGCCCTTCAATTTTTTTGTCTGTTATTAGTTCATGCTGTAATGACTTAATGTTAAAACGTTGAGAAGCGGCTCGGCGTCTTTAATTCAGTTGTATTAGGCGAAGTGAATTGATGTTCTTTAAATCTTTTTCCTTTCCAAACCGGATTGTTACGACTTGATTCTGTGAAAACTGTCCTTTTTTGTGCAGAGTTGTGCACTGGGCAGTGCTTGAGGTACTTTTTACTTACTGTAACGTGGTTACTTCTTTCGAAAAATATCGAAATTGGTAAGTAGCTAGTTGCACGATTGGGTAGAGGCTTTAAAAAAGATACGGACTTTTTATTGCAGGAAAAAAACAGGCAACTGGATAAAATAGCAATTTAATGCGTGCAAAATTCTTGAAACTCTTTCCTTGTGACAGGCTGCAAAAGACCGAAAACTGCCATTCTGAAAAGACTGGCGAAGTCGTCGAGTCTGCAGCCTTTCATAATTAAACTAACGCAACAAAATTAATTTCAAGTTGACAATATTTGAAAACAATTGAGGTAATAAACCTGAGATTTGAAACAAAATTATTTTTCTTTAAATGTTTCAAGCAATGCCATTTTGATTTTGTTGGAGAACGCGCTTAATCCTTTGTTGGTATAATTCAGTAATCGAGTTGGGAGTTTATTCCACAGTTTGGTTCCACGTATTTTAATTGATCTTTGAGTAAGTTTTTTGTTGACTTTGGATAAATAATAACTTCCTTTTTTTGAATTTCTCGTTTCGTAGTTGTAAAAGTTTGATGCGAGTGTAAACTAGTTTCGAAAAGGTATTGGCAGCGTTTTATTTTTGAATTCACGCATAAATTTCAGTGTTTCAAGATAGTAAATATCCTCAACTTTTGATATATTTAGTTTGCTATATAATGCTTGCATTGGGGTCGCCAAAGTATGGATGGTATATTTACTTGCATAATATGGTATATATACTTGGTCATTTTATTTTGTTTAGACTATATTAAACTTTAGCCCCCTGAAAAGCCAACAAGGGCGAAACAGACTGTTGAGGCATGTTAAATCGTGGTGGTCTCTGGTCTGTAACTAGTTTATAATTTGCTATATATTAATTAAATTTGATGAATATGATGGAAAGAAGTATCGCGCTTACCAGCGGAAAATGCAGAGTTTCTGTCGATGAGATGAATACAATAGCTGTTCTTTCATCTTTTTGTATATTAATGTTGTACTACTATTTGCGGGAATTGCTCAGTGGGATAGTAGCCTAGCCTGGCTGATCATCAATCGATTACTGCAGCCAGTGGACTTGTGGAGTCCGTCGACGATTGTTCTCACTCCTTCTCTACTTGTACGGAGTGTGAATAAATTAAAGCTCCATTCCGGACAAATCACAAAAGTAGCGAGTAACCGACCAACGAAGTGAGAAAAAAGTATCGACGGTGCCAAAAACGATACATTTTTGAAAAAGTACCGACGGTTCCGATAACGGTACTGCCCACTTCTGTAGATAAGGCATGCAATAATGATGACGTCATCAGTTTTGATGACGTTATTTGTTATCAGGCAGTAAAATAAAAAAGCTACAACTAACTGCTGCAGGAAATGTCTAGTTTCGCAACTAGGCCGTCTCTCCCCAGTACACATTCCTGTGTTCACGTAAAAGTTTATCTTGCGTTACCACAGTGACAGCTCTAGCAGTTTATATGTGCCAGTAGTCACTACCATATTAGGCTAAAAGTAAAGTAGGCCAAATAACATTGAGGTAAAAACTAAATGTAGGACTAAGCTGAGCGGATATGCTCAATAGCAAATGCATAGCCTTTTTTCCTGATGTCATTATGACATGTTGTAACCTGGCAAGAGCCAGCCATGCCATGCAAAGCAGACTGGTAGACTCGAGGCTAGTCCAATGCAAATATGATTCAGTCTGGCCTTGTTTCGAAACATAGCGATCTCTTGAACCGTTGAATGCAATTTAAAAATTGCATGCATGTTGGCATTATTTTTTGTACTTTAGCGCCATGCTAAAACCAGGCTAAAAAGGAAATCAATAAATTAGACGAGACTGTTTATTGCTACTTGGACTTGAAAGTTAATTACATGTGCTTGCTTAACTTGTTATTATCTTTTTTGGCTAAATGGCTAGGCATGCAACGCATGCATGGAGAATACACTCCTATCCGTATATGCATAGGTTGGCACAAGTCCGTTAATAAGGAAGCTAACTTTTTCATTAACTCGTTAATCCGTTACAAAGTTTTTTCATGTTAACGGACTAAATTAACTTCCGTTAAGTTCTGTTAACGGACTAATTTAACTTCCGTTAAGGTTTTTATCATTAACATCTTGCACCATTCATTCATCGTAGCGGTACAAACTGGTTTGCACTGGTAATACTTGTTGCGTATTAGCACGAGTTTTATAGAAGGAAAAGGGAAGAAAAGAGCTTTTTTTTGCGGCAAATAATAAAGCTGCAGCCTCATAGGTTTATCAATTATCGCTGTTCGCAATTTCCAAAAATTTTTCGATAGCAGCTTCGTTAGTGCATTTGAACTTATTTTTATCTTGAAATTAGATTAGACTGTAAAATGTAACTTCCAAAACCCAAAAAGACCACTATAGCAATAAATTTTTTCTTGCAATCAGCTCAACAGCATCAATACGTGTTCTAGAAGCGAGTGAATGAAAAGAAATGTAAATTACACGCAAAATATTAACGAATCAACAGACTTCATTAACTTCCGTTAATTAAAACTGAAAATAACGGATTAACGTTAAACGGAGGTGTGAAGTTTGTTAACGGACTAGTGGTTAACGAAGCTAGCGTTTTGCATTAACTTGCCCATCTACGCGTATATGTTTTTCTCCAAATACCATGAGCGAAATTTAGTATGGAAATGGTATTAAAACGTGGAAGATTGTCCTCCATTCCATTCTGCCATATTCCGTACCGAAATTTTCATTCCATGCCCTGAACGTGAGTAAGTTACTTGGTAATCGAAAGGTTGTTAACAGAGGTGGAGTCTTACGACACAAGGCTCGAGGCCAAGGACAGCCTTTCCGAGGACAGACCCTCTCGAGGCCAAGGACCAAGGACACAGCCGCAAGTGTTTTTCAAAAAAAAAAAGTCTTCAAAAAAGTTTTTCGGACAATCTCCAATTTATAGGCGTTGCCAGAATTTTTGATTGGGGAAGCCTAAACTACAAATCACATGCAATGATGTCATCCAAAATTTCCCTGTTGACACTTAACCAAGATCAATACTACAGGTAGGCTAGCCTACTGTTCTTCCGGTATTTTTAGACATTTCTTCATATTTTAGACATTGTTTTTAGACATTGTTTTTAGACATTTTTTTTTAGACATTGTTTTTAGACATTGTTTTTAGACATTTTTTTAGACATTGTTTTTAGACATTGTTTTTAGACATTATTTTAGACATTTATAGCCTACTATTTCTTCATATTTTAGACATTGCGATATGTATAACTGTTTGTGCTAGTACTGGAGGAGTGCTCGACACTCCTCCAACTCAACTTCTGAAGATGCTCGGCGTTTTCGGCTGAGCGAAACGTCAAGGAAATAAATTAGCGTTACGCTAATCGTGTGTCCTTTTACCGGAAGAACAGTAGGCTAGCCTACCTGTAGTATTGATTTTCATGCCCGGTAGACCAGATGGTTCTAGAAACCACTCTTATTCAGTTTTTGAACTTAACCAAGATTTTGCAAAGGAGAGGGATTAAACTACTATAGTTGAAAAGAGCAAATACGTAACTTTGGAGACGTTTTGAGAAAGCCAGAGTAACTAAAACGTGTCACAGACGGGGGGTCTGGGGGCGGGGCCCCCAGCTGTTGGGCAATTTTTTGGAAAAAAAAAGCTATTTTAATGCCATTGAGTCACATTTCGCGCATGTTTAGAGCCATTTGAAAGCCCTAGATTTTTGACTTTTAAAAGCCAATTAAAAAAATTTAATTGTTTAATCCTCCTTCTAGTCGCAACTTAAGTCCAAAACACGTTTAACATCTTGTATTTTGGTGTTAAAGTTTAATTTACGTGATTTAGTCCAGGTAGGAGGAAGTAAGGTGCATTGTCTCGTGCAACATTTTAGCAGTAAATGAAAACCCACTCAAAGATTTTCCTTAGAGATTTTTGTTTTGTCAAGGAAATAACCAGTTATAGAAGTGCATGTTGGGCCAGGGGCCCAGGCCCCCTCAATTGAAGTTCAACGATTTGTTAATCAGCATTTTCCATGGCTAATTTTTTAAAAAGTATTTTGTGCGTAAAAACTGGCGAGGTGGAGATGAATTAATGAATTGTTATTTAAAAATAGTACAATAGACGGTTACGCTTATTAACCATGTTATTGCCGGGCCGGATTTACATCACGCTGGGCCCCTGGCACTTTGGAGATTTTCGTAGCATGTTTCTGCCAAATGTAGGGGAAGACCATAAAAAGTCTTAAGATTTGAGCGCAGGGCCCTTAGCTGGTACTGCGCCATATTGTGGTAAATCCGGCCTTGGTTAATGCATTACGTTCATAAAAAGGCTAGATGTAATCGTGAGATAGCAACTTTTAGTATGAAAACTAATCCATTTCTTTCAAGTTAACGTTTAAACTAGCTGGCAAAATTGATTTGAGCGTTCCCGGGGCCCCTGGTCTTCAATATTGTTGTTCGCTACTGGTGTAAGCAAAAAATGCTAAAAAGAAACTGAAACTGAAGAAGCAGTTGGCTTTTTTGTCAATGGTGAAATTTCAATTGGGGGGGAGGCCCGCTTGGCTAAGCCTATGCTGCAATTGCGGAAACCAAAAAAGATATTTGCAAATTTTCCGCGCGAGGTTTCTGGCGTTTTCCATTTTCCAACAAAATTTAAACAATTCAAAAAATTGTGCTGTCCTCGAGCTGAGGACAGGGCAATTTTCGAGGACCTAAGGCTTTGAGGCCAAGGACTTCAAAATGTGTCCTCGAGGACTCCACCTCTAGTTGCTAATTTCAGGGTTCGACTCCGGCCTATTCTGGCTACCCGTTGTGGTGTCCTTTGAAAAGGTACTTAAGCGCCAAGTTCCACGAACGAGCAAGTTGGGGCGTGCGGGCCCCATATTTAATTGCTCGTGGACGGCCTCCTGTTCTGGTGAATGACAAACGCAGGGAGCCTGTTTGTAAGAAATTTGAATTTAAGGCAGAACATAAAATGTTGGAGAAACGTAATTTGGAAGCTTCTCAGTGTAGATGTAGGAAGTATGCGAAAAACCGTCTTAACGACCAGCAAGTTTACAGCAATTTATCGAACTGCAATTATCGCATTTTCGTTAAAAAGATACTGCTTGAAATCGGTTTAATTTGCCCCGCTAGGCGCTACCAGACCACATTATTCATTGAATTTCGGTTCAGAAAAAATAGGACTACGAGCGTTAAAATTCTCTTATATTACATATACAGGGAGTCCTCGACTTTCGACGTTGATCCGTTCTTGAGACGCAGTGTAACCCGAATTTCAGTGTAGGTCGGAACATTATACATAAATTACTCTATACATATCATATACATACTGAAGCTTAGTGATTATTCGTTCATAATCGCAATTGTTCATGTCATTTACGATGCAAATGACAAAAACCAATGAGCCCAAAGCACTGTATTTCTTGATCACAATGATCCAGTTTAAGGGCTTCGATATTACAGTACTGTATTATCAGCATTTATATTGTTATTGAGTGCGTTCGTAACCTCGAAGCAGAAGTCGGGACCGTCGTAACCCGAGGACTTACTGTACGAGCAACGACCAAACGTCACAAAGGTGGCATTGTCTGTTTTAGTAAACTAAAATAACGTGGTAATAAGAGCAACACGAAAAAAAAAAGCGGAGAGTATAAAGACTCCAAACGGTAACGTGTAAAAATGAGAATCGAAAAAAGTTTTGGAAGGAGTTTTAGCTGTAGCGGCAGCGCCAGATTATTTGTTTAAACTGGGCGCAGATGCGCTGCCGCTATTTTGGCTAAAAAAATAGCGACGCTCCGCTTTTCACACCGAAAAATTTAGCCCAGTTTTGCGGCGCAGTGCGGACGCCGGACAGTTAGGTACTAAAGTTTGCTCTCTCAAAATTGTAGCAAGTAATGAGTAGGGCAAGTTATTATTGCTCAAAAAAATTGCATTTGTATTTATCGAAAGTTGCATTTATGCACAAACATTAAAAACGACAGTGATTTAATCAAACGATTTGTTTGCATATAATGCCAAATATTTGCAAATATTACTTAGGGAGAAATGGCGATCTTTTGCCAACAGTTTGCGTTGCATGCTATAAAACTTCGCTTTACAGTGCACGAAGGTGTAAGCGAACTGTTGCGGCATAGATTACATTGAGACGCAATAATCCGTCACGTAGCTATGTGCTATGCAAATTAAAGACAATAGACCTAATTTGAAATAGTTTTATAGCATATTTTTTAAATCACACTAACATTTTGCGCCATTCTTTTCTTAGTAAAACTTGCTGTAAAAAGTGTAGCATGTAAAAAAGAAAAAAGTTGCAATATAAAATTCCTAAAAGCAGTTTAGAACATTGTACTTTAAAAGTTCTTAGTATTTTTTAGGAAGCTGTCAGAAGCTGTAAAAAAAAGATTCAAAAACTTGCCCTACTAATGAGTTAGTTAAGTGATCATGCACTAACAGTACAGTACAGTACAGTAGGCCTACAGTACCAGTACTGTATATCAGAAATGGCCTATATCGGTATAGTTCCTTTGGCAAAATTAGTCGTTTTTCTGCTAGCAGATGATCATAATGCCATAACTTCGGAAATCGGAACAGTTTAAGGTTGAAACAGGAAATTAAGTGGAGTTAAATAGAATGCATGAAACGATACTTTGTCAAATTTGGGGGGCTGCCGATCACGTAATACGAGTTTTACAGACCCTAATCTGTAAAGCTGAACCTAGTTTTAAATAGCCGCATAGACCTAAAGTAGTTGCAGGAGGAGAATGGCAATTTTGGATGTCGAATTGCCTGGAGATGAAGTTTAAGTTCTCACCTTCAATATGTTAGAGTTTCGAGACTTTTATTTTTTCTTTACGCGAGATTTTTTGCGCATGCTATAACTCCAAAACCATTGAATGTGGAAACTTGAAATTTGGAATGGCAATAGGTTTTTAGCACAGAGCTGGACAGCGCTGTTTCGAGCTTTTAGCTCTCATCGGCAGCCCTCAGCTATCTTTTCAATGGTATTCCCAGCTGAACAAACATCTTGGCCTAACTGGCAAACCTTATTGGCTTGCAGAGAGGCAGATGCTTAAGTAGGGAATAAACGATTTTTTCACTTGTGGTACTTTAGAAACAAGTGAAAAAGTCGCTGGATCCTTGAAGTAAGGACAGCCATAGACTATCCCTACTACAAGGATTCCCCTCTGCGTGACCACGGAAATCAAAACTGCACTATCTTGATGTCCTTCATGGTCGACTCCTGGGAAGCCTTGTCAACTTCCACTGGCAGTTAGGTGGCTATAACAACCACCAACCCTGCAGCTCCAATGATATTTCACATTGTAGCTCAAGTCATATAAGCACAGAGCTGGACAGCGCTGTTTCGAGCTTTTAGCTCTCAGATAAGATAGCTGAGGGCTGCCGATAAAGATAGCTAGCTGAGGGCTGCCGATGAGAGCTAAAAGCTCGAAACAGCGCTGTCCAGCTCTGTGCTTATATGACTTGAGCTACAATGTGAAATATCATTGGAGCTGCAGGGTTGGTGGTTGTTATAGCCACCTAACTGCCAGTGGAAGTTGACAAGGCTTCCCAGGAGTCGACCATGAAGGACATCAAGATAGTGCAATAGGTTTTTAGTTTAGATTGTGGCCATGGAAATTTGGTGGTGATCGATCACGTGGCTTGTGAGGATGGCCACCAAACTTGTGCTTGTGCAACTTATTTGAGAATTGGATTAGATTTAGATTACACAGTGGGAATAGTCAGCTACTACAAGTTTATTTTTTGTTCAATGTTGCAGGAGGATTAGGGCAAGGGTGCCTTAGAACAAACTGTTCCCAACATTCCAGCCTCATGGAAGTATGTTAATATTAATAGGATTCCATGCAAATAAGCATTGAGTTACAGTATTTGCACACTAGTAATAGTATTTAAATAAGCTTTGCTTATTCAGAATATGACTCTTCAGTGTTCTATGTGGGTAGCCTACTTCGCCATCTAATCATCAAATTCATGCAATATATTTTTGGTCGTCATATTTTTGGTATTTTGTTTTTATGCAGTGCAGCATGGGTGCAGTGCAGTGTTTGCAATTTTTTTGCGGTGCGGTACAGTGTGTGGACAGGACCTTGGCGGTGCGGGTGCAGTGCATTAAAAGTGTGCCCACGACATCTCTAGCTGGTGACAAAAAAAGCAAAGGTGCTACCAAAAAGGTAGTGCCATTAGCTGTGTCCATCACTGTCCTGAACTGAAATAAAAAATAGTTGACTGCTAATAAACTCGAATGGATTGAAATTGAGAACAGTCTACCGAAAATGTCGATCCAACTGAGATGCAGTTTTCCAGCCAAAGTTTTTCAGTCAGGTTCAGAAAAAAATATTTGATTGCTTTCATAAACAGGGGTTGAAATTAACTAAGCGATATTAAATACCTACTTGCCCGAGAAAATTTTAGGTTGGTGGAAAAAAAAGTAAGTGCAATAAGTTTTGAAGTTGTTTGACTTGGGAAAAATTCATAAATTGTATTTGTTGGTAAAAACACTGAATTTGCGTCAGATGCGTATCACAATCAAGTTTTTGTGTGCAGTTTTATATTAATATGACGAAATAAGTTGGCTAACTTTTTCCAGTCATGCATTACGCAAAAATTAATTTTTTGATTTTAATTATTTCAATTACTACGTTGCCATGACATTGATTAACTTTGTGGTCTAGTTGCAAATGAATTTTCAATCGCTAATGTTTTGGAAACTACACCAGCTAGAAAGCGAAAAATTTTTGCAACACTTATTGGAGCTAAGAAATCTTCAAGATGATCATTACAAAAAAGCTGCAAAATTCTTGAAGTTGTCTTCATGCACTGCTGGATTAGTACTTGTTATATCTGAAACAGTGGTTAACATAGCGCATGTGGAAAAAATTTTTTAGAAAAAAATGTAGCAATTTTGTGCCAAAAAGTTGCTGAACGCGTCTTGAGTACATAGGCGTCGGCAAGGGGGGCAGGGGAGGGCCATGGCCCCCCCTGGATTTTCACACACTCTCTCTTAAACCTCTCAAATTTTGAAAATTCTTCCATTTTTAGTAGTAATACTGACTTTATTTTTATTGGCCTCCCTCTGAAAAATTTTCTGCCCACACCCTTGCTTGTGTATCAAAACATTTGCGTTCGATTAAAAAAGTTTCAAGTTCTATTAATAGTGTGCATAATGCGACAAAGCAGGGACATAGCCAGGGAGAGCAGGGGGGCTCTGTCCCCCCAATGTGCGTAATGCAACTGTCCCCCTCCGCCCAAATAATTTTAGTTGAACATGATTTAAAACAAAATTTCATGCAATGTATGTATGTATAGTACTTAAAGGCGGTGAATCATCCAGCCAATTCCAGTGGTTTACAATAGCTAAAATTGAACTATAATTTTTGATATTTTTTGTTTTAATTTTGGGACTGCGGTTGCAAAGATATTCAACAAATACAAAAAGATGTCCCCCCGAAAAAAGTTTTTGGAAACTCTGAGTTTTGATCTTCCCGCCAAAACCACAGTAGGCCTAATGGTTTAGAGAACTGTGGTAGGCCTAATAGTTTAGGGATAGTTTATTTCTAAATAGTTTGGGCCTAGCTATCTCTAAACTATTAGGCCTAATAGTTTAGAGATAGTTAGGCCTAAAAGTTTAATAAGATTACAGCAGGCCTAATAGTTTAGAGAACTGTGGTTTTGGTGGGAAGATCAAAACTCAGAGTTTCCAAAAACTTTTTTTGGGGGGACATCTTTTTGTATTTGTTGAATATCTTTGCAAACGCAGCCCCAAAATCAAAACAAAAAATATCAAAAATTATAGTTCAATTATAGCTATTGTAAACCACCGGAATTGGCTGGATGATTCACCACCTTTAAATCCGCTACTTTGCCCCCGCAAATGTTTTCACTTAAATATCATTTAGATGCTACAACATGTTCTGATTCAGTCAATTCCTTGTAATCTAAGAAAATGAGTGCCGATAAGTTTTCCGTAACTATTCAGGGAGAAAGATTCAACTGAACACCTGTTGCAAAATATTTAGGATTATTATTTATTCAAAAAAAGTATTTTTTCCAAAAAAAAATTTTTTTTTCAAAAACATAGTTTTTTTCAAGTAAAATATTTTTTCTAAAACAAACATTTTTGAAACGAATGGTAATATTTTCAAAGCGTTTCATCTGACACTTGTCTAGAGGCGTCATCAGATTAGAGAGTGCAGGAAAAGGAGCGGCTATAGGAAAAAGCCGAGCAGTGATTGGCTGGAAAAAGATTGATGAGAGAGCATCATTTGTGTACAACCTTTAAGCTGAGAATGAATTCTTTTGTCAGCTGAGGGTAGGGTTAGAAGTTTTGATAAAAGTGACTTCAAAAGCAGATAGATAGAAGAAAAGCGAAAAAAGTTTTACAAAAGATTGATTTCTTATCGTATTTTTTCAATAATGTCAATTATATCAAAACTTCTAACCCCGCCCTCTGCCAACAAAAAGAATTTGTTCTCAACTTAAAGGTTGTGCACAAATGACGCTCTCTCATCAATCCTTTTCCAGCCAGTCACTGCTCGGCTTTTTCCTATAGCGCCTCTTTTCCTGCGCTCTTTCATCTGATGATTCCTCTTGACAAGTGTCAGATGAAAAGCTTCAAAAATAATAACATTTTAATCAAAGTAAAAATTTTTTGTTTAAAAAAATTTTTTTTGGAAAAAAGCTTTTATTTAAAAACTAAGTTTTTGAAAAAAATACTTTTTTTGGAAAAAAAGTTTTTTTACCTCTGGCACCTCAAAGTCCCGGTGCCTAATTGGCAGCTTGGCAGTGCCTAAACGTCCCATGCCTAATTGCCTAAAAGTCATAGACCGAAGCCTCTAAGCCAAAAGCTTGAAACTGGTTACATGTGATTGACGATATGAGGGTTGCGTTGTCCAAAACAGAATCAAACATGGCTGAGCTAATAGCATCGAAGAAGTGCACCCATCACATTGATACAATAAATAATCAACTTGTTGTTTTGTGTTTATTTATGTTAATTTTTTAAGAAGATCATGAGCCATTTAAAAAATTGTTTGGGGACTGTTGTGTGAATTAAAAAAAAACAAAGTTTGAGAACCACTGGTCTAACCTATCAGCTTATAGCAGTAGGTTGGACTACTGTACCCTTTTTTTGCTATTCATGTGTAGCATCATTCTTTTTGCAAAATTTGCTTAAGTTACTTTTAAAAGTGTATTGTTTAGTATTGATGTTTATTTGAAGCAGATCACTAGGCCACTTTCATACCTTTAAACAAGTTTATATTTTTCAAGTAGGCTAATTAAATAAGCTAGGCCCAAGGAGTGCTGGTTTCTGCTTAGTATAGCCTATATTAAAGCCATACTGCAGTACAGGAGCACAAAAACCATGCTAGAATCGAAAGGGCCGCAAGAACCCTAACGTAGTAACCAATTACTCAAATCTTTGCTATCATTTCAGTCTTAGTGGTCCTGCATACCAGAACTGTATTTTATTTTTTAGTAATACTGGCTCAAGAAATCTGAAATATCACACTTGAAAAATAGCCTAGTCACATTTCATATATTTTAACCTGGGCCCACATGACAGAAATTTCGTCGTTCGCTTTAATTAACGTGTTTTTTTTAAGAGGCGCTAGCGAACGAAATACTCGCTAAACGTAAGAGGTAAAGTAAAGCCTTGCAAAATCCGTTCTGTCATTCTTTTTTCATAAGTTGCTTCAAGCGATTGCAGAAAGCAGTTCGAGTAAAAAAATGTCACATTTTCCTCGCTAACTTAAAGAGGATCTTTAAGCATGTGAGAAATCTTTTTGGTTCAGAAATTTATTGGCAAAATGTTGAAAACTTCTAACTAAAGCAAATTTTTGCTGAAAATAATTAAAATCGTCGCCATGTTTGACATTAGATTGCTAAAAAAATGCAAATTGCATTGAGAAATATTTGCTGTTTTGACTGATAGATAAAGAAATGATAAGTAGCGCCAGTTAACAAAAATAGCAATACACTCCTTTTATAAGAACGATTTTTTAAAACACGAGGCTCATTTTTGCTCAAAATTTAAGAGCAAATTAAAAACAATGCCAGTCTCGACAGCAAGATAGACCAAAAACAAACAACGAAAAATTCAAACTAATCAAAGAAACCAAAATATGTGCTGATTCAAAACGTTAAAATTTCAGTGATTTTCTTGTGTTTGCAAGCAAAATTGCAGCTATTCAAGATTATAAAGCTCTGTTGCTCTGCTCAAGCAATTGAGAAATTTTTTGCAAAAAGCTTGCTTTTTCGCTTTTGAAATTTTACGATGCTGCAAAAGCAAGAAAAAAAGCCTTCACTTAAACAGACAGAGCAATAGGAATTAAACAGTGTTTCAAACATGCCTGCTAAAATTGACATCGATGCTCTCAAAATTTTTATGAAATCAAGAACAAATGAGACTGAATATCGGCAAAAAATTAAAAACAGCCAGTCTCAACTCAAGATTTACCGGTTCTAAAAAGGAAGAGTGTACTTCGACTTGCTCACTTCTGAAAAATTTTGAAACCAAAAGACCCAAATTTACTGTTAACATATGAGTTTACCCACCAACAACCTCAAGGGCGCTTTACGTCATTTAACTAAATTATAGTATGGAAAAAGTAGTTCTTATTTCACAATAATTCAAAAATATAATTAAATTCTGTCGTTCATTCACTAATTATTATAAGTTGAGAAATTTGCTAGCTTAGAATAATAACACATAGCTTAAAGTATTTTTTCCATAACAATGCAGTACATCAGTACGCTTGAACGCATTATTTTGAAGTAGAAATGCATCTGACGTCACAATGAGATATTTATTACGTACTAACACAAGTTACAAACATCTCGCAAAGACATCCGAGTGAGCAGTTTTAACATATGTTGGGCGAAATGGCTCAGAAATGGCTGTTTGTTTACAAAGATTCTTTGTTTGTTAGCACTTTTTAGCGAGCGAGAATGGCCTTTACGAGTTTGCTAGCACGTTCTGTCGTGTTGGACCTGAACCAGTTAAAAAATGTGCTCTTGTATTCAGTCAGTACAACTGACATGTTTATTTTTCTACAGTCATAGACACAGTGACGTAAGATACAGTTAGCAAAAGGAACTTGGTTGGCGTACGATATTTGAAACAACCAAACTGTTCATACACCATACTTTAGTGTTGCAATGTCTTTGCTAATTGATGGTTCAGTGAAGCAGAATGATGCTGAACTCCCACCAAGTTGTAATGGGGATAAAGCAGGTAATGAAGAAGAAAATAATATTGATCTAAAGCCTCTAGAAAATGTGATTAATACTGAGGGTGATGGAGAAAAGAAAAAGAAGAAAAAAAGGAAGAAAAAGAAGAAAGCAGGTTTGTGTTAACTTCTAACTACAGTATCTGCTATTGAATAGCCTAATTAATTGTACACTACTTCCAGAATAGATAAGCATTTAAAGTCTAGTCATGAATCTTATTTTAAGTATTTTGCAGTAAATCATAATTATGTATATTTATTTCTGGACTGTAATAGTTGGAATTTCTGTGTAATCTGAGATCAGAAACGATTGCCATATTAGAACTAAGCATAGCAATTTGTTAGACGTCTTTCACTTTGACTTAAGCACCATCAGTAGAATGAATTACACAATTTACAGCTCGAATTTATAAACAATAATCCCCTGTTGAGATCAGGTGGCCACGATTTTGCTATTGTTTATAAATTCGTTCTGTAAATTGTGTAATTCATTTTACCGATGATGCTTTATGTGAAAGTGAAACTTGTCTAATAAATTGCTATGCTTAATTCTCTTCTGGCAATCATTTTTGCGCTTATTTGCTTTATTTCCAAAACTGAGAAATGATTCGCAGAAAAGTGAGTAAGTCAGAAAATCATTTTCAGAGTCTAAAAATTGAATCTTTAAGTATTTAGCAAATTCTAGATTGCAGTTCAGCCAGTATTCTCTCTCAGTGCACAAAAACACGCGAAATTTTTTCCGGCATTTTCGCACAATTTTTTCAAGAGTGCCAAAGAGCTTTTCGTCATTTTTAAGTTTTATTTTATTGTAAAAATAACTACTTCAAGATTACAAAGACTCTGAAAGCACATTTAGCAGTAAGGTGCTTTGAAGATTTAACAATTAAAAACTACTAAGTCCCACCATGTGGCAATATCTGAAACTAACATAAATTGCAATGAATGCCCATTGGAAAGTTTGCATGTTATGCCGAATTTCTTGGGCACACATAATCAAAAAATTTTTGTGGCAATTTAACACAGAAAACGCAAAATAACTTCGGCGTTGCACAAAAGTACTAAGAGTGTAAAATACAGTGTGGATGGTAAACTTCCCATTATTTGCAGTCCCTGGTAGTGAAGATCTTTTTTCAAAGGTTTAGTTGCAAAGTAAAGGAAGAACGGGAATTCTGGAAGCTACTTATATCTGCCAAATTAGTGTTTTTTTTGCACATTGATTGGTGCGGCACAAATATATAAGTGCCAGGTTAGGTTGGTGCAAAAATCCGATGCAGCATATTTGCACTTTCCAACTTGGTAGTGCAAGCCTTCGAATGGCAATTAATCAACTGCACTAAGCTGTGTTTTTTGATGCACTGGCAGTTTTACAATGCCTAAGGTATGGCATTTTTGCAACAACTTTAGCATATGTTTGTACTTTTTCCAGCACTGAGCTTGTTGTGTTGCTCTGTAAGTAAATGAGATGGCAACCAGTAATTCTTTTTGGGGGCTAACTGCATGTCAGTTTTATGCTATAAAATGATCATTTGAACTGGTAGATTTGCTAAAATGTAGGACTTTTTAATGTACTATCAGTAGTACTTCTTAAAGTTGCACATTATTGCATCACACAGTACATTTTTGTGACACTTAAGATTTCGTTTGATTAATTTCTTAATGAAATGTTGTTTGAGAGATTTAAAGATCAAATTGTAACTTTGTACATTTGTACAACTGTAGTTGGTCTAATCATTTAACTGGCAACTTTCTTGTAATCTGTACTACTTTTTGTTTTATGAATAATGTTAAAAGATACAGAACAAAAAAGAATCCATTTATGCACTTCTTTAAGTTTTTGTTCAGAAGCTTTTCTAGAATAAACAGATCTTGTCATAAAGAAACTTTGTTTAATAAAAGGTAGTTTTGGATTGGATCACATAAAATTGTAGTTCAGTTTTTGTTGTGACATATTTATTATTGCTTAAATTAATTTGTTTTTTTATTTCTCAATTTCTGCTTGATTTACTTGGGGGTCTCTACGTTCATAAATTTGAGTAATGCTTGTACCAATAATTGCTAATTGTCGCAGAGCAAATTTCTGTAATATTTGTAATTCTACCAATCAGTGGTTGAGTGGATAGAGCATCTGCTTTTGAAATGGTAGACTTGGGTTTGATTCTCAGTCAAGTAAAAAAAAGACTATAAAATTCGTGTTTACAGTTTCCCTATTTGACGTTCAGCATTATAAAGGACTGAGTGAAACCTTACCATGTGTGGTATAGAGGTGGACTCAAAGACCAAAAGGTCTCTTTGCTGTCTCCTGGCCAGGAGTAGGCTAGGAGAGAGCTGGAGTGGTAGTACTTACTGCTATTGCAGTTGTTTAGTATATTTGTAATTACAGTTGCAGTACTTAGTACTAAACAACATTGTTACATTTTAGGTTCACCTGAAAATGGTGAAGAAGTGTTGAATGGTGAAGCCGAAGTGAAACCACAAGATGTAAATGGAGAGGTTGAAAATGAAGTTGCAAAAGAAGGTCATAGAAATTGCATATTGACATAACACTTCATATGATTAATTGAATAATTCTACTATTTATCAATGTAATTTTAGAACTAGGTAGACTATTACCCTTAACTTTTTCATTTGAAATAGACCTGTAATGTACTATTTTACTAATGATGCAACATAGCAGGAATTTTTTAATGTATATACTGCTTTAATATATCAATATATCTTTAGTATATCAGTCATAAAACTAAATATTAAATTAACAATTCCTAGTGGTGTTAATATTTTTTTTTAAGCTTTTTTACAAGAACCAGTAAATTTTGCTGTAAGACCAGCTGTTGCTAAATTTTCAATTTCATTTCTTAAATTTTATTGGAGAATAATGTGACCCTGTTCTTGCTCAGTTTAAAGTTGTTATGTGTAAAAGTTTTATCGATTGTCAAAGGTGCAAAAACAAAATTGTACAGTCCACTGGCCAATGACCATAATTGCAAAAATCTGATTAATTTGTTGAGGTACAGCATTGTATAACAAAAATTATTTTTAAAATTTCGTCCCTGCTCTTAATTATTTTGTTTATGCTGATTTTCAAGGGTAGATTTCTATAGTTTGTTCTTAACTTTTAAGCAAAAAGAGCCACGTGATGTTATGAAATTGGTCTAATAAAAAAGTTTTTACCACTAACACACTTAATAACCGATATCAACCCAGTTTCTCTTTTTGAGCCTAATAAATGTTGTGTTGTGAAATGTAACTTTAAATAAAGCATCTACTAGTAGATTGATTATTTTTTTTTTGTTTTACAGGGTGGAGCAGAAAAACCTTCAGCATTTTAAAATCTTACTATGGCAATGCTGTTTCAGTCATCCACATAGTTTGGAGTGAATTTAATGCGTGGTTTAGTTTCCATTTGGCCTAGATTCAATATTAGAAAAACAAGTGATTAATTTGTTTCAATTTTTCAAGGGTTTTATAGACCCGATTCGTCTTAAAAATGAAAAGAATTGGGGGTTCTTACTTTTAACACGTAACACTAAAATGAAGCCATGTTGAGTCTGCAAGTTTAAACTTTTATCCCTTTGCAGAAAGAATTTGTTTGCTTTTTATCAGATGCTTTTTTTTTGCTTAGTCGAAAATGATATGCAAAGATTCTTACGTTTGCGGATGCTGCTTCTCCATAGGTGACAAAAATTTTCTCAATGCACACACAATTGCATAATTTTTCCTGCACAGGCTAAATTGAGACTTGACTCTTAAAAAAATTAAACAAACTAATCACCAGTTTTTCTAATCTCTTATTTTATGCCAAATGGCAACTCAATCACGACATAAATTCACTCCAACTATGTAGATAACTGAAACAGCATTGCCATGGTAGGTTTTAAAATATAGTTGGTTTTTCTGCCCTACCCTGTACAAAGTAATCAATTGGTATAGGCCTATTGATGGTGAAAACTCATTTAGGACAATACAAATTTCTTGACTCCGGTTATTTCATATAGGTGATGAAGCTGCACAGACCACTGAAACTACAACTAAGAAAAAGCGAAAAAAGAAGAAGAAAGGACCTCCTAAGATTGAGCAAACTGATCCTCCGACTCGGCCAATATCTGAATTGTTTCCAGAACATGTTTACCCTCATGGACAGGAAGTAGAATACCCACCTGATAAAGATGGGTAAGTTGAAAACTTAAAAGTCATTTGTTTTATGTTTCAATATAAGCAGTTTGGTTGGCAGTTCTTATCACGATTTGAATTTAAAACATTTGATGCAACAATTGCTTGCGCACTGTACAAGCCTAACCATAAAACCGACTTTTGTACTGGACACTTGCAGACTCGTTTTTAATTTTTTCGGTTGTTTGCTTTAAAAAATGTAATATTTTGATGCAAGCTGTGAAGCTTGTACACCGAAACTCTATGGGAAATTCTGGGATGTGCTGTTGATGCAAAAGCTGGTGAATAGAAATGCATTAATTAAAGCAAAGTGTGTTTCATTCTACTGATGTCTACTGCTATATGGTGATTTTTTGGAAAACGCCAAAATAGTTTTAGCATGCAGTTATTAACAAGTCCATAAGTTGGATGTATGGGGCTGGTACTGTTATATTCGAAAACTAGGCCTAATGCGTCTCCACTCTTTGAAAGAGAAGCTATGAAATACAGTTTGCAAGGCTAGATAAAACAATATGTTCTGACATCAAACAATAGTTTGTGTGTAGGAATTGTGCTTATAATTCTATATAACTCAAATATATTAGTGTGATGCAATAATTTGTAATTGTTAGGCGAAGTGCAGCGTGGCGAATGACGTCGGCTGAGAAGAAATCTTTGAATGAGAGCTATGAGGAAATGTGGAATGATTTTCGTCAGGCTGCTGAGGCCCATCGACAAGTGAGAAAGCACGTGCAAGACTTCATCAAACCTGGACTTTCAATGATTGAAATTTGGTATGCTTCTTATAACAAGCAGCTTTTACCTTGAAATTTGCTTCATCTTCAATTTATAGCATCCATAGGATTTTTTAAAGCTATCGTTTTTGTGTTAGTTAGATTAAACGTAACTCACTTGTTATGAAAACTTCTGGAAATTTTTGTGTAATTTTATGTCTCATAGTTTTCTTTTGGAAAATGTCTTTCAGCCTTTTTACACCTGTGGATTAAAATGTCGTTCAGCCTTTATCTGTGGAATAAAAACGTCGCTTGTTTTCCGGTTAACTATGGATCAGTTTTATGTTTTGTTGCAATGCCAAGCAGGAAGGTTTTTTGCAACATTAAGACCATGCGATTCAGTTTTTGAAATTTTGCTTCTCTTTCAGTGAAAAACTCGAAACAGCTTCAAGGAAATTGATCAATGAAAACAAACTTGAAGCTGGCTTGGCGTTTCCTACAGGTAGGAAAGTTGCATAGCGTGCTGCCGTTTCCTTTCGATTCCGTAGAGATTTCTCGATTGATTATTTGTGTACGGTATTGCAGCAGTGCATTTTCAACTTTTCAAACTTTTGTATATATGGTTTGAAATTTGGACTAGGTTGACTAAATCTTCCCAATCATTCACTTTAGATTGTGGTACCATGTAAGTAGTGGTGTGTGGCGAATCGTTTCTGTTTCGTTTCTGAATCGTTTCTGAAGTTGTTTCTGACTCGTTGTGATAATCTGTAACACTAAAATGCCGTTCCATCTCAGATTAGCTTTCCACTCTCCTTTTTTTTGCATATTTCATTATTATGGAATGGTCCTCGAATTTCAGGTTGTTCTCTCAACCACTGTGCTGCGCACTACACCCCCAACGCAGGAGACAAGACGGTTCTTGGTTATGATGACGTATGCAAGATTGATTTTGGAACTCATATCAATGGTATAGTTTTGTTCGAGTTTATACCGATGAAATCAAGATTGTCGTTGTAATTAATGTGATAACTAATAAATTAAATAAATGAAATCCGTTCGCGAGCAAACATTCTTGAAATGTTCCGGTATAATCTCAAACCATCTTTTGTGTACAGTACGATTTTGCTTGGCATTAGGCAAAAGTTTGTAGGAAAATGCTTGCAGTTTGTTCCTTATCCTGAAACATAAGCAACCATTTCAGTTAATACTATTATTCGCTGCTAATATTATTTTTGTTCTATCCGACTTACCATAGTGGAAGTCTTGAAAAGAGTTGCCAGTTAGTTGGTCGTCCGTTGACTTGGTTTGAGCAGCGGGGTAGAAGGTTAGAGCACTTGAAGTAAGTATTGCGAAAAAGTTGATGTTATTTTTCAGTTATGTCATTAAAAATGCAATTTTTGTAAATTGTTTTTGATTATTATCGATCCCATTGTCGAAAGTAATGACGTCACAAAAGCATCTGATGTCATGAATTGCTTGCAGGTCGAATCATTGATTGTGCGTTCACAGTCAGTTTCAATCCGAAGTATGATCGTCTGTTAGAAGCAGTAAAAGATGCGACCAATACTGGAATCAAAAACGCCGGTAGGTCACTTCCGAATTCCGGTTTCGGTTATTTTGTTAACAGAATTTTGGTAAGATTTTTCGAGCGTTTACTCTCATACACGAATTCGCTGTTTAAAAACTGAGCTGTTAGTACTTTAGAATATTGCCTTCGACAAGTTTCTCTTTCCCCCGTATGGTGTTAAATCGTAACGTTGTTTGCTTTATTGATTTTACTAAAGCCAGTTTCAGAGCAAAATTTAGAAAAGGAATTTAACTTCATATGACGGTTTTGCCCAGTTTTTTTTTAAGTTTTACAGACTTCAATACTTTTATTATTGGGACTTCGCGCGAGCGCGTAACACCTTTGTTTTATTCGCGAATTTTGGTAAATTAGGATTGATTTGCTCATAACTAGCAAACGGTAAAACCTAGAAAGTTGAAATTTTGACTCAACATAAGAATTAACGAAAGCGTCATGTGTGCTAATTTTGGGGATCCTAGGTCACGTGATCGTGGATTGACACACCAAAAAACATAAAAAACGGCGATTTTTGGCTTGAAAATTTATTAGTAATTCGCATATAACTCAAAAACCACTCGGCGTGCAAAGCTGAAATTTGGACACAATGTGGGTTCTTAGAAATGCTTTCTGCAAACCGAGTTTGGGAGCGCCCGGTCTCGTGACCAAAATTTTACAGGCCGAAAATGGGCAAAAAGTTGACGAATTTGAACCGATATATCTCAGTAATTACCGATGTTGATGAAAAATTGTTTGTGATTTTGAGCACACTTTCGACCACCTTTGTTTTGGTTATGTTCGTTTACCCCATCTTGAAAACTATTTTTCTTGTTTTGTTTCTTTTTTTCTTACTTTTTTTTTTATTCTTCTCGCGCTAGCCACTTTTAAACCGCTAAACGCACTGTATTCAAAGTTTGAGCGATTGAAAATATCAGGGACGACTTTTGTGCGACTAAAATCGGGGGTGCCAGGTTGTGGGGATCCTCAATCGGATCCTCAAAGATTTTTAACTTTTAAGCTGTTAAAGCTAGATGGATCAAATTTTCGGAATGGGCAGATATTAAAAATAAACTAGACCTAACAAAAATTAAAGGTGCCCTGATGGCGTTTTACCCCTAAACGGGCCCTCCGAAATACAAACTTTTCAATCTATTGAGCTCGACACAGGAAATTTTGAAGGTATATAAATATAAAGGAAAGATAAAATTTGATAAATTTTAGGGGTACCAAAATAGGGGATCCCCCCTAATGGGGCCAATAAAATTCAAATTTTTCAACCACTTACGCTAGACACCTGAAATTTTTAGGGTAGGTAAATATAAAAAGATAAAACTTAAAAAAATTTGGGGCTGTAAAAATGTGGGGTCCCCCTCAAACGGGGCCTTCAAAGTTTTAAACTTTTAAACCGTTAGAGCTAGATTAATCAAATTTTCGAACGGTTAAATATTACAAATTGGGTGTTCTAAAAATGGAGAGTCCCCCAAGGGGGCCCTCCAAAATTCAAACTTTTTAACCTTCTAAGCTGGTCACATGAAATTTTTTAAGAAAGTAAATATAAAAGAAAGATAAAATTTAACAAAACTTAGTGGTATCAAAATGAGAATGTCCCCCTCAAACGGGGCCTCCGAAATTAAAACTTTTTAACCAGTCACGCTACACACATGAAACTGTCAGAATAGGTAAATATGAAAGAAAGGTAAAATCAGAATAGGCCAATAAAATATGAATAATTTTGGGTGATACTACTGGAAGTCTTCCTCCTACGAGTCCTTCAAAATTTTTAGCAAATCAAGCTAGACCAAATAAAATTTTTAAATGAAATAACAAAATTTAGAAGCAAAAAATCAAATTCTTATTAATTTATACGTGATATTGTAGAGTCAACTTTACGATGACTTCACATTGAAAACTTATATTAATTTACTCAACTCCACGCTTTCCAAAACCCTAGGTGTAATGTTTAGTGTCAAACATTTATTTACCAAAAATTATCTACTTCTTTTGCACCTTATTCTCTTTTTAGTTTGTTTTACCAGGTTTGAAGTTATTCGCCCTCAAAGTTTAAAGGTCTCAAAAAGCTATTAGGAGTTCGTAACAGTTTTTCACTTTATTATGAAATAACATAGAACGATCTTTTAAATTCCAGCGACTTTTGAGCAGAAAAATATTACATCAGCTGTACTTAACCCCAACCACGGCCAGAAATACGAACGCATTTTACAGCTATTCCTATTAGTATCACTTATAAATTAATAAGAATTTGATTTTTTGTTTCTAAATTTTGTTTGTGTACGTATCTTTTTCCATTCTAATTGCCAAGGCAGGCATTATTTTGATTTAGTTCTTAAATTTTTGGAAAAATCTGTAGAACTGTTCATACATGTACTTATATAAATATCGTCTTTAAAAAATATTGCACTAGGCTACTTATATGGTGTAGATTTGATATTTAGGATAGTGTGTCAATTTTTTGGTCAAGACAATGTAAGTTACGAAATCCGAAATTCATATTGGCATTTTCGGATCAAAAAGTTTTGTTCCTGTTGTTTTTGTTGTTTTAATTGTAGGAAAAGGTTCTATCGAAATATTTGTTTTAACGAGGGTTTTGTTTGTAACCGCACTTTTAGGAATTGCGCTGTTCAGTGACAATTCAACAAACTCCTTAAAAGTTGGAACGAGAACTAAGCAGAGTTGTGAAATTTTGATTGACGTTTTGTATAATATACCTCTTCCAGACATTTAAATTTTGAAAGCCGTTTACCACAAACCTGATCAAGTTAATGGAACATAATAAAATTCGAAAGCAGTGTATTTCAGATCTGACTATCAACAACCATAAACACGCTTAACGCAATTGTGAAGCTCTTTAGTTCAGTACAGTTAGATAGTTTCGCGAAGTCCCCGGATATCGCTTGCGATGTCACATTCTAGTTTATTTTGAAATTACTGAATATCATTGAACTAATTACATATTATTGAAATACAATATGTATTATTTATCCTTGACGTACGATGATATTTCAGGAATCGATGTGCGTTTGTGTGATTTGGGAGAAGTGATTCAAGAGACGATGGAGTCTTACGAAATTGAGCTGGACGGAAAAACTTATCAAGGCAAGTGTAAATCTACAAACACTTCAATCGCAATCACTAATACAAAAACAAATTAAAAATGTAAAAATCAAATCTTTATTGCCGATAATACTCCTTTTTGTACACCGAAGTGTCTAACGAGTTGGCGGGATTCCACCCTGGACATTGGGACAACACAGCTTCAAATGAAGAAACGTAGTAAGTATTGAGCCGTTGGCAACGCTCTGTCTGAATTGACTTGCACAGTATGATTTTAATCTCACAGTGTTCACTCCATACACGAACGTGTCACTGCTTGACGCAATAATCTATTCTATTCTCAGCTTTCTATCGTAAAATTGCAATGTCTTCAAAAAACATTGTTTTGCGACGAAAAAAAAGCAACGAAGTTGAAATTTGGCTGAAGTGCAACTCAAATTTTCTCTATTCTGGCGATCCGACCCCCCAGCAAGAAGAGCTTTCCTATTCTTGGGTGTAGTCGACTTTGGTCGTTCATTGAATTAGAACGCCTTTTTACCTGTATTATTGCGAATATGTAACGGTATTTTTGCCCTGTGATTTTCAGTCCGTCCAATCAGAAACTTGAGCGGTCATTCGATTGGACAGTATCGAATTCACGCGGGAAAAACTGTTCCTATTGTGAAAGGTGGAGACCAAACCAGAATGGAGGTAAGACCAGGATTTCAATATAACGATGAGTCCAATGTTTACCAAATTAGTGAAAATTGGGTGCAATCTCATGTTACTTTGGTTGTTAGTTTGGTTCACTTAATGTGATTGTTGCAAGTTGCTAATATTAGCATAGCAGTTATTTGAGGTTTGATAAGTTTACCTAGTCTAGCTGACGAGAGGTAATATGGTTCCAATGGAAATTATTCGTAAATTGGAGTAGTACAGATTCCATTCCTCCGGAGTCCTGTCAGTTACTGATGTTTTGTTGAATTGAAATTCTGACGTCTATCTGCTTTAAACTTAACAAAATCAGCATTCATTAAAATATGAAATCATGTTTTTTCCAGGTAGGGGCCCCCGCAGCTCTCACGGAAAAGCGGTCAATAATAAAACAGGGTTCCCACGATCGGGAAAAGTCGGGAATTTTGTAAACGCATTTCCCGACCGGGAAAAAGTCGGGAAAAGTGCGTGCTAATATTGAATAAGAATAAAAAACAGTTTGGCAAAAATAGCGCACTGCACCATGTAGAAACTAACGCGATTGGAGCAGAGGAATATTAAATATCCTGTTTGTCTTTCTTATAGTGCTATTAAGCGCATAAAAATAGTAATAACACACCCGGCTGTGTTATGTTAAAGCTTCAAGAACTGTGGTCCTGCCGATTTATTTCGTCATAATGCTGGTTCAATAAAACTTTAATTTAAGAACATTATTAATCTGTAGTTAAAGAGTAATTATTACATCGAAGGCAATCAAGTAAACGGAAGAATTCAAGTACCGGTAGCTTACTAGCACCAAAGGAGGAATAGCGCGGTATACGCAGACAGCAGGCAAAAGATTAGCAGAAAACAGAAGAAGGCTATTTCAACAAATGCTGTATCCGAATAAAGTTCAGAGATCATTTAACCTACTACTCGTTAATAATGCACTGATAGCCTACAGTAAACTGTCTGCCTAGACCATGTTTAGCTTTTAAGTCAAGTTGAGGGATTTACTAGCCTACGTGCTAATAAAATATGCGCTATGAGCAAAGATTGCGAAGTTACACAGACTCTTTAGCATGATTGTATTACTATTCAGAAAATATTAGCAAGTTTTAATGAACATAATTGAATGCTTCATGAATTAGTATAAATAATTAAATGGTGCGATGTACTTCTATTTTTTTACATGAACAGTTCAAGGTAACCTGCAGAAAAATGAGAGAGAGGTAGCTCTTGAGTTAACAGCAAAACACAGAGTGAGAATATTATTTGAGAATTAAGATATAATATGACAAAATTTGTCGATTGTTAGTTCTCAATATAGGGGCTGCAGAGTTTTACTAGTCCTATGTATATCGAATATGAGATCATTGCATATATACGAAAGGATGCGCCTATTTCACAGAAAATTTACAAACAACGAAGCAGCACAAGATACGGTGCGCTACAGTTCTCTATTTTTCTCTCATTATAGATTTTCTGGAAAAAGTCACTCCGTACACAAAATGAATAGCGGATACTCTTCTTAGTTGGTAGATGTGATGATAGACAGACAAGTTGATAATTCAATTGATTATTAATTTCCGTTCTTTATAACATAAGCTGACATACTGGTTAGTGAAAGTTGTGGCGAAATGTTTTTGAGCTGACAACTGTTACGTTAGTACATGGGTGCCGAAAGTTTTTTTTTGTTAGAGTAGCAAAATTTAAAAACAGGTAAAGTTTAGGCGTTAAAAGGGCACTTTTTGAATTTCAAAATTTATCCTTAGAAGTTCACCTCTGATTTTGTTGTATTCGTATTGTAGAGGTAGTGCCAATTTAGATGGGCAAAGACTAGCAGAAGTTGCACCCCCCTGCCAAGCTTCTGGCTCCCATGTGTAGGTACTTGTTATTTTGTAAACTGCAGAATTATAAGCATTTCAGAATAGTTCATTCATTGCCCACAAAATGTTTTTTAAGTTCAATCAAGTGCAGCGTGCACCCCTTCAACCCATGTAGTGCTGAGTAGCTTATATCTCGTACTTCCTTTCAACCACAACTAGTAAACTGCTTGTCCTTAATTATGCGAAATCGAGAATTCTTGTCCTGCAGTGGTGGATATAGCAGCTGCTTGTATACGCCGATTGGGCCTGTGGTCTAAACACTATGCCGCGTTGCCTCCATCTTGTATGAATTCAAACACCATGCACTATCACTTAGCAATTAAGAAATGTCCATTACTTTAGGCTATTTAGTCGTGTTCATCATGCAGCAATTGAGTTCTTTTGAGTTAGTTTTTGGATTGTGTTAAAATGCTGCAATTTTGTGTATTCCAGATGACTTGAGCTTTGTTTATGTGAGCAAATTTTGGTATTGAAAAAGTAGGGAATTTTTTGTTGACAAATGCGTGGGAACCCTGAAAAAAGATTTTTCAAGTTGAGCAGAGATTTATTGGATATATCGTGTCAAGCAATTTTAAGAGTTGATGATACTGGGTTCTGCTCGCAAGACGTTTTTTGTCTGACTTGACCGTCTCAACTGATCGACTGTTTCGTACTTGGTTGCAATGGAAATTATTCGTAAATTAGAGTAGTACAGATCCCATTCCTCCGGAGTCCTGTCAGTTACTTATGTTTTGTTTGTTAAATTGCAATTCTGACGACTACCTGTTTAAACTAGAAAATCAGCATTCATTAAAATATCAAATCATCTTTTTTCAAGGAAGGGGAGGTGTTTGCGATCGAGACTTTCGGCAGCACTGGAAAGGGAATTGTGCACGATGATATGGATTGCTCACACTACATGAAGAATTTTGACATGGCAAATTCTTACGTTAATCTCAGGTAAATTTAAAATATTACATTCCCTCGGCTCGTATGTTCTGTTGACATGGTAGAGAAGTGAATTTGGTTGAAACTGCCTTGCCCTTTCTTTTGGATATCACCATAAAACGTGGTAGTGAAGTGGCTATTTCCTACCACTAAAAGATTGATTTACTAGATTGCTTCGTACTTTTTTCATTTTTCAAAGTTTGAGGTTGATATATTTTGTTATGACGTCAAAAGGTTTGAGTGGGTGTTTGAAGTAACGTCGCAATGGTTGAAACGGAGTTTGCTGGAAACCAGGGAATGGTGACAAATTGGGGGGGGGGGAATCGAATAAAAATACCTTAGCATTTACACCTGAAAAAAGTTCTTCAAGAAATAGGTTTAACATTAGTGGTATTACAATAGAAAGCTTTTTGACGATCAGTGGTCGAGTGGATAGAGGGTCTGCTACTGAAGCGGTAGACTCGGATTCAATTCCCGGTCGGGTCAAACCAAAGACTATAAAGATTGGTATTCACAGCTTCCCTGCTTGACATTCAGAATTATAAGGGACAGTGTGAAGCCTCCACACCACAGTGTGTGGTAGACAGGTGGGTAGGTGACAGCTTGACTCGAAAAC
The DNA here is from genome assembly GCA_963965965.1 of Trididemnum nubilum. NCBI lineage: Eukaryota > Metazoa > Chordata > Ascidiacea > Aplousobranchia > Didemnidae > Trididemnum > Trididemnum nubilum. Next base: position 5,835,310 of record OZ014478.1, on the reverse strand, counting down.
CGAAAGGTCTTATCGCTGTCTCCTGGCCAAGGCAACTTCGTGAATAAAACGTAATTACAATTTGTCGACTGGTTTAGTCAAATAGCTTATTAATGCGCGATAATAATAATTGTTTTTTTTAGCATGCTGTTTTTGGCCTCGACGTTTAAGGGCCAGAGTTTTGACTTTTAATCGTTTGCATGCATTTTGGCATATAGGCTACCGCTACCTACCAGAGTAGAAGTCTGGCAAAGCTCTCTTAATTTTTTAATATTCAGGGTGTCCAAAAAGTTTTGTCCGATTTTGTATTTATAACAATTGTAAGTTTCTATAAATTTTATTGTATGATAAATGAGAACTACAAGCACAGTAAGAACTATTATGGACACTCTGGCGACTGATTTCAAGTTCACAAGATAGGCGTCGAACAGATTTTTGGGGACTGTTGATTAGACTAGCACATAATCGCTCTCCTTTTTCATCGAATGTTGCTGTGATTGGGCGTCCAGATCTAGGTGCATCATTCACAGAACCAGTTATTTCAAATTTGTTGACAAGTGATTTGATGTTTCTGCCTTCAACTGCATAGGCGACGACTTGCTTCAGTTGCATTTGAGCCACATTGATAATAATGTCGAATCGCAGCAATTCTTTGATTTTGATTAAGTCTAAAAGCCATATTCCTGGACAAAAAATTAAAAATAACCTTAACACGCACTTAACCTGTAAACAGATAAATAAGTAATATTCCCAGGTTTCTTTGTTTATTAATAGTTCTTATTGTGCTTGTAGTTCTCATTTATCATACAATACATTTTATTTAAACTTACAATTGTTATTAATATAATATCGGGCGAAACTTTTTGGGCACCCTTTACATATCCCGAATGAAGCACGGAGTTGTCTACAGATATCGGCTGCGATGATTCTATCGAAGCTTTGATTTTTGAGTTGGAGCTTTTTCATTTTCCAATTTAAATTTTAGGCTTCAGCGATCAAAACGTCTCCTCTCGGTGATCTCACAGAACTTCGGCACTTTGGCGTTCTGCAGGCGTTGGCTCGACCGTTTGGGCGAAACTAAATACTTGATGGCTTTGAAAAATCTCTGCGATTCTGGCGTAGTTGACTCTTATCCTCCTCTTTGCGATATTAAAGGCTGCTACACTGCTCAGTTTGAACACACGATTATTTTGAGGCCAGATTGCAAAGAGGTGGTGAGTCGTGGGGAGGACTATTAAATTTTGACGTTAAAAAGGCATTCAAGTCAAGTTTTTCACTGTTGAGTAAATGTTAAGAAAAGCCGAAAATGTATTCTCACCAAATTTGAAATTTCTACGTCTACCAGTTTTCAAGACACTGCAGTTCTAAGTTAACAAATTTCCTCTTTCTTCAGTGTAGCCATTTTGCCAGTATTGTGGCAGAAGATAAACTTTCGGGACAGTTGGCTTCAGTTTACTTGAAAAGCAGATAATTTACAATTCAGACCTTTTACTTTGTTTTGTCAACAATGAGAGTAACAAACATGCACTAACTTTTCGAAATTTTGTTGGCAACACTGGTAAAATTATAAGTGGAAAAAGCCTTTCTGGGAAATCTAAATTGCCATAACTTGAGAACGGAAGGTCGTAGAGGGCTCAACCTTGGTGAAGTTAGTCTTTATATTTGTCAAATTTTTTTATGAGAAAACCGAGCAAAAGCTTTTTCGACCTGAATGCCCTTTTAAACACCTGTAAAATTTGTAAATTACGGTATTGGCTTATGCAGGCTTTTGATGCTTTTTTTTTTTCGGGCGATCGAGGTTATTCGATTGTTTTTGCACTCATTATTGTTATTCAAAGATAAAAACTTGAAAAGCGACCCGAATATTGTTTGGAATATTCTAACTTAATCCTACAGATATACTGATAAAATATCTTATCGTTTTCATAATTTTTGGCCATTAATCGGTTTGTGAAAGGCGCTGACACATCCAACTTTTTTTCTGTCAAATTTTGCCATTGTTTTGTTTAATAATGAATGATACGTCTACGCAGGGATGCCGAAACCCGGGGGGGATGAGGGGATATATTTCCCCAATAATTTGAGAATGGTCTACGTCTGCATCCCCCCCCCAATAATTTGACTCTGGTGTGCATCTGCGCGCAGGTCTCCACTTGAATTGGGGAAAAAAAGTGTTCCTTTTTTTTTTGGTCTTCATTTGAATTTGAGAAAAAAAGTGTCCCGTTTTTGGTAAAAACCTTTTTTTTGTCTTCACTTAATTTGCTCACCGGAACAAAATTGTAGTCGAGGTTCATCCCCCCAGTGCTGAAAAAGGGCAAAACTGGGGAAAAATGCAAATTATCCCCCCAATGCTCATCAAAGATCGGTACCCCTGCGTCTACGGATGGCGGTATCATAAGCGAGCTAAAGCTTTCCAACGAGACATAGATATTTTCACTTCAGTATCAAAAAAAGATTTACCATCCTAGCAGCTTGCCAGTTAGTTAACAACTTTCTATGGTAAATGTATAAAATTTGTACAATCTGAACAAGTGAACCACAAAAATTCATTATTTGATGAAGCTATGTGAAGTAAGGTTAGTATCTTGTTTATGTGACTGCCAAAACAGCCCAGACAAGACATTTCTTAAACAATGAAATACGCTGTCCAGTGTCCACTCTCATTTTTTGGACAGTTTTCTTTTTTTTGCAAGAAATTCGCTGTTTTTAGTTTGTTTGCTTTCTTTTTCAAAGAAAAAGTTTTTACGCCCACAAGCTGGTTTTAGGTAAATTAGTAATCTTTTGAAAAAAAAAGTGTGACTTGAAACGTAGACTACCCGAATGCAAATAGAGACCAAAAAAACGCTTTTGTGAACAAAAAGTCTTCACTCTTCAGCCTTAAGTGAAAAACAAATAGGACAAGGAAGACTTCAGCCTTCAAGAAAAATAAGATTCTAATTGATAAAATTTTTTCGTAAAATTGCAACCGGCTGGAGGGTGGACAGCCTGATAAAATTAAGTTACAATGTAGTCTCTCGAGTCTTGTACAAACATGCGCGACTTTTTAATGAGTAAATTTGTTCTTTTTGCCAATAAAGTTATCGTCGAAATTGTTTTGTTGCAAACGGTAAAAACAACTTCAACCGAGTTCGTTAACGGTTAGATTTCGTAATCCGTGAATTTAACTAACTCTCAACGATTAACGCATACTTATTACCAGGGGTGCCGAAACCCGGGGGGGATACATCCTTCCCAATAATTTGACTATGGTCTACATCTGCATCCCCCCTAACAATTTGACTCTGGTTTGCATCTGAATCACTTGAATTCGGTCTGCAACCCTTGAATTCGGGGAAAAAAACTCTTCCAATTATGGTAAAGACCTTTTTTTTGGTCTTCACTTAATTTGCTTACCTGAAAAAAATCGTGGTCGAGATCATCTTTCCCAATGTTGAAAATGAGGCAAAATTGGGGTAAAATTGCAAATTACCCCCCCCCCCCCCCCCCCAATGCTCAACAAAGATCGGCACACTCAAATGTTAACTTAATTGGCTTGATCGTAATGACCAAACTTCTTGAAATAGTGTTTAGAACTAGAAGTTACCGTTAACATCTTATCTGAAGTGAAGAGCATCGATAATATGAGTAAACTGCTCTATTCAAAGATGCAACAACGTTTACTAAACCTGGATCTTACAACCAGGATCCAGAGCTGGGCTGAAGAGCGCTTTTTTTTGGTGGTCAATTTCAACTCGCTACTTTTGAAGCTGAATTTCGGATAATTCGCGATTGTTTGCGGATAATGGCAATTGTTATCGCATAACAGTAAAATATCTGAAAGGAATGATTTCACAGTTTAGTCAATAGTTGCCAGTTAGTGCAGCAAGCAGATATCTGCTTTTAATGTACAGTTATAAAACGTTAACTACAACAGAAAAGAAATTATTCAAATTGGAAGTACTGTATTTGATTTTTGACTGCTTGAGATTAAAATTTTTCCAACGCCCTCTGCAACTTACAAGTATTGCCTATGCTAGGAATCGATCTCGCAACCCTGGTAATCCAAATTTCGCTGTCATCAATTTTGTATCATTCAGCCACGTTACTTAAACAAGTCAGCTGTAAGATGCAGAACACACAATGTTGAAGTTGTGGTGGCGATAGCTCAAGTTGGTTGGAGCGTCGGGTTACGTGAGTAGGTTACTTGGTAATCGAAAGGTTGCTAATTCTGGGGTTCGACTCCGGCCTGTGCTGGCTAAGCGTCGTTGTGTCATTTGAAACGATACTTAAACGCCAATTCCCATGAACGAGCAAGTTTGGGACCTGCGGACCCTATATTTAATTGCTCGTAGGTCCTCTTGTTCTGGCGTATGACAAGCGCAAGAGGTCCGTTTGCAAAAAAATCGGATTTTAAGGGGGCATACTCGGACTTTTTATGATTTCATAATGCTGTTTGAACTCCCTTATCAACTATAGCCATCAACCAGAGGTTTATTCTCCGCACCGATAATTTTGAAGTTACAATGCCAAAGGGCAAATTTGTTCAGTTTAATAAGGAAGCGCACACGATCAAAATTATAAAACGTGACTGGTGTATCTGCTGTGGTCTAAAGCAATATTGGAAATGCAGGACTCGAAAAGCTGAGCTGGAGGCAAATAATCATATGTCGGCGACTTCCACCACGTTATTTATATCTGTTCATTTTATGTGTAAACCGAAGAACTGGGGGTGGAGACTGGGAGCCACGTAACTGGGGTTTCATAGAATCTTCTGTTAAGTGAATTGGAGATTGGGCACGACGAAATATTGGATGGGGCGTCGCCCTCATTGATTGTGTGACGGTTCCTAAAGTATTCTTGTTGGTTTGCGCTCGCTTGTACAGCAATTTTCCGGGTTCTGAGGGACTTGACTCTGTCGGAAAACGATGAATTTTGGCCTTATACAAATTCTCAGCGAAACTCCGTAAGTATAGCTGGTTTTGGGTGAGAAATTGAGTAGCAGTGGCTGGTAATGTTTCCATGAAGCCTCGCTCTGACGTGGCTGTGCTTTGCTTTCCAACCCAAGCTGCCATTGCTTGCCCTAGCTTGTCTCTGGCCGGCATTACAGGCCTTTGAAAATGCTCGGCGAGGACTGGGGTATTTCTGGGATGATCGGGAGCTGCATGGCCCTGATATACTTTTTCAAAACCACCTTGGTCGCAAGATGAGTTTTCAACGTCGTAGATAGGTCTGATGGTGCCGTTTTGCGGAGTCGTCGAGTTTCTTTGAGTTTTCTGCGAAGTTTCATCTTTCTCAGGGATAGTCAAGAGCTTGTTTGACAGTTTTCTTATCTTAGAGTTTTCGTCGCCGAACGTTTCATTTGTCGTAGCTGAAGTTTCGTAGCTGTGTGATTTCGTTTTCGCCGTTTTCTTAATCGTGCTCGCTGTGTTCTGTCTTTGCGATGACGTTGGTTTTAGAGGGGGTTTTCTTTCGCTTTGGCTTGTGTGGAGGGAGCGCACTTCCGGCGGAACTGACACGGCTCCGCAACGGATCTTACGATGGGCATGAGCTGAAAAGCAGACTTTGGTTCAATTCTCAGCCAGACCAAACTTAAGAAATCAAGATTTGGTGTTTACATCTTCGTGCATGATGTTCAGCATTGAAACGAGTCCCAAAACTAAAACAGTTCACATTGTATTTCCTGCCCCAGGCAACCTTACCTCGAGACCTTTTTTTTGCAAGCGCTATCCTTTTCGTTCAGAAAGATACGTGTGAAGAGCAAAAGTAACATCCTATAAATCTAGTCTACGTAATTAACTCGTTATTATTTGAAATGTTTGCGTTTCAATTCTTACTAGTAGTAGAGGAGCTAAGTCGAAAATCGTTCACTTCCGGAATAGAGTGTGAAATTTGGCACAAACCTTTCCAAGGGTGAGTATAACGATTTCCGAAGGGGAGCCAAAAAATCGGGCTCGGGCAACTCCTACAAACGGCCCATAAAGTTATGCTCCAGCTCCACCTAGTGGTTAAAGAAAGTTATTTTGTTTTAAACAAGCTTACAGGACCAACTGGTGATTTTATGATTTTGTTTTATTGTTTTTGCAATCTATAATATTTTGGCATGCCATGACGTCACATATGACGTCATTTTTGCCACAAATGTATGATATCAAACTCTGTTAATTGATTCAATTATTGGATAAACATCTTGCGTAGCTTAATTTACGTCATTTTGTGACGTAATTATGACGTCATGTTTGCCGAAAATTCCAACAAAACCATAGCAATATATTGCTAATTAAAAATATTAGTTCAGTGATGACATTTTGCAATCAGCTTATTGCTTCAAGATACAATAGCTACTTGTAGCAGATGACGTCATTTTATGACGTCATGTTTGATAAAAATCGCATTAAAACAACAGAATGTAATGCAAGCGCAGTTGTTTTTTAAAAGCTTTAGTTTAATGACTACATTTTGTAATGAGCGTATTACTTCAGATACAGTACAATAGCTGCTTATAGCAGATGATGTCATTTGGTGACGTCGTTACATCTGGTGATGTCATATGGCAGTGTTTGTCCTTTGCTGCAAAGTTGACCAACATAGAAGATGTGCTTTGTGTAGGAACAATGAGAGGACGTGGGCATAATGTATTATAAAATGCAAACCAAGCAAAAATTATAGAAGCGTTGACTTGTGATCTATGCTCCAAGGTGCATCCAGGGTTGTTAGGAAGCTTGCGCCGAATCAAGGACGGTTTCGAGACAACAGTTTCAGATTAAAATTATAGTGCCAAACGTTGAAAAACGGTGTCATTGTCAAATCTGGCGTCAAAAATAATAGTCATTTTGTCCGTTGTACGTCATTCTTTTGACTGTTCTTTGATGCAGATAGTGAGACTCCCTTAACGAAATTCTGGTTGCACCCCTGGATAATAGTAAAAACAATGTCTTGGAATGTAATGTTGTGTATTACTGATGCTTACGGGGTAATGAATGTAAAGCAAGCACAATTTGCTTCAAAATACGTTGATGATGGCTGCCTTCTTGATTGGTTTCGCTAGCATTCATTGCCCATTGGTACAGTTTCCCAAGCAAGCACATACTTTAGTGCATACAATTTCGTTCCTTGCACACTTAAAATATTTCTTGCCACCGCCTTTATTGTAAGTAGGACACGACAAACGTTTGAAGCTTCTGGCAAGTTAGTTTTACCGGAGGATATCGCGACTCTGTTGCTTGCCATCTCCATGCCTAAACTTGAAGATGGATTTTTTAATCAAACACTGACTTCATCTAATGGCTTGAAAAGCTAATCGTTTGATGTGCTGTTTCAAAGCATCCAACATTGATGGTATATTTTCTGCGGTTGTTCCTCCTCAAGGAAACAGAATTCTTCTCGCTAGATTGACTTCGCACGTGTTGATAGTAGAACTGTACAGGCACACGACAAACTGTTCCAGTGCCTGAAAGCCAGACTCAGATATTTGTGGAGGAGAGCTAACTGTTGATGGAAGACAGTTTTACAAAAGTAGACGTTATCTCGGGAAATATTTTCCAGGATTTAAAAAACAACGTTTTACCTTTTCCGCAAGATGAAGATGGGGTATCGCAACCGCTAAAAGCATGAAAAAATACTTATCCATTACATACATTTGGTTCGAAAGTTTTGCTCATTTCGTGGATGGAAATAAATTCGTTTTCTCGTGGTCGTCTTCCTAAGAATTGAAAATCATTTTTGTGCTGCGATGAAAATAAAAAAGTGTTTCCTCTTCTCGCAAGTTCTGCGATTGCAAATATTCAGAGTAACCGTATTTAGGTTGCAACCTGCAACGAAGATGTGCTGTGTAATCATAATCTTGACTTAGTTGAATTAATACCATGTATCCATGCGGAAGCCTATCAAAGATTATGTCTCCACGCCAAACATGCTTCCAAAAGTTGCAATTTACTTTCTTTTTGAAACGGTACTCACAGGTCTGGTAGTCATTGCAGTGAGCGCTTTTCTACGACTTTCAAAACTAAGTGAACTTTGGATTTAACTTAGAACTGGAAAAACGATGGAATTTCTTCCCGTCCACGAAATCAGCAAAACTTTTGGACCACCTGTATGTAATGGATAGGTATTTTTTCATGCTTTTAGCGGTTGCGATACCCCATCTTCATCTTGTGGAAAAGGTAAAACGTTGTTTGTTGAATCCTGGAAAATATTTCCCGAGATAACGTCTACTTTTGTAAAGCTGTCTTCCATCAACAGTTAGCTCTCCTCCACAAATATCTGAGTCTGACTTTCAGGCACTGGAACAGTTTGTCGTGTGCCTGTACAGTTCTACTATCAACACATGCGAAGTCAATCTCGCGAGAAGAATTCTGTTTCCTTGAGGAGGAACAACCGCAGAAAATATACCATCAATGTTGGATGCTTTGAAACAGCACATCAAACGATTAGCTTTTCAAGCCATTAGATGAAGTCAGTGTTTGATTAAAAATCCATCTTCAAGTTTAGGCATGGAGATGGCAAGCAACAAAGTCGCGATATCCTCCGGTAAAACTAACTTGCCGGAAACTTCAAACGTTTGTCGTGTCCTACTTACAATAAAGGCGGTGGCAAGAAATATTTTAAGTGTGCAAGGAACGAAATTGTATGCACTAAAGTATGTGCTTGCTTGGGAAACTGTACCAATGGGCAATGAATGCTAGCGAAACCAATCAAGAAGGCAGCCATCATCAACGTATTTTGAAGCAAATTGTGCTTGCTTTACATTCATTACCCCGTAAGCATCAGTAATACACAACATTACATTCTAAGACATTATTTTTGCTATTATCCAGGGGTGCAACCAGAATTTCGTTAAGGGAGTCTCACTATCTGCATCAAAGAACAGTCAAAAGAATGACGTACAACGGACAAAATGACTATTATTTTTGACGCCAGATTTGACAATGACACCGTTTTTCAACGTTTGGCACTATAATTTTAATCTGAAACTATTGTCCTTGATACGGCGCAAGCTTCCTACCAACCCTGGATGTACCTTGGAGCATAGATCACAAGTCTACGCTTCTATAATTTTTGCTTGGTTTGCATTTTATAATACATTATGCCCACGTCCTCTCATTGTTCCTACACAAAGCACATCTTCTATGTTTGTCAACTTTGCAGCAAAGGACAAACACTGCCATATGACATCACCAGATGTAACGACGTCACCAAATGACATCATCTGCTATAAGCAGCTATTGTACTGTATCTGAAGTAATACGCTCATTACAAAATGTAGTCATTAAACTAAAGCTTTTAAAAAACAACTGCGCTTGCATTACATTCTGTTGTTTTAATGCGATTTTTATCAAACATGACGTCATAAAATGACGTCATCTGCTACAAGCAGCTATTGTATCTTGAAGCAATAAGCTGATTGCAAAATGTCATCACTAAACTAATATTTTTAATTAGCAATATATTGCTATGGTTTTGTTGGAATTTTCGGCAAACATGACGTCATAATTACGTCACAAAATGACGTAAATTAAGCTATGCAAGATGTTTATCCAATAATTGAATCAATTAACAGGGTTTGATATTATTGAGGAACTCCACCAATCTGAGCAGTGTTTTGCTTGCTATCATACATTTGTGGCAAAATGACGCCATATCTGACGTCATGGCATGCCAAAATATTAAAGATTGCAAAAACAATAAAACAAAATCATAAAATCACCAGTTGGTCCTGTAAGCTTGTTTAGAACAAAATAACTTTCTTTAACCACTAGGTGGAGCTGGAGGATAACTCTATGGGCCGTTTGTAGGACTTGCCCGAGCCCGATTTTTTGGCTCCCCTTCGGAAATCGTTATACTCACCCTTGGAAAGGTTTGTGCCAAATTTCACACTCTATTCCGGAAGTGAACGATTTTAGCAAAATCCTCGCTTTAGCTCCTCTACTATAAATGTGACAGATGAGCACGGCTTCGATTCGTGCGAAAAACTTCATTAGTATTCGGCAACAATGGAATTGGAAATATAAAAGTGGCAGTGCTTTAGTTCAGTGTAAAAAAGTTATAATCAGGTCAACTTACCATTGTAAATGGAAACATGCTGCAATGCTTGTAAATCGAGCTGAGTTTTGCGACTAAGTGGTCGCTTAGCAGATTGTCGGCTTGACGCCCGTTGGCTAGATGGAATGTTTAAGTTCACAACGTTTGGTGTAGCTGAGCGTCGAGGCCGTGACGTGTGATCAGCCGACTTTCTGTCTTTCGACGCCATTTTCGTTTCATTGCGAAAACTCGACGATAGCCTTCTAATTGGCTTATTGCTGGCTAACACTTTTCTTCCTGGTGATTTTTGGTGCCTTTCCTCATCACAACCTGAAGCAAGTTAACACAAGCTGTTAATCGCTTCAAAGAACTTTAAACTTACTTATAAGCTCGGTTCCTTCAAAAATTTAAAAGAGCCGAGTGGGAAGAAAAAAAGCTGGCAGAAACTTAGCAGTATCTCCATTCTTATAATCGGATGCTGTTGACTAGATGATCGTAACAGGTCCCTTCCAGTCTCCAGTCGTGAAAAAAATTATTTTTTGTTTTGCTTTTGTAAACTATTTTTATGTAGTGTGTCATTTACTGCATCTTATAGCGACAAATAATAAATCGAACTTAACTTGATTCACCTGTGCAGTGAGCACAGTCATTCACGCCAGCAACGCTGCACATACCATAATCTAATTGATGCCATAGCTCAGAACATTATGCAATAAAAATCAACTTTGATACTGGCATAAATTACCTATCTTAACGTAAGGGCGGTTGCTTGACTCGATAATTATACGATATTTCGCAACTTCCTTTCGCCTTCTTTTACGAAGGTTGATTAATTTGTACTTTGTGCTATCAGTGAGCGACGAAATAAATTTATCTGGTCATTTCGCCACCACCCTGCATATTCTCAAATCTGCCTAGGCCGGAAGGTAGCGAAAGGAGCTTGCGATCTTGAGTCAGCCATTTGCCTAGCGCAAATGGAGGAGGTTTTGCGCTGTCGTATTTTAATGCTAAACGTAATAAGCTGGGAGCTGTGAATACAAATTTAAAGTCCTTGGTCTAACTCGCCAGGAATCGAATAGACACAAGCAGACGTTCATCAACGGAAACAGTTGTGGCACAAATTCGTTCATCCGTTAATAACGAAGCTAACTTTTTCATTAATTCGTTGAAAGGACTAAACTAACTTCCGTTAAGTTTCGTTAACTAACGTTAACGTTTTCATCGCTAATTTCTTGCACCATTCATTCATCGTACCGGTACAAACCAGTTTGCACTGGTAACACTTGTTGCGTATAAGCACGAGTTTTATAGAAAAAGTGAAGAAAGGAGCTCTTTTTTTGGCTAATAACAGGCTGCACCCTCTTAGGTCTAGTACTAATTATTGTTGTTCGCAATTTCCAAAGATTTTCCGATCGCAGCTTCGTTAGTGCATTTGAACCTATTTTTATTTTGAAATTAGTAGATTCGACTGTAAAATGTAACTTCCAAAACACAAAAAGACCACCATAGCAATAACTTTTTCCTTACAATTAGCTGAACAGTTTCATTACGTATTCTAGAAGATAGTGAATAAAAAGAAATGTAAGATACACTTAAAATGTTAACGAATTAACGAACTTCATTAACTTCCGTTAGTTAAAGCTGAAAATAACGAATTAACTTTAACGGAGGTGTAAGTTTGTTAATGGACTAGTGGTTAACGAAGCTAGCGTTTAGCATTAACTTGCTCATTTACAGTTAATTGGAACGACCGACGCTCGCGTCGCGTGTTCCTTTGTTTTTTACTCGGCCATTTTCGAACTAACAAATGCGAAGTTTCAGACTTTTGCTTATAACTCGAAAACGGTTTGGTCTAGCTACACGAAATTTTGACAGCACTTTGAGATTAATGAGTTGCATGTTTGTACCAAATTTCGAGGCAATAGATCACGTGACTTTGGTTTTAAAACCCGAAAACCGCAACGTAAATTTGGTGTAAAAAGCAGTCTCAGTAAAAAACGGCTTTAAGAACGACAAAAAATATTTCACACGGTTATATGTCTTAAGATACCTTTTCATCCTAACCAACCCACTTTTGGCTGCGATAAGTTTTTTTTTTTTCTTCCTAAATCGTGTACGCTCTTCTTCTAAACAAAAAACATCAAAATCTAATTTTTGTATAAAGTTGTTAAGCTACAAACGCAATTTTGTCTCCCAAAATTTTTTTGGGCGACTCCCCCAAGAACCCAAAAAAAACTCAATTTTTTGAACGCCTTAATTTAGGGCGCTAGAGTTTATTGATATCTGGAGATATTTAAGACACAAATATTTTGACATAGTTTGGGGGTACATTTCCGAGGACCCCCTAAAAATCAATTTTTTAACGGATCAAGCTAGGGCACTAGTTTTTTTGATATCAGCAGATATTTAAGAGACAAATATTTTGACGTAGTTTGGGGGAGCCATCCCCCCAAAAATCAATTTTTTGAACAATTTAACTTAGGGTGCCGGTGTTTTTTCATATCAGTGGATATTTAAGAGACAAATATTTTGACATAATTCGGGGGTACCATCTCCGTGGGGACCCCCCAAATGGACCCCCAAAAATCAACTTTTTTAACGGCTTAAGCTAGGGCGCCAGTTTTTTTCTGATATCAGCAGATATTAAAGAGGCAAATATTTTGACATAATTTGGGGCTATCACATCCCCCGGGGACCCCCAAAAATCAATTTTTTAACCGGCTTAACCTATGGTGTTAGTTTTTTTTTTATAATAGTAGATATATAACAGACAAATATGTTGACAGAGTTTAGGGTACCCCCCCCGAGGGACCCTCAAATATCAATGTTATGAACAGCTTAACTTGGGGTGCCAGTGTTTTTGATAGCAGTGGATATTAAACGGACAAATATTTTGATATAGTTTAGGGGTACCACCCCCTCGTAGACTCCCCAAATGGACCCCCAAAATTCAATTTTTTGAATGGCTTAACTTTGAGTACCAGTTTTTTTTGATATCAGTTGATATTTAAGAAATATTTTGAAATAGATTGGGGGTGCCCCGCCCCTGAGACCCCTTCAAATGGACCCGCCAAAAATCAATTTTTTCAACGGCTTAACCTAGGGTGCCAGTGTTTTTTGATAAGATATTTAACAGACAAATATTTTGACATAGTTTAGGGGTACAACCCTCCCCCCCGGAGACCCCCAAAAATCAATTTTTTGAAAGGCTCAATCTAGGGCGTTAGTTTTTTGATATCAGCAGTTGTTTAAGAGACAAATATTTTGATATAGTTCCAACGGCTTAGTCTTGGATAGGATGTTTTTGTTTATTATGATCAGTCACTATGTTGTCAACTAAATATATATATGCACAATGTTTGAAATTCCAAACCCTCTTTTCCCAGAAGATATTTCTAATTAATTTCTTAACGGAAAAGCGAAATATTTTTTTTTGAGAATGTCATTGTTCAACATGCGTCGGTCGTTCATTGAGACTGCTTCTCAGCAAGCTCCCATCTAGTACTAAAATAGCTGTTATTGAATAAATAAAGGCTCACCATTTGCAATCGAAATATTTTCGTCTGCAACAGCAGCTAGTTCCTTTACATCTGTTTGCGAGGCGATGGCTTCAAGCTTAAGCGGAGGGTAGAGTTTGGAGGATAGGTTGCTGTCTGCATTGTGGAACTTCGTGCTGCTTTTGTTTGTACCACGTGGTTGCGAGTGGTTGGTCTTTTGAAAAACTTCCATCGCTATTTTCGGCTTCGCAAGAGCAGCTTTTGTCATCTGGTTAGGTGGGATCATAGGGGTGGCGGGCACATTTTCTTTTGGAAGATGGGGAGAAAGTTGAACGGAAGTTAATGTAGGAGTGTGAGCCGAGACGTCTTCCTCTTTCACATATTCCTCTTCGCCAGAGCGGAGTTGTGGGTGCTTGGGGAAAGAAGTTCTAAATCCTATCCGCTCTTTGAGATACTTCAGTACGCTTTCAGCAGTTAAAAATTGACCTTAAAAATAAAAATTTGTTTGAAAAAATGAGACAAAAATTGTGACGTCAAATCAAATTTGATTTGAATAGTTCCACTTTAACATTTAACTTTGATTAATTATTTTCAAGTTAGATAGAAGTCAAGAATCGATTCAACTTTTTGCTACACATTAAATCTCATTTTGTAAACTAGAAAGTGGTGTTCTTTCAAAATCAATTTGAAAAAGCAGTATCTCCACCATTAAATGACAGCTGTCAAAAACGTGGTTGTTTTAAAATTTTTCGTATTCTACATACCGCTATATTTCCAATCCTTGCTTCTTCCTCGTATTAAAGGAATGTCACCAATTAAGTCTCTGTCATCACCTCCAGCCTGCAACGAAAAGCAGTTTTTAGCCTTTAAGTTGTTTAGCCTCTCTTTAACGTGGTTTCTTGTCACAGTTCAAGCTAAACAAACCTGCTGTAGGAGTTTTAAAATATCAACATTTTGGCTGGTATCTTGTTTTTTAGTACGTCTAGAATTTTAAACTACGAAATACGAAAGTTGGCCAGCAGATTTCAAACGGCAGCGATTTTTCAATTTCTATACTAGCTGGCGCATCACCGTATAATTTCAATATCTTTGGGTTTTTGAAACCATCCAAGGACAAAAAATCTCAATTTTTTGTAACCAACTACCGTTGTAAAATTCCTTATACCATAGATATTCTTAAGTTATGAAGAACTACCAAAAGCTACCAATACGAAAAATTTAACTATCAATTTTCAAAGCCAAAAGTTTAAATCTCATAAAAAGTCAACGAAAGCCATTTAACTCCAGTTTGATTTTGCGGCTTACCTGTTTATCGCAGCTGTCATTTGGCTTTCTCATCCACGGGTGAGAAAGGACTTCCTGCAACGAAATCCGCTTCTGCGGCCGAATTTTTAGCAGATTACGAATTAAATCTTTGCAATCTAAACAAAATATTGAAACCATATGCTGGAATAAGCAACCAGTCAAACTCGAGCCCAACAAAAGCCTTTCGGTTTTATACAAGTTACAGCATATCCTCAATCACATCAGGCCTATTTAGAACTGGACTACTGCTTTCCCTTCTACTTGACCCCTTTCAGTGGCGAACCAAGCCACCAAGTCAGCTGACTGTCAATATCAAGGTTAAATTGGTTCGAAGCCATTTGTTCGAGGTCACTTTGTCATGTACCTTTTCAGTGGAAGAAACTCCTCTACCAAACCCAGCCAGATCCGAGTCGAGACCAAAGATCAAGAAACAAAAACAGGACCAAAAAATGAAGTAATAGAGAAACAAACTGACAAGTTTGACGTCCTTCGTGGTCGACTCCTGGGAAATCATAACCACTTCCACTGGCAGTTAGGTGGCCAGATCAACCACCAACCCTGCAGCTACAAAGCAGCTCGAGTCACAAGATGCACAGAGCTGGACTGCGCTGTTTGTTAGAGAAGCTGAGGGCTGCCGATGAGAGCTAAAAGCTCGAAACAGCGCTGTCCAGCTCTGTGCAGAGAAACAAACTGCTAGCCATATCATTAATATAAACGAAGATCAATGCGATGAAGTATCAGGAACGTCACAATCATTCAGTTTCAGACGATTTCTAGGAAGACAAGTTATTTAAATTAGAGCGATCGAAAAAGCTTCAACTAGATGCCTCCAAAATTTTACTATAATCCAATCAAAACAATTGTAAATCCAGCATTTAGCCATCTTGACAAATTTGATAAGCCTGCAGTGTTTCCATAATGGCTTCTCAGAGTTCCTGCTGACCAGATGAACTCACGGTCCCTTTGCAGCCCCTCTGACGCTACATGACAAAGACATTTTTTTCGCTTCGTGTGTCCTAGTTTTTTGTTGTGGCGTGTTAATAAACAAACTTTGAACTAGGCATTATAGTGTAACAACATCATCTAAACTGCGCAAAACTTCGCGCTTTTGTGGACTGTAAGCCTGAAAAAAATCACCTTCAAGTCCAGAGTAAAAGCAATTAATTTGTCGGCGCTCAACTTACAGTTAGTTCTTCAAGAAAAATATACGAATATAGTGTAGTAGAATGGAAATGACCAAAACGCAAAAAGCGAAAGCGGCAATGAATAAAAGCCAGACAATGGAACCCATTCTTCTCGTTGCCTCCTGGTCTACACTGCACAGATTCCGACTTGGAATATGCCGAGAGCTAGTCACGCATGAAAGGCCTAGCATGGCTGCATCATTGCGAGAGAGACAAAATAATTATGATAAAGATCACTCCCACCTGCAGTTAGACATCCTTTAAAATATACGGGTTTCTTCATGGCAGCCAGTACCGCCTTAGCGTCTGATTCTTTGAAAGGTAAACCTCCGTTAACCATCGCAAATAAGATCACGCCACTGGAAAACATGTGTTACTGCATCAGGATGTATTATTACCTAGTTAGCAGTTGCTGACCACCACAATCTATCATGCTCAGTGTTTCGGCCGTATCAGGGGGCTAAACTTAGCAATGGAATCGCGATTGGATGATGCTAGAGCATGGCTCTTCGCCAATATACACTTCTTTTGGAGTATGCAAACTGTAACGTTTATACTTCAAATGCTTTTTCTGTCAAATATCAATCTCATGCTTTTGGAACAATCGAAAAATATCAAATCCAATCACACTACTACTCCACCAAATGTGGATGAGAATTAGTGTTTCAACTTACATGCTCCACAGATCCGCCAGCTTCCCATCATACCTCTGTTGCTTGAGGATTTCTGGAGGAGCGTACGCGTAACTCCCACAATGAGTCTTCAACAACTCGCGACTCTGTCGCGGCTCAATCGCGAACCCGAAGTCGCTCAATTTCGCCTGTCTGTTCTTGGCAAGCAAAATGTTCTCACACTTTAAATCTCTAAAAATGGAAAAGGTCATGTGAGCTATTGCGGAATACTTCAGAAAAGGCTTAAGAATTTACCTATAAGCGACATAAGAAGTGGTGGAAGACTTGGAAAGGTGTCAGATCAATCTTGAGCTGTTCCCCTCAAACAATACGGAATTGCCTTTATGCCGACACAATAAAAAAAAGAGTTTGTAAAGCAAAAAAGATAGAACTAAATAATAGGTTTCTTCATTGACAAAAAACAAAAAAACACGTATTTCAAGTACAGAAAAATAACATCATACGTGCCATGTAGCTGTATAAATTGCACATTAAAGAACTTTTTTCCGTAAGTCAAAATATTTAACCTGTGAGCGACTCCGCGGGAATGAATAAAGTGAACTCCAGCAATGATGTCACGAAACATCTCGCGCGCTCTGTCCTCAGTGAGCGGTTCTTCGTTGGAGCGTTTCGAGTAGCAATGGTTGACGTAGGTTAGTAAATCTCCACACTCGGCGTATTCCATTATCAAGTAAATGCGCTTGTGCGTTGCAAACAAATCGTACAACTGGATCTGAAAAACAAAAAGTGTTGAATCAAGCGCGAAACCACAAATCGGCTTTAGCAGCAGTAGGGCGAAAGCTTACAGATCGAAATTAGGACAGCAAACGTTTCATTTGGGTCCCAAAAAACTTGGTGAAGATCAAACAATAGGTTTTCACCATCTCGTAAGCAAATAATGCAGGCCTAATGAGAGTTGGAAAACGTCTGGATGCGGGCCGGTAAATTCGGCTCTTGAAGGGTCCGGGTGCTTTGGCCGCCCCTCTCTTTTCGCTATGCCTCTTGTAATAAATAACGTAATCGCATTATGTGACGTATAGCATAACTTCATTTCAACAATTATAGAAGTTTTTCACATTTGTCTCAAAAATAATTGAGGAGTTATTCTAAGCTACGCACAACAGCACAAAAGTCGCGAGTGGCAAACCAGCACCTATTTGCCTTAAAAAATATAGCAAGCAAACTTCGTACCAACAGCCGATCTGGGCTTATCAGCTAATGTTTTTGCTGAAGCTATCAGCTGCTAGTGGATGGGGGCATTTCCAACACTTGATCATCGACAATAGCTCTGTTGGTAAAGCGTTGGGTTGGTGATTAAAAGGTTGCAAGATCCTGGTTCGATTCCCGAACTGGCAATGGGACGTTGTGTCCTTGGGAAAGACACTAAAGCTTATTCCGCTGGGGCCAAGTATTCTCCTGTTGTGGTGACCACCCTGAGATTTGCAAAGAGAATCAAGAAAGGTGCTCCGCGTTGCTTTGGTTAGACAGGCGCAGTGTGTTTGGTTCATACTCATGACGACTTGATCAACGATTTGAAATCGCTTTTGTGATCACACCTTTTAGTCAAACAAAAGAATACACCATTTGACTTACTACGTTGGCGTGCCGGTAACATCTGTTCATAGTGGAGACTTCACGTGGTAGAAATTTAGTGACGTAAACCTCAGGAGCTGAAGCCGTGCTGATGATTTTGATCGCGACCTGCCAAATTAAAATTGCAATATGAAAAGCAAATTCAATCAAAGCCAGCATACGCCTACTGTAACATAACTCGCAAGTTTCATAAAAAATTAGGGAATTAAGAGTTAACTTCAACAAAAACCTCCACTAGGAGTAGAACTGACCATTAAAACATCTCAAAAAGCAAACAAAAGGTAGTCTTACTAATCTGCAAGTAAGTCCAAAACTGATTAACACATAAATACCCTACATAAAGGTCGATAAATAGCGAGCTGTCTTACTTTCAATGATTTATTTAAATGACTTGCTCTTCTCAGCTTGTAATTATTTTTCACTTTTTCTGGAATAGCTTGGCCCAAATAAACCTTAGCATAGGCTCCTTGACCAAGAAATTTCCCGGTCAAAATATATCCATGTCTTCGACACTCTTTAACTTCTTCAGTCAAATCTTCTTCATGGCGTTTATGTCTGCGAGAATTTTCCTCCGACATTTTAACTATGTTGTTTCACGAAAAAAAATTGACAAATTTTGATTGGAGTAAAACAATAATGCAAAATTTTCGCAATTGAAAAGGCTTCAGGCCTAAGAAAATTTTGTGAACCATCAATTGTGACGTTACAATTTTATAATGTGACTGCACAAAATTAATACGTTGTAATGTAGGCCTAGGTAGCAAATTTTTGCAAGTTCAAAAAGGACCAAACTGTTATTATTAATGTATCATATTTTAAGGTACGGTAACGAATTTTTGTTTATGTATCACCAAGTAAAATGTTTTGTGTGATTAAATGATGGCCTATAATTTTAATCAAAATATGTGTGCTTTGGTGGAAATATCATTAACATTAAAGAGTACATTTTTGCAAGTTTAAAAAAGACCAAACTGCTAATGATTGCCAAAATTTCATTTCAGATTTATTGTGGTAGTTTTTATTTATGATTGGTTAGTGTTTTTTAGTTATTTATTGTCACGACGAAGGATGTTAAAAGATTTTTTGTACAAGTTGCATGAAGGTTCCTCACATTGAAACTACGGGTAGGAGGTGGGTCAAAAATCGGAATTTCCCCCTCACTGAGTTGAAGTCAAGCTCGCTTGATTGAAACTACCCCCGCTCTATCCTATATACGAGAGCATGGTGCTGCGACGGAACTTTTAAACCACAGAACCTCAGCGATAAAGTGGGCATTTCCACACCAATAAAAGAATGGGTGCTCCATCACCTCCAAGGTGGTCACCGCAGATGAGAACCCAATGGCCGCCTTTTATGAAAAGTCGAACTCCGACAAGTTTTACTCCGACAAGCCACGGCAAAAAGTCGAACTCCGACAAGTTTAATGCCTTTCAACAGAAAATTAGCTAAAATGTGAAGGGGTTAATCTCTTTATTTTTTTGGGGGGGGCTAAAACATCATAAGTCTATAGAATTTTAGTTTAAGAGTTGGCAAATTTTAGAAGTTGATCCAATAGCTAAGTGTCTTACCTTTAACGATTTATTTAAATGACTTACTCTTTTCAGTTTGTAATTATGTCGCAATATTTCAGGAATCCAAAATTTTTTTTAGAAGAATCTTAAATTTTAGAATAGTTGAGGTTGGTAGAGCTTCAATCGACCTTCCAACCCCGAAAAATAGAGCATGTCAAGCTAGAAAAAAAAATTAAACTGCTTGTCTACACACTTAAACAGTCGTATATACATCATGAAATAATGGTTAATACAGCTAACAAAAGAAAAAGCATAGAACGTAAAATTAAAAAACGAAATATTTATTGGAAATTCACCCATTACAAACACATGAAATTTGGCAATGAATTTGGCACCTCGATTATTTAACTCTAAAAGAACACAAACACAACACAGTGCACTTAAAACAACACGTCAACACAAAAACAAGTTCACACGATTAATTCGACAGCACAAAGCATTGATAACCAATGCACTCTGTGATAGTAGTATCAAGCATTATCATTATCGTTAATAGCATGATTGTTACAATGCTACACTATTGTGTAGTTTAAGATGTGTTTTTACCAAGGGCTCTTCAAAACTTTGTGCTGTTGGGAAGACAAAAAAAGTACTGTGAACAACTTCAAACTAAATCACGTGAGAACTCAGGGCAAACGTGAAAGCTGAAAATTTTGCAAGCATAGAAGTTGAAGAGTATTATCTGGGGAAAACGGGCAGCCCTCCCCCAGAAAACCCAATTCAGAACATAATATGAAACAAGCAACAAACGAAAGAACTCAAAAAAGATGAAACACAATGGGTTTTGCTAGGCAGTGACAAACCGTTTAAAAAGTTACGCCACAATGTTAGCAACCAAGCACAGCACAGTAGGACATAATACACACCCACAAACTTGGCAAGTAAAATATTTGTTAAAACACAAACTAGTAGTATATCATAGCACCTCGATAAATGCTAATTCCAAAATGCAGTGAGACAGAGAACAGAAATCAAACAGAGGGGCGGTAAAATCTTCACATGATAAAGCGGCATTTTTATATATTTTGGTTTCAAGCTGCAAAAATTATTAACCTAAACCTTAAATTGCAAACTTGGATATTTAAGCAGCTACTTTATAACCAAGGGAGCTACAGTAAAGCAATGTTTAGCCAAAAGGGCTCAGAAAGTTTTCTGTGGTGTCAACTGGATGGAGGCTAGTGACATTGAGGGTTTTTTTGCCGTTGCAAAGGTAGGTTAAATGTCCACAAGGTACTGGTACCAATTGATACAACAACGCATAAGGTTGGAGTTTTGTAGACAACCTTTTTCGTCTCCGAGGACGTGTCTGTTGTCTTTCCTGGATATGGCGATTGCATCGAGAATTGAAAGCAACACAGCTTGGAACAACGGTAGGTTTGCGGCAATTTGATGACGTATCTTGCAGGGGTGGGCAGTCAAAAGAGCATTTTAAAGGGCTTATTACAACTATAGGGCTTTTTATCTCTTTCAATGATAACCGCAAATCAAAGTCTACATTCTTTTCTATGAGGTGTGACGTAGTTGGAGATAAATCCAAGTCCACGTCTTTATTCTTTTTGAAGAATGAGGCAGTTGGAGGCCTGACAGGTTCTACAGCTTTGCAAGCTCTGTCAGTCGATATGACGTCACAAAAACTCTCGGGTGAATATGAGGCAGTTGGAGGCCTGACAGGTTCTACAGCTTTGCAAGCTCTGTCAGTCGATATGACGTCACAAAAACTCTCGGGTGAATGAATATCGGTGTTCTTTTTTTTCTTCAAGCACCTGTTTTTCTTTTTTCCTGTTAAAACCCGACCCGAATCTAAAGTTGTAATGTGTCTGGTAGGAGAGGATACGTAACGGATAGAGGCTTTCTGTTGAGGCTGGCAACAACGATAGAGCTTACGTTTCCTCTTTCGTTCTTTACGAATGACGTCATAGCTTTTATTTAGATATTCAATATTGGCGGTAACCTGGGCTAGTCTAGATTTTTTATCGACTTGACTTTTACGAGATTTTTTCGAATTTTTCTTAATTGTTCTCATAAAGCTTTTCACGCGCTTTCCAACATTCTTCTTTTTAGACTCGGAAAACGAAGACCGAGGCTCAAGGTTCCAGAAGCTGTCGATACCCAAAGAAGGAAACGAAAGAACTGTTGGTCGCAGTGGAGAATCTTTACACGAAATAGTTTGGTTCGATCTTTCCAAAGCGATGGACGCAAAGTTTCGTTGAGACTGCTCTTTTCTGTCGGTTTGCGAGAAACATTGTGATGCTACAGATTGGTTTTGTGCGGTCACACTTTTTTCTTGTGTTGAAATAGGAAAGGAAGGAGCCGAAGTGGCTTCCATGTCTATATCACCATCAATTAACTTGCATAAATCATCAAGCAAGCTTGTATTGGCGTCAATCGCCGACTCTAAAGAATCTGAACAGGCAACTCTGAAGCTTTGGCAACTCATCGGCAGCTTAGTAGGAGCAGTGTCTGTGGGAGCACGTAAATCATTGTCAAAAGGATAAGAATTCGGATCTGAAAAAGATTTTGACGACGATGGTATCAGCCCAGCATCTTTGCATAATTCCAACAAAGATTGGTCACTGATGGTAGACAAAAGATTGTCAATGCACTCGCCACAGTTATTACCGCTGTTTGTTGCTTCGTTCTCTGCTGTGGCAGCCTCTACTGGAGCCACAGCTGGACAAGGTTGGATTTTCACGTCCTCAGAAACTTGATTTGAAGACACAACGCTTGAACATGGCGATTTAATTGCAGCAAGTGGCTGATGCATTTTCCTGATTGGTTGACTTTTCCAAATTTGTGATGTAGTTGAGCTTCCTCCTTTCTCCACCGGTTCCACTTTAACAGATTTTCTAGCAGTTTTCGGCCTAACGTGCTTCTAAAAAATGTATTATAACAAATTAAAACTTTTACTGCTCAATTAGTTAAACTTTGCTTTTCTTGTTTTGAATGTCTAATGTAGAAACAGAAAAGTTTTAGTATCGCGATGCTACAAAAACACCAGCATTTTTTTTTGTTTAATGAACAACAACTGACATGCGCGAATGATTGTGGGGCTCAAATAAAGTGCTACTAAATAGCTAGTTTTAAAATAATGTCGAACAGCAACAAAAATGATCGTTCTATAGCCTTGAAATTAATTTAGTCTTCTTAATGTCAGTTAGATGGGTTTCTAAACGATCATGAAATGTGGAAAATTAAAAGCTTTCTACAGAGATATCAACTTTTGATTGTAATGGGGTCTGCGCTTAATATTAGGTTCAAATCCTTTAGTTTCAAGGTTAAAATAGAACACCCCATAAAGAAAAATCTAAGCAACGATTTGATTAAGGACACAAGTTGTAACTACCCATAATACAGTTCTAGAGCAGTCAAAAGTGAAAATCACATACAGAACATGCAAACTGCAAAGCAGATGGCGATTTCTCTTCATAGATGGTATATTTAATGGATATAAGCAAAAATAACCTAAAATATTGCCAAATTTTGTTCTCACATCTACAGTGTTGCATATCAATTGTAACTTACCCCCTCTGGAGATGTTCCGCAGCAACCACAGCAGGTCAGATAGCGGTAGAACGACGGGATTCTATTGCCTTTAGATCGCAAACTGTTTCTACGAATCTTCGTAGCCTCTACAACGTAAGTGCATCCAAGCATTGCCAGGAAAATAGTAAATGACATTAAACTGACTGCCAACAACATCTCTTCGAGGCCAAAAGTGTCGAAACCGTTTTGTTTGAATGGTCTATTTTGCTGATTAATAACAAAACAATGCATGATGATAACAATTTAATTGTGATGTTTTGACGTTTGAGGCCTGAGTTTTTTAATGTTCCATCGTTTTGCGTGCTTTCGGCCTAAAGGCTACCAAAGCGGAAGCCCACGAAATAAAACAATGAAAGACTTAAAAGAAGAAATTAAATCATTACGTGATGAGCTCAACAAAAGTAAGAAAGATCTAAAAATGACTCAAAGTGAAAATCAAAGACTAAAACAAGCTCTAAATCTAACCAACTTTAAACTTGATGAATTAGAGCAATACGGCAGAAGAGAAAACATACGCATTCATAATATTTCCGAATCTGAAAATGAAAATGACGATGGTGCAGATGTCCTATTTAAAGTAGCTGACGCCCTTAAAATTGAACTTGACGAACGTGACATACAACGTGTTCATAGAATTGGAGCAAAGAAAACCTCAAAAAATGCGAAACCACGCCCCGTTATTGCACGTTTTGTTTCTTTTCAAAAACGAAACCAATTTTTGTTTGAAAAAAGCAAGCTTAAAGGAAGTCGATATTTAAGCAATGCATTTATTACTGAAGATTTGACTCCTCTACGATCTAAACTGCTTAATTACATTAAATATGAATGCAATGATGAATTTGTGCTATGCCATTCATATAACGGCAAAATACGCATGAAAAAATCATCCATAAAAGCAGGTTTGCCACTAGACAAGAATGGTAAGGACCAAGGGACAGGAAAATGGCTTACTGTATCATCAATTGATGATCTATTCAAGTATAATGTCGACATTGATTTTGAAAAACTGAACTATTTGCCTCTAAAATACAACAATAATTTGGCTACTGATCAGTCTGATAGCGAGAGTGATAGTAAGGCTATTCAATAATATACATAATATTTTAATTGCGTGTAATTTTTTTGTCAGATATTGATATTACTCAACATAAAATGACTTCCTCATCTATCGAATTTGTTTGCAAAACTTGTTCCAATTTTGGTGTACTAAATGATAGCATTGTATGTGTCAATTGCCGATTACGTAATCATGTGACCTGTTCTACGCAAATTGATCAATTCCCAGATTTAGTCGCTCGATTTAAATGCAATGCTTGTTACAGTATCGAAGGTTACTTGGGGTCAACTCGGCATTGTTCTAGTGCTGCCTCTAACATTTCAAACACTGCTCATGATAATGCATCAATTAAAAGCCTCATCGATAATGAATACCAAGACGTGCTATTTAACGAATGTAAATATTTTACCACTTATTCCCTAAATAATGCGCTTCGCTATCGACTTGATGACGTTTTAATAGTTCACTTTAATATTCGAAGTTTGCAAAAAAATATTGATAAAATGTCACAATATCTCAGTGAGCTTGAAAAACAACCGGAAATAATAGCTCTAACTGAAACTAAATTGAAAGAAAATTATATCAGTGGTAATATTGAGCTACCAGGTTATAAATTCATTCATGTGAATAGTTCGACGCTCGCTGGAGGTGTAGGGTTTTACATCAAAGAAAAAATCAAGTTTTCGATTCTCGAAGAATTTTCAATTAATGTAGATGTTGTAGAGAACATGTGGATAAGAATCGAGACAAAAAAAAAGCCTTTAGTACTGGGAGTTGTATACAGACATCCTGTTAGCACCGTGGAGCATATTAACTTATTTTCCGCTCAACTAACTAACACTTTTCATAAACTTAATCTTCAAAAACTTGAGTATTACGCAGTCGGTGATTTTAATATTGACCTGCTTCAATTAGAACAAAAACATCACGTAAGAATGTATGCTGATAGCTTAATAGGTTGCTCAGTAAAATGCACAATAAACAAACCAACTAGGATAACAGATTGTAGTGAAACTCTTTTAGACCACGTTTACACCAACAACCCAAACAACAAGTATTTATCTGGTATAACTCTCAGCGCAGATTTATCAGATCACCTTGGTACTTTCATTACTGTACCTACAAAAAAATTAGATATCATCCACAAGGAACCCATGTTAATTCGAGACATGTCTAAATTTGATACTAAAATTTTTCTAGGAGATTTAAGTGCTGCGCTGGATATGTTGTATTTTAATGAGAAAGTTTGTGTAAATGAAAACTTTGAAAAATTTGTTTCGGTGTTTACCGAGACAATAAATAACCATGCACCTATGAGAAGAGCCAGTAGAAAAGAAAAGAAAATTAAATCAAAACCTTGACTGTCATCGAGTTTATTAAAATCTATTCGTAAAAAAAATCAATTGTTTCAAAAATACTTAAAAACCAAAAATAGTTTAGTGAGCTCTGAATACAAAGCGTATCGTAATACATTAAATCGAACTATAAATGGTGCCAAACGAATGCATTATCATGAGTTGTTGAAAGATAACAAAGGTGATAGCAATAAAATATGGAAAATTGTGAACGAACTGGCAAGTATTAAAACAAAAGCTCGAGTTGACCCTACTGAGCTGATAACCGAAAACGGAAAAATCCTTACCAACTCTGATGAAATTGCGGAAAGTTTGAATGAACACTTTGTTAATATTGGTCCCAAGATGGCAGAGTCAATATCCTCGGCTGATCTTGATGGCATATCATATACAAAATCATTTACCAGTACAAAAATAAACAACTCATTCTTCTTAGCGCCATCTACTACCAATGAAATTATAAACATTATAGATTCTCTTTCTGCTAAAAAGGCAACTAGATCTAAGGATGTAGAGACAAAATTCCTTAAATTAAGCAAAGTAACTATTGCACCAATACTTAGCAAACTTTTTAATATGTGCTTTAAATCTGGTGTATTTCCTAATTGTTTAAAAGTTGCTGAGGTTGTTCCCATATTCAAAAAAGGAGATCAATCAAAAGCAACTAACTACAGACCAATATCGCTATTGTCTCAATTTGATAAAATATTAGAAAAAATTATTTACCATCGTTTAATACATTTTTTGGAAAAATATCATCTTCTAAATAAAAATCAATTCGGGTTTAGACAAAATTCATCCACAATACATGCAATTAGTAAAATATACGACCAACTACTTCAAAATATTGATAAAGATTTATACACTTGTTGCATATTTCTTGATTTATCTAAAGCCTTCGATACTGTTAATCATACTATATTACTTGAAAAACTATATCGCTCATTTGGCATTAGAGGTGTTGCTGATGAACTCTTTCGGAGTTATTTAACAGATAGACTTCAATGTACTGTTGTTTCAAATTCTGTTTCATGTAATAGACCAGTTAGGTGTGGGATTCCACAAGGATCATGTTTAGGGCCTTTATTGTTTTTGTTATACGGAAATGATCTACCCAATATATCTCAATTCCATACGACTCTATTTGCTGACGACACACTTTTGATGCTTGCTGATAAAAATTTAGAAACACTTGAAACAAAGGTAAATGAGCAAATTCGACATGTTGATTATTGGCTTTGCAAAAACAAATTGTCTTTAAATTATTCAAAAACGAATTATCTGTTGATACATAAACAACCAAAAAAAACGGTGCATGAAAACTTCGTGATCCATCTAAATGACAAAACATTGAAACGTTCCTCTACGGTTAAATATTTAGGCTTGTTTATAGATGACACTTTAAACTGGTCTTCCCAAGTTAATTACTTATCTCATCAGCTTGCTCGTTTTTCTGGAGTTTTTTACAGGTTGCGCAATTACGTAAACAAAGAAACTCTTTGCATGCTTTATTATAGCCTTGTATACAGCAGAATTCAATACGGCATTATTGTATGGGGGACAGCTGACAAAAGTCGTATAGAATGTCTACGAGTAAGATTAAATAGAATTCTAAGGATAATTTTATCATGTGGTATTAAAACCCCAACTACAAAATTATACAGTGCCTTACAATTTTTAAAAATTGATGAAATATACGAATTTGAACTTTACAAATTTATGTATCAATTACATCATGGTAAATTACCCGAAGTATTTTACAATTCGTTTACAAATATTAACTCTATACATGTTCACGATACAAGATTCAAAGATTCCGCTACGTATTTTCTACCTCGTGTTAATAAAAATTTTTGCAAAAACCAACTTTCATACAGAGGGAACAAATTATGGAGTGAATTGAACAGTAACTATAAAAGTATGCATTGGGTTTCTTCTAAAAATAAATTCAAAAAAAATCTTCTAAATCGTTATTAACTATTATTTGTTTTTTTGTTTTTTTTTTTCTCGTCGATTTATTTATTTTCTTTTGATTTATTAATGTTCTAGATTAACTGTTGACTGCATCTACATCAGGGAGCATCTTGACTTGATAACCTAACGGTTTTTTCGGTGCTTCCTGCCATTATGCACATTTAGTTTATTGTTTATTCATTCGTGCTTTATGTTTGTGATAATTGGCAAAATAAATACTTACTTACTTACCACGGAAGAGCCACCAGAAGAGCGAGAAACTTTTTCGCATTGCTTGTTTTAAGTAGTCGCCGTTTTGGTGGCTCTTCCCTAGGCTTCCGCGCTGGTAGCCTTTAGGCCATAAGCACGCAAAACGACTAAACAAAACAAAGCATGCCAACAAAGTAGCAATAAGCACAGTGCATATGTGTATGTAATTCAATTTGAATAAGATCATCTGACGAATGCGACTGCATGAAACAATCTCTGCTGGTCTTTTTTGCTACATTAGAAAAGAAACTGTGTACTTGTGTTACGTTTATGTGTTACTATTTCTCCAAAGACGAAACAAGCTGAATTTCACCAGAAAACCAAAAATCTAGGTGTTTTTTTTAAATTTTAACCTTAATTCGAACTGTCATTGGTCTCGCTCTAGCTCAAGCCTTATATTTGTCAACCAAAAGTGAACAAATGTTTCTCATGCATTTTTTCTCTCTTCAAAAAATTTATAACCAAAACAGACTGATGAATTGGTTGTTGTCAAAGGTCCAATCCAATATAATTAGTTGAAAACTTACCTCTCGTTTGAAGAGTATCAACAGCATGAAAGTTAACGATACCGATTGGAAGCACTTGCCGAGGGCAAGCCTTTGCAATATTTACCAGCTTCCCATCTTGCTCAACTGCCTTGAAGTCGCGAATAAAAATCTGTAACATGTGTTGTAAGGCATTCAAGTTCTAGTGGAAAATGCCACAGATCATATCTCAAAAAAAAACATAATTGTGAAGCGACCCCTGCAATCAATGGGCAAGTAAAGCAGGTAAAAAGAAAGCTTACCAGCCAAGTACAGCAGAAAGTTTTATGAAAAAACTCTTCAAAGCTTTTAAAGATAACAATATCAAAGAGGTACATCTGATCAACGCAAACTTAAAAGCATTAACAGGTTTTTCAATGAGCCAAATTAATTTTGAATACTCCATAACCCTTTGATTTTGCATTTGGTTTTGTCAATTTAGATGTATTTTAAACAATTTACTGACCAATGTTGACGATGCATCAATTTTTATTTTCAAATAACTGCAAACAAAGATGAATCTAATCATTACAAAGATTTTGTATATCCACTCTGGTTGTCCGTGGGACTCAGGATACCTCTGACAAACGTAGTTGAATATTCAAATCTAAATATTGGAGTTTCACATCTGAATCAAGCTTCATGTGACAAGAGTCGTAATCTTTTTCCAGTGTTGAATATTTTGAGCCAACATTTTTTAAACAGGAGAAGTGAGATTTTTGACGTCCAACAAGCACCTACACATAAATACCTCAGGAATGACAACTGAAATATTTAAGGAATCAAATCATTACTATTATGCAATTGCAAAATTACAACCGGAACTTACTTTTTTAACAGCAAAAGGATCATGCTTTGATTTGGAAACAGCAAAAGGATCGTATAGCGTTCGAGTCATTTTGCCTTCTGTCACAATCGATCCACATTATTATAATTTTTTTTTGAATGCTGAACTTCAAGCAGAGGAAATGCAAATACAGTACTAACTTTAAAGTTTTGGTTAGCACTGACTACCAAACTAAAAATTAAACCAAAGTTTCTTTCACAAACAAATCATGTCAATGGTCGGTAAATGACCAAAATAGCCTTCCATAGCCTATAGCTGTCATAGCAAGGAGTTTTCAATGAGGACTCCATTACGAACTACTGACATAAAGCTTATGTGAAATCTGCATATTGCTATTTCAGTTATCAACATTTTAAAAGCGGTTTTTTTAATGTTTCCACTTTTTGGCAAACCTTGCAGCTACAAATTATTGCTTCTAGGCTCCGGCCGATGTGGCAGGTGCTTACTAACCTTGTAAACAACAACTTTTGGAGCTTTCAACTTATGAAGTTTAGCCACCTTTAGCAGAGGGTCAGCAGCTTTGAACAATACAATTCCTTGATCAAATGAGCCAAGACTTTCAGAAGGTCTGCATACAAAATGAATTCTCATATTATACTACCAATCCAACATTACAATCTTTGCTATTAAAAAAGGCATTTAGGTCCGAAAATTTTTTGTTCGGTTTTCTGACAGATTTGAAGACTAACTTTATCAAATTTGAGCTTCGTACGAACTTCCATTCCCAAGATATACCAGTTAGTTTCCCCTTACAAAATATTTTTCCCTTAAAAATTTTGCCCAATTGCAAACGAAAATTTCACAAGGCTAATGCATGATCTAATTCTTAATAAGTGCTTTGAAGCAAGAGTCGTTGTCAAAAGAAAGTACAGGGTAAAAACTGTAAATTAGCTGCTTTTTAGGTAGACGTTAGCCAGCTTTCCCAAAGTAAACCTTTTGTTACAATACTAACAAAATAGCAACATCGAAGTAAGAAGAAAACTGTTAATTTTAAACTGTAATATCTTGAAAACCAAGACATAGAAAGTTAAATTTGGTGAGAATGCATTTTAAGCTAATCCCTACTATTCGGTCAACAGTGAGACTTGACTTAAATGCTCTTTTAACCTTACTGCAATGCATATGTTTTTTTTTCAAGCTGCTTTCTTTAAAAGATAGCAAAGGAACTAAAGGACCATGTAATATTCAAGTCAAGCATCAAACCACGTATTAATGAAACACAACATATCACTACCAGTACTTATTTGACAGGATAATTAAATAGATTACATTCAAAGTAGGTATTTAATTGTGTAAAAAACGACTAAAACTTAAAGATACGCACACTGTTTCATTCCTTCACAGAAGAGGTTTCCATAGCAGTTTAAATCTCCATCATTATCTTAAAACTGTTAGCAATTAGAATTATACTTCTGCTGCCATTAACTAGGATTTGGTGGAAAATATCACTTAAAATAGTATATGCTACTGGCAGGGTTGGAAATATCGATTAGTAATCGATAATCAATACTACATTCTTTGCTTTTCTGCTATTGAATATTGCAGATGCTTTCCTTTTAATTTTTTCTATCGATTATCGTCTTTTCTATGCTTTTTGCTTACATGCTATCGATTGGTAGAATCTTTATACTATATTTTGTTCTTGTTGAGTCTGCCTAAGCTTACATCGTTTCGTTTCTTTTATGCTATATTGTTCTTTATAATTAAATAATTATCCAAAAGTGTATTTTCTATATCCTTTATAGTGTGGCAATGATAGTTTTTCCTCTCACAAATTTCATTTATTCGTCAATACAGCAAAGATTTGAGTGCATCCTAGTGAAAAATAGAATAAAAAGTTTTGTTCGCATTTCGGCATCGATTACATAAACTTTGCTTTTTGTTTCTGATATCTTTGCTTTATGTTTCTTTTATAGTCTTTGCTTTTTGCTTCTGATATCGACTATCGAAAATTCTTTGCTTTTTGTGTGAATTATCGATATCAATTCGTCTTTGCTTTTAAACAGCACTGACTTCCAACCCTGGCTACTGGTATGTTTGATCTACTGGTTGTCATAAGGGTCATTCCATGCTTAATTTACAAAAAAATTGAAAAAGTTCACCCATGTCTTTAGATTTTCTTGAAATTTTATATGGTGATAGATCTCATCAAAGTAATTTCTTTCCAAAAAATTTGAGCGTTCTTGGCCAAGTGGTTTTCGAGATAATCAAACTTGAAATTTGACCACTTGGTGGCATTTTTCGGTCACGCGTCAGTGTTTTTTTTTTGTTTTGACTTTCCTTTACCCTAGAGAGATGATCAAAGTATCTATTCTGGCATTTTCGGGGGTGCTGATTTCAAAAATCAAATCAAATTGGAGGTAAAATCATGTTTTCAAGGTGAAACAGACTGTTTTGGGTGTTTCGCTTCCGAAGCAAATCGCCCAGCTCTCCGCAACCTTAGAAAAAAAATTTTTTTTGCGATTTGTTCTTCGATCAATGCACTTTGAGAAACAACTAAGTAGAACATTTGCATATTTGCAAAAAAGAGGTTATGTAGCATCACAGTGTGCAGACAAACACAAAATAGGTAACAGATAAAAAATTGAAGACAAGTTCTGTTTTGAAAAACCACAAACCTAAAATTATTGAATAACTATCTTAACACGATGCGATTGAGGGCGAGCTGAGTAGTTTTTGCGCGTAGTTAAAAGCGCAGTAGCAGTAAATAGCCAAATTAGCAACCCCTTAGAAGTATGTTTTAACTAGATTAGTGAGCTGACACTCTTGGTAACATTATACTTTTGGATGTAAATGCTTTGAAATTATTTGCAGCAATAAACTGATTTTTTAGGTTTGGTAAATAGCTTTTCAATAGTGTTTGACATTTGTATGATCAATTTAATTTGAACAAAATGGCTGAAACACGTCCTTGTACTATTGGATTACTGACTAAAAAAGAAACCGACTGTCACAAATCAACCAGAATTTTGTCCAAAGGTTTAGTCAAGTTTTTGGATATGGGTACTGACGACCAACTGACTTATTGGTGGCATGCCGGATTACTTGAGGATATTCCTGAAGATGCCAAAATTTGTTTCCATCACCAGAAAACTTTCGGCGATTACTTCCTTACAGTTAAGAGAAAATGTTTAGATGTATTTGGAATTCATAAAAAATCAAAACCACAGGGAATTCACCAAATTTCGTTAAAAATGGCCTTTTTTTTGAAAAGCATGCACATGAAACATGTTCCCGGATTAAAACTTTGTCGAAAATGCTATGGAATGGTGCAACTTAAAATGGAAGAACAACAAGATGTTCTCGACCAGCATTTGCTCGATCAAGCTTCAACTAGTAGACAATTTGCTGCTGATGTTCCAACACATACTGAAGAAGACCGCAGGCTATCAACATCTTCTGACGCAGCATCTGCAGAGAGTTGCAGCAGTTCTATAGTCTTGCTTCAAAAATCCGAATCCATGAAGCGTTCAAATGATATCTTAGCTACAGCTGGTATTTCTCCACTTAATTTGCACTCACTTCCAAAAAAGCAGCGAATGTCTTGTGGTAAAAACAAAATTGTCAAAACGGTCCGAAACCTAAGCAGTGAATTTTCTACATCACTTGGTGTTTCAGCAATTGAAGTTGTTCCATTAGACGATCCTAATAGCAATTCAAGCCAAGATATCACCAAAAAAAAAGCAGATGATTTGGATATTTTGATGAATGAGCTGAAGGAAAAATTTGAAAATGCAAATCGTGAAGAACGAATAAAAATTTTAAGTTTGAAGCCGAGCTCTTGGAACATTCAAGATACTGCCAACTACTTTGGAGTTACAAGATATCATGTTGCACAAGCACTAAAATTAAAGGAGGAAAAAGGAATTTTGCCGGAGCCAAAATCAGTTGGAGCTAAATATCGTCTTTCAGAAGAATTAAAGAAACATGTTACAAATTTCTATTTGGGAGATGAGAATTCATTTGATCAAATCCGAATTATGCCTGGACAAAAAGATTTTGTCAGTGTTTCACGAAAAGTGCATGAACAAAAGAGGCTTTTTTTGTGCAACATCAGTGAGCTATACAGATTGTATCAAGAAAGTTATCCTAGAAACAAAATTGGAAAATCTGCATTTTTTAGTTTACGACCAAAACAATGTATAACAGTTTCTGCATCTGGAACACATAATGTATGTGTTTGCGTAATCCATCAAAATGTTAAGCTACTAGTTGAAGGGCTTAATAAAGCAGTAAAAACCGAGCTTTCGTCATATCATGACTTCATAAAAATGGTGGTATGTGATAAAACAAGTAGAGAATGCATGTTGCACGGATGCCCCTCCTACCCAGATGTCAAGGTTTTGGAAGATTATTTGAAGAACATGTTTCTTTCAAATGAGGTAGAAGAATTATTTTACCAACAGTGGGCTTCAACAGATAAATGTTTGATGCAAACCATAAATTCTACAACCAGTGAATTCATCGAACTTTTCGTGAAGTCAATTTTAAAATTAAAACGACATGCTTTTATTGCTAAAACTCAAAGTTACTTTCTCAAAGAACTCAAAAATGATCTTTCCACTAATCACGCATTGGTCCTGTTAGACTTTGCTGAAAATTATAGTTTTGTAGTTCAAGATAAAGCACAAAGTTTTCACTGGAATAACATGCAATGTTCCATTCATCCCGCAGTGATATACTACATTTATGATGGGCAGCTGACCAGTAAAAGTATGTGTATTGTTTCGGAAGATCAGGAGCATGACGTTTCTTTTGTCTTTGAAGTACAAAAAGCAGTGGTGAAGTGGATCAAACAAAATGTCAGCAGCGTAAACAAAATCACCTATTTTTCGGATGGCTGCGCTCAGCAGTACAAAAATTACGAAAATTTTATGAATCTTTGCTGCCACTTTGAAGATTTTGCAATAAATGCTACTAGGGTTTTTTTTGCCACCAGTCATGGAAAGTCGCCGTGTATTGGAGTTGGTGGGACTGTGAAGCTCATAGTAAAACGAGCAAGTCTCCAAAGATCTTCAAGTGGTGCTATTTTAAGTGCAACTGCTTTTTATGAGTATTGTTGTAAGAACATTTCTGGTATCGAGTTTTGCCACATTTCAACATCAGCTTTGGAGTACACACGAGAAAATTTGAAGAAACGTTTTGAGGGTGGAAGCACTATACCAGGAACAAGATCATATCACATTTTTGAACCACTACAAGCTGGCATTATTGGCTACAAATATGTAGCATCAGATGCAAACTATGCACGCCAAACCAACTTTTTCAACTATCCCAGTTTTGTGCTTGTTAAGCCTATGGATTTTGTAGCCTGTGCCTGCAACGGTTGGTGGATTGGAATAGTGCTTAGCACAAATGATGATTTGAAAGATGCCCAAGTGAAGTTTATGAAACCAGCTGGTCCTTCATCGTGCTTTTCATGGCCAATTTATGATGATATTTGTGATATCCCTTTCACAGATATTATCTGTAAAATTCAGTGTCCTTCTACTCATGGGAGTGGGCACTCCTACCAACTATCAAATGACTGTCTGTGTAAAGTTACAGAAAAATTCAGGAAATGGTAGTTTTCAATATTTACTAAATTGTAGTGGCAAAGAGCTCAATATTAGTAGCGAAATTTGGTCATAAGTGCATGAATACATTATGTAGCCTGTTTTATCGTGATGATTTCACTTGCCTTAAGATAAAGCACTGACAAAAAAAAACTTTTTTGGTGAGTTAGCTCGCTGTAAATTTAATCGATTTTTTCATAGATTTAGCAGTGTTGTATAATGCATTATTAGCCCCACTTAACTATAACTTGCTATTATATTATCAAAAAATGTCCACGGCTATGAACAGCATTTAATCTTACGTCTTGGTTTTGAATGACTATGACATTTTAAGTAGCTGTGTGTAACTGTTTCCTAGTTTTTGCTTATTAATGTTTTCATTTCAAAAGTGAAATTGGTCGGCTTTGTAACAAAATATTCAGTTATTTGGTATGTTTCCTATGATACACAACTTCCCATACAATAACTAGTGTTTTACCTGTTTATTTGCAGTACCTTCCGTACTGCTTACGCTACTTTGCATACCACAATTTTTGAAAAGGGCAAATATTCTTAGATGTTACATTGTTTGTATGATGATAACTTTACATGATACTCATAAATGCATTCTGACTTGTATAACCATACATACATGTTAGTTCCAAAATACTATGTGCTTGAGTATGTTTTGAGATTTTGTTTTGTGGTTTATGCTGTATGTTTAATGCTTCAGAAACGCAGAAGTGCATTTTCTTAAAAATTTTATTCTAATCCATTTTTATTACATTGCATTAAATTTAAATGACTATTGATTTTGTAATTGTGCTGAATTCACCTTGGCACTACTATTAAGTTTATTTGCAGTATAGTTCTAAATGTTGATTTGAATTGGGAAAAAAAAATTTCAAATGATTTATAAAGATTTTCTTGTGTGTTGGTCAAAATATGCTCAAGTTGCAGCATCATTTTCATTGGCTACACCGCTATGTGGACTGAG
The DNA here is from genome assembly GCA_963965965.1 of Trididemnum nubilum. Taxonomy (NCBI): domain Eukaryota; kingdom Metazoa; phylum Chordata; class Ascidiacea; order Aplousobranchia; family Didemnidae; genus Trididemnum; species Trididemnum nubilum. The sequence continues at coordinate 5,799,434 of OZ014478.1, read as the reverse complement.
TGGCTTTCTAAAAAATAATTCTTATTTTGATTAGGGCCCCCACAGTTAGCATTATTTATAGTGAATGTTTGAAATATGCAAATGTTCTACTTAGTTGTTTCTCAAAGTGCATTGATCGAAGAACAAATCGCAAAAAAAAATTTTTTTCTAAGGTTGCGGAGAGCTGGGCAATTTGCTTCGAAAGCGAAACACCCAAAACAGTCTGTTTCACCTTGAAAACATGATTATACCTCCAATTTTATTTGATTTCAAAAATCAGCACCCCCGAAAATGCCAGAATAGATACTTTGATCATCTCTCTAGGGTAAAGGAAAGTCAAAACAAAAAAAAAACACTGACGCGTGACCGAAAAATGCCACCAAGTGGTCAAATTTCAAGTTTGATTATCTCGAAAACCACTTGGCCTAGAACGCTCAAATTTTTTGGAAAGAAATTACTTTGATGAGATCTATCACCAGATAAAATTTCAAGAAAATCTAAAGACATGGGTTTTTGGAATGTAAATTAAGCATGGAATAACCCATAAATAAGTGGCAACTTCAAGATTGTTAAAACTATTCATGAACTAGATGGGAGCTTGCTGAGAACCTTCTCAGTGAACGACTGACACGCATGTGGAACAATGAGATTCTCCAAAAACAAACTTTCACTTTTCTGGTAAGAAATTAATTAGAAATATCTTCTGGGAAAAGAGGGTTTGGAATTTCAAACATTGTGCATATATATATTTAATTGACAACATAGTGACTGATCAAAATAAAAAAACATCCTATCAAAGACTAAGCTGTAGGAACTAGGTCAAAATATTTATCTCTTAAACAACTGCTGATATCAAAAAAACTAATGCCCTAATCTTTGAAAAAATTGATTTTTGGGGGGTCGATTTGGTGGGTTTCCGGGGGTGGTACCCCAAACTATGACAAAATATTTCTCTTAAATATCTACTGATATCAAAAAAATGTAACCCCAGGTTAAGTCGTTAAAAAAATTGATTTTCGGGGGATCCATTAGGGGGGTTTCCCTCATACTATGTCAAAATATTCGTCACTTAAATATCTACTGATATCAAAAAAATGTTACCCCAGGTTAAGCCGTTCAAAAATTTGATTTTGGGGGGTATCCCTAAACTATGTCAAAATAATTTCTTTTAAATATCTACTGTAATCAAAAAAACTGGTACCCATTCAAAAAACTGATTTTTGGGGGGTTGTTGAGGGGTCCCTGGGGGGTGTGGCACCCCCAAACTATGTCAAAATATTTGTCTGTTAAATATCTAGTGATATCAAAAAAAAACTGGCACTAAAGTTAGGCCCTTCAAAAAATTGATTTTGGGGGGTCCATTCTGGGGGGGGTCATCAGGGGGATGGTACACCCAAACTACAGTATGTTAAAATATTTGTCTGTTAAATATCCTCTGATAAAAAAAACTGGCATCCTAGGTTAAGCCGTTCAAAAAATTGAATTTTGGGGGAATTGTACCCCTAAACTATGTCAAAATATTTGTCTCCCAATAATCTACTGCTATCAAAAAACACTGGCACATAAAGTTAGGCCGTTCAAAAAATTGATTTTTGGGGGCCCCATTTTGGGGGGATTCATGGTAGGATGGCCCAAAAAATTTTGGGACACAAAATTGCGTTTGCAGCTCAACAACTTTACGCAAAAATTAGATTTCAATGTTGTGTGGTTGAAGAGAAGAAGAGCGTACAAGATTTAGGAAAAAAAAAGGAAAAAGAAAACAACCTCATTGCGGCCAAAAGTGGGTTGGTTAAGATAAAAGGGTATCTTAAGACATATAACCGTGTGAAATATTTTTTTGTCGTAATTAATCCGTTCTTGATTGAGACGGCTTTTCACGCCAAAATTGCGTGGCGGTTTTTGGATCCTAAAACCACAGTCACGTGACTAATTGCTTTGAAATTTGGTTCAATCATGCAACTTATTAAATCTCAAACTGCTGTAAAAATTTCAGGTAGCTAGACCTAACCATTCTTGAGTTATAAGCAAAAGTCTGAAATCTCACACTCGTTAGTTTGAAAATGGCTGAGTAAAAACAAAGGAACATGCAACACAAACGTCAATCGTTCCAATTAACAGGAAACACAAAAACCATTTTAAACAAAGTACAAGGATGTAGATCATGATAAATTTTGTTTCAAGGCAAACCATTTAGCACAAATATCTCTTATTTTTACAATGGTCACCATATCACTACCTCAATAAACAACTGCACACATGAAACTTAAACATAGAGTATTATTATTAACTCATCTATTAATACACTTAAGCTAAAAACTTAATGTTTTGTTCTGGAAAGTATTTACTCACGCCCATTGCTTATCTTTGTGCAGATACATGAAGGTAGAAGACGGTGATGAAAAAGCTTCATCTTGGCAAACTTGATTGTTTGAGAATAACAAAAAAGCAAAGATTTCATCCACAGATGAGTTCTGATAAAAGAATCATGCAATTTGATTGTTTCGAAATTATCTATGTTTAGCTGCTGTTGAAATGATAAATAATAACAATAAATAAATAATGCTAGCAGCTTAGCTACTGTTGAAATGCTAGCAGTTGGCACCATAAAATTATTTTAATTCTGGCTGAGAAAAAGACTAAATCTGAAACAGATCTGAGATATTGACGTTTTATGTTTCTCAAAACTGAAAAGGGACATTGTCTGTACTTCAAACAAAGATTAGAATAAGGTACCACAAAAAGCGTGATATATATGTATACAAAAAATCTTGGCTAGGCATACCTGCACATTTGTTCCAGCTATAATTTTTTAACTCTGACGCTACACAGCTTATAACTAGAACAATTAATAGTCTTGATTAAAAAATAAACAAATAAAACAACAATGCAAAGCATTTCAAACAATTTTCAGCATGATTAATAATATTTTCAATGCTGAAATTGATCTGTTCATTATGAATTTGATTATTATTAATCCAATTAGTGGATAGGTCTAAAAATTCATCAAGAATAGATGGGATCAGCTATAAAATCGGGGATTGCAAACAACAATTCTTTCAAAAAGACCTAGAAGGCAGTAATCTATTCGATCGCAAGTGACAGTAATCGGAGCAACAACGAAATGATAGGCTAGACACTCCACTAAAATTCACTGCAAACCACGGATCACTATTAAGCAAGCTGTCAAGTCATTGAATTACAAAAAAATGAATAAAAACTGACTGCTAAACATAAAATAATGACAATTTTCAAGTGAATTATAATTTGACTTACAGTACCATATTTTGTAGACAGAAAACTGGGACAGTCAAAGAAATCCAAAAAACTGCACTGAAGACCAGTTAAAAAAGGTCTTCATGTAGTTTTTGCAAGATTTTTTAGGTGATCTCCAAAATAAAAAAAAGGTCGAGTAGTTTTGCAAGACTTTTTTAGGTGAACTCCAAAAAAAAGAAAAAATGGTCTTCATTTCAATGACTCACGATATATTGCAATTTATCAAGTAATCTCAAAAAACATCAGAGTAATATTTAGAACAGGGCTTCCAACAGTTTTTTGCTCGCGACCCCCTTTAATCTTCTAAAAACTTTCGCGACCCTTGACGTTTAAAATAATACACACTGTGAGTTGTGGATTTGTGGTAATTATTCAATGGAAAAAAATAACCACAAGGCACTGGTACTCAGTGCATACAAAACGCAAACACATTTGCAAACACCCTGTTTGCATTTGTCTTTACCACTGCTTCAACATCATCTGTAGTATGCTTATTATCATTATCGAGCGACTTTTTCAACCAGCTATCCATTGAACAGAATCTAACCAGTAGTAGTAGTATGGTAGTTATATCTCTACTCAACTATATATATATACTAGAGCAGGGGCGTCCAACACGCGGCCGGCGGGCCACAAGTGGCCCGCCAAAGGTTTTAAAGTGGCCCGCGCCAAAGGTTTCTGCATTGGTTGGTTGATTGATACTTCCGCACTGACATTGTGAGTAGCAGAAACGAGTCCTTGAATTTCTTTTGTACTTGCTTTTAGGAGAATCCCACAAAATCCATCGGAATGACTTTCTTTTTGTGTGTGTGTTCACTTGCTTTTTGGCAGAAAAAAACGATCAAAACCTGAGTGAATTTTTTGGTCTTCACCTAGTTTTTGGCAGAAAAAACAGTCAAATCTGAGTAAAGACCTTTTTTTTTCGGAAATCACCACGAAATCCATCGGAAGACTTTAGTTTGCGAAGAAGAAGATAAAGTAAGACTAAATTTTGGCCCACAAAACTTTTGGAACTGCAAATTTGGCCCGCGACTGAAAAAAGTTGGACGCCCCTGTACTAGAGTGTCCCAAAAAAACAAAAGTTTTGAAAGTTTGTGCTCCGTCAGCGATTTTGGGATCACATCACTAAAAACACTTCCCACAAAAAATTTCAACCCAATTGGATGACGTTTAGGGGTGGCACCACCCCTCTTTTTAATAGTGCATACCCCAAAATTTGATAATTGGTTATTTTGGCTAATTTTTGAGATAAATATGTGATGTCACCATTCATTTTTGATGATTTTTGATCAGAAATTCGATTATATTGTTAAATAAGCTCTAATGTTAAATTTTATTTTACCCGATTTTTTAGATACTGCAGAAAGGTCCTATGCTAGAGCACAAATGCCCTATTTTGGCATATTTTTGCTGCTCAGCTGAAACTGCAGCCAAATTTATTGAAAGAAGTACATTACACATTGGTAGCACATGCTAATTTCCAGAAAAATACTTGTGCTAGAATTAACAAAAAACGAAATCATGCACTCTCAGTAGGGCATTTCAAACACATCACAAATAACCCCAAAAGCCCAGCAAAGTACAGTAATATCTTCAGGATCCAATTCACAAACATTCAAGTACTCAGAATATTAATATTATGAGCAATTGAGCATTATGATCAGTGCACACACAATTGCAGTGAACGCTTCTGTTTGAAGGCGAAGCTCGCTGCAATGCGGTGTGTACAGCTACTTTCAAATACCATCAACCAGGTCCCGTATCAAACAGAATCAAGACAAAAAACTTCAGAACAAGCTAGTTTCAAAATCATCATGCGCCTAAGGTTTGTGTTCAATTGATTACTCTTGACTGTGAAGTGATTACAAAATCACGTTTGCATGCAAGTTGCTAACAATGCACTTGATTGCAATGTTTGCAGGCTAGATAGGTCCTCTTATCCTGTAGGAAAATTATCATCAATCAATTGCCGATTTTTTTTTTCTTTCTCAGAATTATTGTAAGTCTTTTAGTAATTAATTACCTTGAATGTGCGACGCCACAGAGCTGCCAATTATACATCACTTACAAGCTGGAAGATTTTAGAGAGACATCAGTAAACATAAAGATCAGCACCAGAACTTATGCAAAGAGCAGAGCATATGCCAATATCACGAAAACATATAGCAAAAATCATAATCAGCTGACATGCTATTAAAGCATTCATCAAATGCCTTAATGGTTTCTCTTTCGTGTGAACAATTAGACCTGCTTTGTGATATTTTTTAAAATTTAGAAATTGATTTGTTGCTTTTCATTTTTTTTATTTTAACACGAACACAAAATAATGCTGTATATCATTTAATAAAAGTATGTTCTGATTTCTGAATATTTTTTGGACCTCCAAGCTTATGTTTGACTTTGATCATAACAGCTTGACAGGCTAAGTTCATGAAGAGAAAGCATTCAAATCTAAGTTCATGAAGAGAAATCTATCGGCTTCATACCTATAAACACTTATACTGTAAATGTTCAACCAGCTGCTTAACTTTGGTAATTACTGTAACCAAGCCATAGAGTGTATTTTAAATTCTCAAATGTTGACATATGACCATTTCTAAACGCCGTTACTGCATTTTGCTACTGTTAGTTTGTAATTGTAGGCCTATGAATAATGCAGCTAAATCGATCTCAGATAAAATGTCTGCTTAGCACAATAAGATTAAATGTCATAGATTTGCAGTTCAACCTGGTTCAACATTAACAATGTCTAGTCAACAGTTATTGAATTTGATAAGCCATTCCATTCATTTATTGTTTAAATCCTCTAAAATCAAACTTACAAAATGATTGCAGTTTTGGCCATGGATTGGACAAGCCATATGATAGGACCATACGTTCATAGTGAGATGCGTTAATTGTTCAAACGGGACTCAGAAAAATTCAAACAGGGCTCAACATATTTTGTAAATTAAGAAGACAAAAAAATTAAAAATAAAACCGTCCTGGGCAAAAATTTGGGCCAATTTTCAAACATGAGGTAGAGATTAAAAAAGCTAGTCCTAGGCAAAGGTAGGATATATTTTAGCTTTAAGATAATCGGAGATGTTATTTATAGCTAATATGGCATGTCACTAGACAGTACCACCATCACGTGAAATTTTTCTAGACAGGGCTCAAGTTATCCTGCTTGGCCCTTTCCTCTGGGTACGGCTTATGATAGGATCGGTCAAGGGAACACTGCAATTGAGTGCATTGTTAGCAACTTGCGTGCAAACGTGATTTTATTAAATCAGCTCGCAGTCAAGAGTAATCAATCGAACGCAAATTGTAGGCACATGATTATTTTGAAACTAGCTTGTTCTGAAGTTTTTTGTCTTGATTCTGTTGTATACGAGACCTGGTTGGTGGTATTTGAAAGTAGCTGTACACACTGCATTGCAGCGAGCTTCGCCTTCAAACAGAAGCGTTCACTGCAATTGCGTGTGCACTGATCATAATGCTCAATTGCTCATAAGATTAATATTCTGAGTACTTGAATGTTTGTGAATTGGATCCTGAAGATATTACTGTACTTTGCTGGGTTTTTGGGGTTATTTGTGATGTGTTTGAAATGCCCTTCTGAGAGTGCATGATTTCGTTTTTTATTGTTAATTCTAGCACAAGTATTTTTCTGGAAATTAGCATGTGCTACCAATGTGTAATGTACTTCTTTCAATAAATTTGGCTACAGTTTCAGCTGAGCAGCAAAAATATGCCAAAATAGGGCATTTGTGCTCTAGCATAGGACCTTTCTGCAGTATCTAAAAAATCGGGTAAAATAAAATGGGCAATTCCAGCGTGACGGACGTACAATTCAGAGAGTTAAATATTCTATTAGATAAGGTATCAGCAAATATTTTTACAATTCAACTATGCAGCATAGTAAGGCAACTCTCTGCACTTAATTCTCACCCAAAAATTTTTTGTTCATGCTTTCCAAAAAATTGATAGAGCATCAACAATGCTCGTGATGGACGTACGCAGAGAAATGAAAAAGTTGTACCTATGTTTTGGTTTTGGCAAAACGCTCTGAATTGTGAGTGTGCAGATGATATTTTTCAATTAGATCAGTATGTTGAGTAAAATTACTATCTCAAAAAAGCTGTGGTTTGATATTTTTACTTCAGCTGACCTCACAGTGCCACATATTGCAGCGTGACGGATGTACAAATGTATCGTGACAGACGTACATCTGCAATTTTTGTGACAAATGACTTCTTTATTTTTCCAAAATATTGCATATCAGATAATTTTGTCTAGTTTTTAATTGATACATCCTTTTTGTAATCAATTAGGATTAAACTTCTAAAAAAACTGAACTTGCAAAAAACACAAATTTTTAGAAAATTGTTTAATAGTTGCAAAAAGCACATGTTGCAAAATCATATAGCACTTGAAAAACTCTGATATGCATAAAATGCTGAAAGGAAATATTAAAAGCAGTTCAAAATGTTATTTGAGTTCTTCAAATTTAAATTGTCCGCGACAACCAACTACCTCTGGTGGACTCAACTTTTTTACAACTTGTTCATACATGTAAAAAATTTTGTTTTCTATTGCAGGCCATCGCCATGATCCACCACTCTTGTACATGACTGCAATTTCATAGCTTTCTTGAACTACTTGCTTAATTTCTCCAGGATAAAGTTCATGATCATATCTAACAAGTACCCAATCACCCTGCAGATATTCTTTTTCATCGTCATACTCAGTAACATTTGATGCAATAGCTACAATATAAGGCTCATCATTAGATGTGTGAGCTACAGAGATGTGATACTTATCTTCAACTTTGACGAAATGAAGCTTTTGGGTGTTTGGGACAAGCAATGCGTCTTCCCAGCGATCTGCCATTTTTTTTTGCTTCTGTTTGTACTTTTTCTTTAGAAATAAATTTAATGTGAATGTTTGGATTTCGCTTCGAAGCTAGGTTACTGTATGCTTCAGCATTTTCTAGACCAATGCTTGTAGATTTTATGTGGCGCCATACAGATCTTTTCACCGTGCCACCAATTCCATCAACTGCACCTTTGCCGTGTGAAGTGGCAAAAAAATGCCAAGAAATTGTTATTGAAAACTGTTCTTGCCATGGATAAAGATTTGCAAACAAATACCGTTGTTTGAATTGTGATGCAGCTCCATCGCTCCATATATCAACAATTTTTAAACTAGGTTACTGTTTTTTCAAATACTCCAAAATGTAAGAAACAAATGCATACATAGCATCTTTTGTGTGGTTTAAATCATTTGACACAATTACAAAACTTTCTTTGCAATCAAAATCGATCCATGCATGACCTGTGAATAAAGTGACTTGATCATGGTTCCAGTGGGCTGCTTGAATTTCATTTTGATCAATTAAACTTGCATTTTCAGAAAAATCCAACTGTAAAACAACTTTTTCGTGGTTGCATGAGGATACCAATGCATCAAATACTTTGGACTGCTGCTTCTTAACATAGCGATGGATCAGAAAATATTTTAGTTGGTGCTCTAATTCTTCAAAAATTTGTTTTGGTGAACTCTGCAGTAGAACTTTTTCCATTCTTTTATCTTGGGCTTGCCATTGATAATAAGCAAGATTGCATTCTTCTACTTGGTTAGGCTCAAATTCAGAAAGAAAATTTTTGCATACCAGACATGATCGATCAATACAGTCTTTGTGATTTTCATCGCATGTTACTTGAGCCACAAATTCCCCAAAATTTGTTTTTAAACCAGTGATTTGATTTAGTGCAATAAGAAGCAGCCTAACATTTTCATGATATACACAAACACATACATTATGAGGCATTTCATCAAAAGTTTTGATGTGTTGTGGTCTTAACTCACAAAATTTTGACAAACCTACTTTTTCACAGGGATGTTTAGTCTCATTTAGATATAGTTGATGAGCTTCTTTCAAGGACATAGTCATGTATCGTAGTTGTTGTGTATGCTTTTGTGTGTTTTTTCCATTTTTGTCTTTTTGTCTTATAATGATTCTATCTTTTCGACCTGGAGCTTGCCAAGATATATCACTTTTGTTGTAAAAATTTCTCACATTTGTGATTGTGTTTGTTGACAAACCTTTGTGGCTCTTTTTCAACTTCTTTGATAGATTCAATCCTACTGATTCAGCAGCTTTGACAATTAAAAATTTTTGTTTTCTTGAAGAGTTTGGCAAAGCTCGAGATATTTTTCGTAATGCCTTCCCAGTAGCCTGTTTTGATGCATATGGAGACAATGATGGCAAAGCTGTAGTTCTGGATTCATTTGAAGAAGTTTTCATTTTTGCACGATATTCTCTTATGCGAATTTTTTCTTTAAACTTATGCTCTTCAACTTCTTGAAATGTCATGCAACTTTTTTTGATTTTTCTTTCCTTTGCTTTTCTAATACGATCCTTGTTTAAATGATTCAGATAAAGCACTTTATTTTCTTTCAAATTTTTTCTTCTGTTTGCTTGACGTTCTTTATCACTTTTAGCCATAGTGTCTGAAAAAATAAAAACTCTCTTTGGCAGTAACAGTGATCTGTATACCTCACTTCATGTAATACAAAATTTCCTCAGAATTAGTTTCTTCAACTCAGTTAACACAAAATTGTCTTCAACAACAAAATTAGTCTCTTAGCAGCAACACAGTAGTCTCAAAGCAGTGGCATAAGTCTCATGACAGCAAAAATAGTTTTATAGCAGTCATTAATAATAGCAAGATTTCTTCCACTTAAATTAAGTTGGCAAATCAATGTATCTAGCTTGTCTAGTGCTGCCTCAGGTATAATACTATTACTAAAATGTTTTCTGCTATTCCACTTTTCACTAAATCTTGCTTTAAAGGCTAAATAATATCTTTAAATATAAAGCCAACCAGTAATCCTGTGTAATAATAGTACTGCAAAAAAGTTCAAAATCTGATTAAGTGTAATAGTTGTATTTTCCACATTTTTTTAGCTTTAAGTGACTCAAGAGGCGAAATATATCCCGATCATGCAAATCACTGATGCTTAACATTATAAAAAAATGCCATAAAAATGCTTCAATAACACTTATGGCATCATTTAATGCATCATTCTTATTTAAGCAAATATTACTATGCAGCACTTGCTTGATCTGTGATAGGTTAAAATTAAGTGACGGACGTACAAGTAAAGTGTACGTCCGTCACACTGTTTTCAACAGAAAAAAATTATTTTAGAAATTTTTTTTGTCAGTTATAATGATTTAGAGGCACTCAAAGAAAAAACTCCGTATCACAATTTTATTGCAAGTAAAATTTTAGTATAACAAAAATAAGTAAAATATTTGTGACGGACGTACAGCACCCCCAAATCCAATTTGAACACTGCCTTTATCAAATGGTTGTCGTTATATTAAAAAAAAATTACTGAAGTACATCTGCCACTTTCATTGCTGGTTGTACAAACCAAATGTGAAATAAAAAAATTGACTTCTTGAATGAAAAAATTATAATTGAAAATGCCTGCTTTATTTTTGGAATTTTCAGCATCTCGGGTGACATTTCTTTTACACAGCATAACTTTTGACATGGTTCAGTTAAATGCAAAAGTAAATAATTCCTGAAAAGTGTAAGAAAGTAGCTTTCAAATGATACCACTTTCAATACCATCCTATGTAAAATGATTTTTGATGATTTGGTTGACCTTAACACGGAATTGCCCAAATTTAACATTAGAGCTTATTTAACAATATAATCGAATTTCTGATCAAAAATCATCAAAAATGAATGGTGACATCACGTATTTATCTCAAAAATTAGCCAAAATAACCAATTATCAAATTTTGGGGTACGCACTATTAAAAAGAGGGGTGGTGCCGCCCCTAAACGTCATCCGATTGGGTTGAAATTTTTTGTGGGAAGTTTTTTTAGTGATGTGATCCCAAAATCGCTACGGTCGGCGACATCCTGACGCAACTGACCTCACACGAGACAACTCACCCCAGGAATCCTGATGCCTGGGACATCCTGATGCCAGGGACATCCTGACACTTTGGACATCAAGACGCCAAAAGCTTCAAACTTTTGCGCTCTGCTTTTTTTCTTTCTTTTTCTTCTTTTCTCTTTTCTGCACTACGCGACTGCTACGCTTTTATTCTCAAAGCGATTAACATTCGGTTATTGTGACGTAAGTATAATATTTTTCGTTAATTGCAAACTTGATAAGAATCTGTTTTGCAGAAACAACTCAAAAGCAAGTTGTATTTTCGCGAAAAAAATCTTGATAAAATCGAAAGCCAAGTTAGTGAATCTGTAAAAATGCAGGCGATAAGTTTCAAATGATGACGGAATGCTGCGATTGAAAGTAATATAATATGTTTAGCTATTATTAAACGACCACATAGATATTTCATGAATAATATGTGCGGTTAATTTACAGAGAAAAATGCTCCAAAAGTAATTGTATGTTAAAGAAAATATTAAATATAATTCAAATTAAGTACCGCAAATCAAAATTAATTAATGCAGCGATTAAAATTCATTATTTTTGCTTATTATTATTGGATGACCACGTTGAAATTTTACACGCATTTTCATAAAAAAAATGTTAGTTTTATGTTAGCAATAATTTGTAGATAGACGACGTTTGAAATTAAAGATGAAATTACTGCCAAGAATGAAAATAGATTAAAAATACTGTGCAATAGTTTGTAATCATCCAATTAATTAATTTCCCAATGGTTGGTTTATTTAGTTTTAACTGCGATAAATGGAGCTGTTGGCTTTCGCAATCGCAATTTTTAACTTTGAAAGGACAAAACAACACATTCACACACTTCATATCAGCATGCCAAATTATCGTAATTTCTCCGCTTGCAAAATCATAGCATTTGAACAATAACAAAGTGCTAATTTTGATAAGCTCCAAAACTTTCAGTTTACTAAAGAGTATGATCACAAAAATGACAAACAAATAAAAAATAAATTAAAACATGAGAAGCTACAAAATAAAAAAAAGCAAAAGTAAAAAATGCCCAAGTCCTGAAAACAATGTTCAAAAACAAGCAAATATATTATTATGATAGTGATGTTTAATCGTTGCAAGATATTTCAATCATCACTGGCGTTTTTAACGATTTCCATATTTACAAAATCATTTCATTATAGTACGTTGACTTCATCAAGTAAAAACATATTACACGTCGACGAAAGCTTGTGAATATTTCAAAAAAATTAGCTTATAAATGCTTAGCGTAAAAGTAGCGCGAAAAAGAGAAAAAAAAAGAAAAAAAGCAGAGCGTGAAAGTTTGAAGCTTTTGGCGTCAGGATGTCCCAGGCATTAGGATTCTTGGGGTGAGTTGTCTCACGTCAAGATGTCCTGCTTCAAAATTGCTAATGGAGCACAGACTTTCAAAACTTTTGTTTTTTCGAGACACCTTAATATATACAGTATTACGCTCCTACTCCTCTAATAAACTACTGGCACTATAACCAGGTGCATAGCCAAAATTCTGCAATGGAGAGAGCTGTTGCAGAGGTCTGGGGGCGCAGCCCCCAGCACTCAAAAATTTTGTTTTTTTTTGGCAAAAATAGCCTAATTTTAGGCCTGTTTTGATAAAAAGTAATGCTATCAAAACGTGACATAAAAATTAGCAGTGCAAAAACATGATTATAAGGGCTATGTTGATGGTAGCTATTGCTAGAATTTCAGTTCTCTTTTTACAAGCTTGTAAACCATAAAATCCTATACTGGTAGATCAGTAAAACTCTTGAGCAATCTATTTCGCCCATGTTTTATGCAGAAATATACAATTAGAGGGGCTAATGGAAGGAAGTTTGAGAGAAGTGATTGGTAATTAACTAATACTGAATACCCCCCAATTCCTGAGCTTAAATATTTTTTAATGAAACCTACTGTATGTTAAGCATTTTTCAATGTGCAACCAAATTTGAATACCAAATTTTGGCTATGTTTTAAAGTTTTTTTTCTGATTTATGAGTTTTATTTTTCAAAAATTACCCCCTCGTAAATAAACGTTTCAAATATGCTTTAAATTTTTTCTTTTTTTTAGTCTATTTCAGTGCAAAAAACAGTCTCAGAAGTGCTAATACGTGGTATTTTTCTTATTCTGTGTTTTGGGTAGCAGGCCAATTGGGGGGGACTATACCTAGTACCTTATCTGCAAAATTTTGTATGAGGGGACGCTTTCGTAGCCTTGACCAAACGCACTCGAAATGTGGCTGAAATTCAGTGAAAATTTTGCTTCAAGTTCAGATATTGTCCTCGAATTTGATTGAAGACCACAAAAAAGATCTTCATCAAAATTTGAAGTGATTTTGTCTCCACACTCGACTGAAAGTAAAAAAAAGCTCTTCACCGCAATTTGGTACTGTATTTGGCCGGAATTTGGGATTTATTGGTGCTGACAGCCACTTTTTTGTCTAATCATCCAGACGCTTACTTTTAATGGAGAGCACTGAAATCTCGTAAAGGGGGACGCTGATATCTCGATGGGGGAATGCTAAATCTTGAAGAGGGGATGCTAACTTTCCATGGGGGGACGCATCTCCCTGCACTAGCCCTACAATTCAAGAACAGGCTATACCCTCCCCCCTCAATACTACAGCACTATACAGGCATGGAATTTGGTCTGCATAGATCTATTATGTTATACACCATGGTGACAAAACAATGTTAGGCATCCAGCTGTGCTACAAGATTGAAATGGGGAAAAGTCCATCTGCTGTCATGTTATATAATACATTGTTCCACGAAGTCTCAGTATGTAACGGCGCCCATATTTAAGTAGAATTTACGGCCACGTTGAGAATGACGTTTTGCAAAATTATTGCATGAGTTTTTAATGACAGTCAGGGATTGCTAAGAGTATACCAATTTTACCCTTTCTTGAAAAATATTGGTATACTCTTTGCGGCCCCTGAAGGTCGTTATGCAACCCCTTGGGGGTTGCGACCCCCAGTTTGGGAAGCCCTGATTTAGAGGATGAAATAATGAAAAATAATGAAATTGAAAAAAAATAATGAAAAAAATGAAATAATGACACACCTGACAGCATGTATTAAGCCATATTTACAAGATTCACATAGGCTAGGAAATTGGCTTTTAATTTGGGTTTGGCCTTGGTACCTTGCGAAGTCTTCAACTTTCTTAGCATTACTTTGCTTCTAAAAAAATTTTTTTGGGCTCAAAACTCATGGCCGATTTAAAGGACTAACTTGCATAATTGTTTTCGGCTCATGAAACAGGTGGCTAATTTCAATGCATCATTGGCAGTTTTTGATTGCTGGCAAAACGATAATTTTTAGTTCTGAGTTTATGGCTGGCATTGCTGACTTTATACTTTTTTGGTTTGGTCTTCTATTTTTTGGCTCTACCTGTTTTCAACTACCAGATATTCTACAAATATGAGAAAAAAAATTTTTTTTTTACTCTTTTCAATTCATGCCAGCTCAGCTAACGAGGTTTGGTATTGACCAAAATAGTGCTATCCTGAGCATTGCATGGAGGGATACTATACTACAATAATTTTTCTTTCCCTGCACAGCTGTTTTGCTTGGTGTTAGTTTGATCAAGAAATTGACAAAGCTCAATGACCTAAAAAAATAGTTATGCTTTGGACTTTACTGGTACCGTTATGAATCCAATTTTCCTAGCTTATGCATATCGTACTACTATTGATATGCTATTCATCAACTCTGAACTAGATCCAAATTCAAAAAGTTGACCAAAATAGCTGCTAATTTTGTGTTGTTATAAAAGCCTAATTAATCTGGCCTACCTTCTGTTCAAATTCTCCCTTCTTTTCCAAAAAATCTACAACATCAGAAGAGGGTTTTAGTTTTGCATTGACCGTTCTCCAGTAATCATCACACAAATAATTACAATCAAAAAATGATGACTTGATGATTGGAAGTAAACTGTCAGAAGTAATATTGGTATTAACATCAATGCTCATTGTTTATAGCACATATCATAATAAAATACAAACTCTAGTCTAAAAATATTAAAAACAATGTTTTAGGTTTGTGAGATGCAAAACTACAGTACAACAACTTATAAGCAAACTCTATGAAAGGAATCAAGTAGGCTACCAGCATCGGTAGCCTACCATATGCTACGGTACGGTACCCAAGCTCCACATCTACAGTACACTAGGCATAAAAATACCCAGCAAGAGTAAAAAAGCTTTTGTGAAAAACACACAATTGTAAAATAATTGCTTTATTTGGTCCAAATTTTAAACAATAGGCCAAGCTGTTCAAAACTTACCAAATGGCACCTAAAACCTAGTAGGCTACTTTACCAAACTGCAAAAGACAGTGGTTATTTTAGATTCTGCCTCTAGAGGCAAAATACCGTAGCCAAATGCTATTTTGGCACTGGAAGCTAAATAGCCCTAAATGCTATTTTGGGCTAACTAACCCTAACTCAAATCCTAACAGAGGGAAAATCTTACCGGTATTTTGCCAGTAGTGGCAAAATAGCCCTTTCTAACCAAAAATTCAACCACCTGACTGACCTTTGGCAACCATTAGACAAACACTCTCAAATATACTACGCTTTCTATTCTTGGAAAAGCCCGGTATTCAAAGACCAGGCAGTCCCGGAAGATTTTACATAACGCAAAGGGTAGAATTAGGCTAAGATTCAGTGATTGTTTTCTACTAAACTCAGAATCAAAACTTCAAAAAATTAGACCTTCGTTTAATTAAATGAATTGACTGTGTACATTCGGCAACATCCATACCTTCACAACATGTAAACCTAGAGTAAGCTTTCAAGTCCTAACAAGTGAACTACCGTAGGTACCGCAGACAGACCACTTTTTCTGCACCTCCCTCAACAAGCACTGCACACTTTGCAAAATGTAAGCGCGGGAAGAAATGCGATTGTTAAAACATTGAAATAGATATCATCATTTTTTCACGCATGAGCAATTTATTTGGAAAAACGGATAATAATACACATGACAGAAAAAACTGTAATTGCATTACACCTCGTGATTACATATCTATTTACCTAGTTACCCTAGTAAAGAGACAGCAAAAAAACTTTTTCAGTGTTTTTAGTTGTCCTCACTCCTGCCTAGCAGAGGTGGAGTCGAGGATATAACATAACATAACATAAGTTTATTTGCCTGAAAGTTGAAAAGCTTAAGCAAGACACACAAATGGGCACAGATTCAAAAACACAATCAGGCCAGGAAGCACCGATGAACCCGGAGGTTTTCTAGTCTAGATGCTCCTGACAAGGCTGCTCTGCGCAAAAAAAGCTTCAAAGCTGCAGTACAGTATCGAAGGCTATTGGCTCCAATCACGCCATCGTCGGCGTTGCATTGCTTTGTCCTCAGATAAGACACTTTTGACAACTATCACTGCTTGTTAGGTCCTAACTAAGCAGCAATAGAATTTAAATCAACTGAAACTCGGAGAAATTGCTACTTTTAGTTAGGTGACATTTGCCCGTCCACTAGCAAGGAAATATAAGCTCAGTATGAAAAAACAATAATGATAAACAAAGCAGAAAAGCAGCAAATTTCAAAGCACAGTTCTTGTCAAATTATTTCAATTTATAGTTGCGGATAGTGTTGGTGGGATTAAACAATTACAGGTTCACAAGCAATTGACCAATGAGCAACCAAAATATTATACTGATGACAGCAATATAGTCACAGTTGGAAGAACACAATATATCATAGCACAAGTAAATTTTAGAAGCACAAGAGTTAAATTGTAAAGAGTAGTTATCAAGGCAAATGCATTAGTTCAGTTTCGATCAACCGATTTTGTTAGAACATTTTATTGCAATGGCACTGTCAACATTTAATCAATCATGCAGAGGCACCATCTCTATCTCTGCCACATGAATGATAATTCCTCTGCATGGATTAATCAAATTCTGCATGGATTAATTAAATCCAGATGACTGGTGAAATTGGCCAGTCATGCTCAGTTCTTTCCTTAGTCATTAGACTTTCAAGTGCCAACTAAAAATTTTTTGTACCGTTTTTTAAAGGCATACCAACTTAAGCTTTTGTCAATGTCGTTAATTTCTTCCCATAATTTTGATCCTCTATAAATTAGCAAGTTTTTGTCTATTGATTTTTTGACTTGCGGCTTGAAGTATACTTGTTTACGCAGTTGTCTTGTATTATGAGTATGAATCGTATCTAATTTAACTAGAGAGTCGTACAGAGTCTTTGGCAATTTGTTATGATGAAGCTGATGCATAAATTTGCCTAATTCAAGTTTGTAAACATCGGAGAGTTTAAGAAAATTTAGTTTTTTATATAGAACAGTAATTGAACAATATTTTCTGGAATAGGTTATGGTACGAATAACATTATTTAACCGAATTGTCATTTCATGAAGTTGCATTTTGGCAGCAGTACCCCATATGAGTATACCATACTGTATTCTGGAGTATATCAGGCTATTATACAACATGCAGAGAGTTTTCTGGGGAACAAAATCTCTAATCTTGTAAAGTATACCAGCATACCGAGCCAATTGGAGAGACAAGTGATTTACATGAGAGGACCATTTCAAGCAATCATCGATATATAACCCCAAATATCTTACAGTTCTCTCTCTTTTCAGTGAAAAGGAGCGAAGTGATAAATTAAGATCAAACTTGCAAGGAGTATAGGGCTGCTTGTTGATTATCATGTAGCATGATTTGGAAAAGTTTAGTGATAGTTTGTTTCTTCTCAGCCAAACATCAATCTTGCTTAGTTCATTAGTTGCTTTGCGTTGCAACTCGATGGGATTTTTATCGGCAAGCATAAGATAGGTATCATCAGCAAATAAAGTAGTATCGAACAAACTAGCATGAGGCAAGTCATTAATGTAT
Source organism: Trididemnum nubilum (assembly GCA_963965965.1). NCBI lineage: Eukaryota > Metazoa > Chordata > Ascidiacea > Aplousobranchia > Didemnidae > Trididemnum > Trididemnum nubilum. The sequence continues at coordinate 5,781,347 of OZ014478.1, read as the reverse complement.
AAAAGAAACAATAACGGGCCAAGGGAGGAGCCTTGTGGAACTCCACAAGTAATATTTGTTAAATCAGATCTGCAGTTGCCTATTTTTGTGTACTGATGCCTGTTAGTTAAGTAACTTTTAAGTAGTTGAAGAGATATGCCACGAATTCCAAAATTACATTTCATTTTTTCTAGTAATACAGTATGGTCCACCGTATCAAACGCTTTTGTTAAGTCTAAAAACACGCAACATGTGTACAAATTATTATCAATGTTACTTAACAATTTGTCATATATTTTGCCTATGGTATGAATGGTTGATGTGCCTTTCCTGAAACCAAATTGGTGTTTAGTTAGTAAATCGTATTTCTCTAAATAAGAATAGATGCGAATGTAAATAAGTTTCTCTAAAATTTTATTGAAGGGAGATAGGAGTGATATTGGTCGGTAATTGGTACATTGATTCGGGTCCCCTTTTTTATGTATAGGCACAACTTCAGCAATTTTAAGCACATTAGGAAATTCTCCTTGTTCAACACATAAATTGAAAAGTTCGCTAATGTAGGGAGAAATGACCTGAGTGCTGTATTTCAAGAATTTTGTGTCAATATCATTCTCTCTAACTGCTTTTTTTAGTTTCATGGAGTGTATAATTGAAGTTATCTCTTCAGGCGTGGATGGGGAAAAAAAAAAAGAATTCCCGATATTTGTTACAGACTCTGTAATTTGTGATTTGTTTACAGGAGGGATCGATTCAGCTAATTTTTCCCCAATTCCAGCAAAATAGCTATTCATCTTGTTGCAAATAGCAATTGGGTTTTGAAGTTTTCCCTCCTCACATTCGAGGTCGGTGGGAAAGGTTTTGCTTTTAATTTTTAGTTGTGCCAGTTCGTTAACTATTTTCCACAAATTTTCTTGATTGTCTCTATTGGCGCCAATTTTTTCCTTATAGTAGTTTTGTTTTGCTGATTTAATTGTTCTATTCAGTGTATTGCGAAAGAGTTTATAGATTTTGAGATTTTCTTCATTACGATGTTTATGCAGATTAACAAAAAGTTCTTTTTTCCGTTTAATAGATTTTAGTAGCCCTTTCGATAACCATGGCTTTCTATGCAATTTCTTTTCTTTCCTTGATGCTTTCCTTAGTGGAGCATTGCTATTAACACATCTGCAAAAAATATCCAAAAATTTTTCGAACTGAACGTGAACGCTTTCATTTGTGTTAATATTAGCCTCAATTAAATTATTTTGCAAGTTTTGCAGAAACCCTTCAAGTTCAAACCTGGACATGTCTCGGAGATGCAAATATTTGGGCACCTCTTTCATGTTCTTTTTCACAAGAGTAGCAATAAAGGTTCCGTAATGATCACTCAAGTCAGATAAAACTACGCCACTAATGTAAGAATGCTTATTATCATTAACATAAATGTGATCAAGAAGGGTTTTCGAATGGTCTGTAATGCGAGTAGGTAAATCGATTGCACACTTGCATGGAGAACTTATCATGTTGTTCACGTATTTTCTAACATTATTGTTACTCTGAACAGCCGTTAAATCAATGTTATAGTCGCCGACCGCACAAAAGGGGCAGTGCTTAGAGTTCAATCTGGAAAAAATGTCATAAAGCCGTGCAGAAAATTCCTCATAATCACTCGTTAAATTAGTTGGATGCCTGTACACAACTCCTACAACAGCCGGACCTTTTTCAGTTTGAACTTCGATCCACATATCTTCTACAGAAGGCAACGCAATACTAATATCTGGTTTCTGTGTGAAGATAAGCGTTTCTTTAATGTAGAGTCCCACACCTCCTGCTTTCGTTGAGCTATCGCAATGCAAAAATGCATATCCAGTCAAATGAATATTTGAGTTGATTATGCCGTTGGTCAATTTTGTTTCTGTGATAGCAATAATGTCCGGTAAGACTGATAATTCCGACAGATACGATGCTAAATGGTCAGAATTTTTTTGGAGACTGCGAATATTAAAATGCATAATGAAGAGTGTTTCTGTTTGTGCACTCAGAAAGTTATTTAGCGATTGTTGATCGTAGTAATTGCAATTATCAAAAAAGTCAGTATAGCATGGATTAACTACAGGCGTTTGCGAAGTCAATGAATTACGATTATTAAGCTCTGAAGTTTCATTAGTGGTCGACCTAGATTTGCAGTGTAGACAAAGAGCGTAATTTTGTTTGGAGGAAGGATTAACCGCAGGGAGTAATTGTCGAGAGAGGCAGTTTTTGTGAAAAATTCGTAAACAGATTTCACAACTGTAACGACTATTATCGCTTTCGCATGGTTTCGCACACATAGTGCAAATAGTTTTAGAAGTCATTATGCTGTTGAATAGGGTGACACTAAGAAAATTACGTGCAGCACAAAAAACAGTAACAAGCACATTAGACTAGTTATCCTTCTTACTTTTAACGCCATCTTGACTGTCAATGTTTTCGTTGATTAACAGGGGTTTGTAGTCTAGCAATCGAAAGTTCACATCAATGTCGACACAAGGCCAAGTCCAAGAACACAAAAAAATCCGAGGCCTAGGACAGCCTTTCCGTGGACAGACCCTCTCGTGGCCAAGGACAGGAATGCTCGAGGCCAAGGTCAAGGACCAAGGACACAGCCGCAAGTGTTCTCCTAAAAAAGGTCTTCAAAAAAGTTTTACAGGCCATCTCCAATTCATAGGCGTACCCAGGATTTTTGATTGGGGGAAGCCTAAACCACAAATCACATGCAATGACGTCATCACAAATTTTCCAAAGAGGAAGTTTTTGTGGGACAAAGATATCGTAGGATGGAAGATCTGAAATCGTTGCCTGTTGGCGCTTAACCCGGATTTTGCAAAGGGAGAGGGCTTAAACTAATAGTTGAAAAATACAAGTATCTAACTTGGAAACATGTTGAGAAAGCTAGCGTAATTCAAACGTATCACAGACGGGAGTCTGGGGGCAGGGCCCCCAGCTGTCGGAGGCTTTGGGGGTCTGGGGGCAAAGCCTGCAGCCGTTGGGCGATAGTATGTAATTTTTTGGAAAAAAAACCTATCTTAATGCTATTGAATCACAATTCGCAACTGTTCAGAGCCATTTAAAAGCATTAAATTTTTGACATTATTGAAAGCCAATTGAAAAAATGAAATTGTTTAATTCTCCTTTTACTAGCAAGTTAAATCCAAAACACATTTAACATGTTGCATTTTGGAGTTAAATTTTAATTGTAAGTGATTTGGTCCAGGTAGAGGAAAGTAAGGTGCAATGTCTCTCGCAACATTTAGCAGTAAACAATAATCCACTCCAAGGTTTTCCTTAGAGATTTTTGTTTTGTCATGAAATTACCCAGTTATAGGGATACATGTTCGGCCATTAGGCCCAGGCCCCCTTAATTGAAGTTTAATAATTTGTTCAATCAGCATTTTCCATGGCTAATTTTTTAAAAAGTATTTTGTGCGTAAAAACCGGCAAGGTAGAGTGAAATACTGAATTGTTATCGAAAAATGGTATAATAGAAGGTTACGCCTACTAACCATGTTTTTGCCAGGCCAAATTTATATCGCACTGAGCCCCTAACACTTTGGAGATTTTCACAACATCTTTCTCCCAAATATAGGTGACGACCAGAAAAAGTCTTACGATTTGAGTGCCGGGCGCTTAGCTGGTACTATATCATATTATGGTAAATCCGGCTCTGGTTAATGCATTACATTCATAAATAGGGTTGATGTAGGCCTAACATAGCAACTCTTAGGACAAAAATTCTCCATTTCTTCCCGATAATACATTTAATTAGGCAGGTAAACATTGAATTGAGGGGGGCCCGGGGGCTGTGGTCTTCAATATTGTTGTTAGTTACTGTGGTATGCGAAAAACGCTAAAAAGAAACTGAAGAAACAATAGACTTTTTTGTCACATTTTTGTCATTGGTGAAATTTCAATTGGGGAGGGGGGACGGCTCCCTGGGCTCCCCCTCCTTGGCCACGCCTATGCTCCAACAAACGAAAACAAAAAAGGTATTCGCAAATTTTCTGCGAGGCTTCTCGCGTTTTCCATCAAAATTTCAACTGTTCAAAAAATAGTGCTGTCCTCGAGCCGAGGACAGGGCAATTTTCGAGGACTTGAGGCTTCGAGGCCAAGGCCAAGGACTTGACCTTCGAGACCTTGGACTAAAAATGTATCCTCGAGGACGTCCTCGAGGACTCCACCTCTGCTGCCTAGTGTCCGTTAGTTAACCACCTGTAGTGGAATGTAAAAAAAAGATCGAAAGAAATGCCAGGAATGTGAAAGCTTGTAGATCTGTGACACACAAATGAAACAGGCTTATATGTCACGTTGCCTTGCAAGTTACGACTTGCCAAGTAGTCTGATGAGAGAAGACATCCATATATTTGGGACTTCGCGTGAGCGGGTAGTACCTTTGTTTTTTTAAGCAGATGAGGATTGACTTGCTCATAACTAGCAAACAGTAAAATCTAGAAAGTTGAAATTTGGACTCAACATAAGAATAAATAAAAGCATTATGTGTATCAATTTTGGGAATCCTTGGTCACGTGATCGTGAATTAAGACACTAAAAAACATAAAAAACAGTGATTTTTAGCTTGAAAATTTGTTAATTCGCTTATAACTCAAAAGCCACTTGACGTGCACAGCTGAAATTGTACACAATGTGGGTAATTATGAATGCTTTATGCAAACCGAGTTTGGGGGCCCCGGTCACGTGACCAAAATGTTACAGGCCGAAAATGGGCAGGAAGTGGACGATTTAGAACCGATATATCTCGGTAAATACCGATTTTGATGGAAAATGATTTGTGGTTTTTGAGCACACTATCAACCGTCTTGCTTTTAATTATGTTCGTTTACCTCAACTTGAATACTATTTTTCTTTTTTGTCTTTTTTCCTACTTTTTTTTTTTTTCTTCTCCGGCTATCTACTTCTAAACCGCTAAACGCACTGTATTTAAAGTTTGAGCGATTAAAGATATCAGGGAGGACTAGTGTGCGACTGAAATCGGGGGCGCCAGGTTGGGGGGTCCCCTCAATAGGGTCCTCCAAAATTTTAAACTTTTAAACTGCTACAACTAGATGGATCAAATGTTTGGAAAGAGTAAATATTAAAAATAAACTAAGCTTAACAAAATTTGGGGAGCCACGATTGGGGGTTTCCCCCTTAACAGGCCCTCCAAAATTCAAATTTTTTAACCTTTAAAGCTAAGTACATGAATTGGTAAAGTAAAGCAGATATAAGGGAAAGATAAAATTTTGAACAATTTTGGGATCCTAAAATTGGGTTTTCCTCCTCAAACGTGGCTGTCGAAATCGAAACTTTTTAACCACTCATGCTAGGCACACTAATTTTTTGTGTGGGTAAATAATAAATATGAAGAAAAGATAAAATTTGGGAATACCGAAATGGGAGGGTTCCCTTGAAACGGGACTGCCAAAACTTTGAACTTTTAAACCGTTAGAAGCAGATGTTAAGGATTGCAGTACGGTACGTTCAGAATTTGCGTACCACGTACCTCGCACCTTGAACCATACCGTACCAGCGTACCGTCAGTTCAATTTTTGAAGCGTACCTACCAACGTACCGAACCCGTACAATTACAAAAAAGCGTATCGTACCAACGTACCGTACCCATACCATTACAAAAAAGGCGTACCGTACCTACGTACCGTATCGTACTGCCATCCTTGGCAGATGTATCCAATTTTCGGAATGGGAAGATATTAGAAATAAACTAAACCAAACAAAAAATGGGGGTTCGAAAATGGCAAGTCCTCCCCAAGCAGTCCCTCCGAAATTCAAAGTTTTTAACCTTTTCAGCTGGAAACTTGAAGTATTTGAGGAAAGCAGATATAAAAAAAACCTAAAATTTGACCAAAGTTTGGGGTATCAAAATGTGGGGTTTCCCCCGAAACGGAACGGCCAAAATTCAAACTTTTTAACCACTGATGCTAGACACATGGAATTTTCCGCGTAGGTCAATACAAAAAAGAGATAAAATTTGACAAAATTTGGGGTATCAAAATGAGGGCTACCTCAAATGGGACACCGAATTTTTGAACTTTTGAATCGTTAGACCTATATAGATAAAATTTTCGGAAGTGGTAGATATTAAAAAGTAAAGTAAACTTTATAACTAAACAGAATCATAAACTAAATACACAAAACAGCATCAAAGGCATAATCATACACAAAAAATTTGTGATCGAACACAGGAAAAAAAATCAAACACAATCTAACCTCAAAACATTCAAATTGGAGGACACTATATATCGCTTGCGATGTCATGCTCAAGTTGAGCTTAATGGCTTTGATAAATACGAGCTACTTGGCTGAGTTTTTTTCTTCACAAAACTGTCACCTGTGACGTTAAGAAAACGTACTTTTTCGTATGGTTCAAGGTTTTTGAAGAATTAAAGTACAGCAAGGAAGTTTTAGAGCTAAATAATGGATTTAATAATTACAGTAGGCTACACAGCGTGTTTCGAAATTAGAGTACCTCCCTCTACCGCTTACATGAAAAGTTATGAAGTTTTTTTCATTAGACTAGTTTGAAGTTCATTAACGTAAGTTTCTACTAAGCTATTTATTATTTCAAATTTCTTCCACTTTCATGATGAGTAGCTGAGTGAGATAAATCCACATAGCTAATGATTCACAGAAAATTAGATGGATAGATAAACAAAAAAACCTGAAATGCCGGTGCAGTCTCAGCACCTCTCACCTTTTAAGCCAAATCTTCACAAAAGCATGCTGGGTAGTCATCTCGCGAAATCGCATTAATTAAAGGACGGATAGAAAACTGCGATAGTTTACCAAGTTATTCTCATCGATCTATGGCAACTTGTGAGTGAAGCATTAACTAGAAAAAGTAAATTTTAATTCTCCGCCTTTTTTTGCAATTTGTCAAATTATACCATTTGAGAATGAAGGTTATGTGGCAAAAACATGAACGATTTAGTAAAAAACTTAAAGGCGGTGAATCATCCAGCTAATTCTGGTGGTTTACAATAATAGCTAAAATTGAACTATAATTTTTAATATTTTTTGTTTTAATTTTGGGACTTCGGTTGCAAAGATCTTCAACAAATACAAAAAGATATCCCCCAAAAAAGTTTTTGGAAACTCTTAGTTTTGTTCTTCCCTCAAAATCCACAGTTTTCTAAGCTATTAGGCCTACTGTGGTTTTGGCGGGAAGAACAAAACTAAGAGTTTCCAAAAACTTTTTTCGGGGGATATCTTTTTGTATTAGTTGAATATCTTTGCAACCGCAGTCCCAAAACCAAAACAAAAAATATCAAAACTTATCGTTCAAATTTAGCTTTTGTAAACCACCGGAATTGGCTGGATGATTCACCGCCTTTAAATAAATGCCAGTTGTAAATTTTCATAATTTTAGCACTTTTTTATTATTATTTTAGTTTATACTGTTGAGGAGGGGGGTCTTTAATTCGAAGCAACCTGAATATCAACACAATATGTTCAGGGCCGCAACTAGGGGGGGGGGGGGCAAAAGTAGGCGCCGCCCCCCAAACAAAAATTTTGCCCCCCTCCAAACCTGCCCGCAAGCCCCCCCTAACTGCCCTTTCCCTTGCGGCAGTTTCAAGATGGTGGCTTTTGTTGTCTTGGGACGAACAGAGAACTCGCAGAAAAGTAGACCAATTTGGCGCAATGACCTTTTTTTATTTTTGGAGATCAGCAGAGAACTTGAAGTTAAGCAGACCAATTTGGCTCGATGACCTTTTTTGTTATGTTTTTCGGAGATCAGCACCAACTTGCTCAATTTTGTGGCCCCACCTGCAAAAAAATTTGCCCCCCGTAGGACAACGCTCTAGTTGCGACTCTGAATATGTTGAATTACGATGCGAAAGAGCATTTTTAGAATCATACATGGCAGTAAGTTTGGTTGATGCAACGAAATTTGCTTGTGAGTCGCTGGAATTTCAAAGACCGCTTTGTGTTATTTCAAGTGGAATGAAAAACTGTTTAAGGACTCGTAAAAAGTGCTGAGATTTGACGTTGTATTGTAAACTGTTATGCGAGCTTTTTGATTGGCGTTACTCGATTATTTTCGATAACTTCGACAGACTTAAATTTTGAAGTCGAATAACCACAAAGCGCTTTAAGTTAGTAAAACAAAATTTGAAAGGGGCGCATATAAATTATTGATCTATCAACGAGCACATTTTTTACAAATTCATTTACAGCAATCGGATCACTACTTTTAAAGCTTAATAAAGTTCAGCAAAAGTTGAATAATGCCGTGAAGTTTCCAGATATTGCTTGTGTCACATTCCTTCGTGTTTAGCATAAAACCAAAAACGTAAATATTCCTTCTGAATATGATTTATTCTGGCTGTGCGTTTCTCGAAAAACTAGTTTTTTTTAATTCAAGCATACTGAATGTCGGTTTATGTAAAAAAAAATCAATATTTCTTCCTTGGGCTAACGATCAAGTTTGAATGAGAACAAATATTCGAATCTTAATTAGATCATGACTGAAAGCCTAAGCTGTTTTGTTATTTAAGTTTCTTAATATTTTCCAGCATTGTATGTATCATGTTGCCTAAGCCACAAGCCGTGAATGCCCACACGCGGAAGTCCATGATGTTACACAGATGTCTGAATGTTATGCTATTAGTGCCACCATGAATTTTTAATTCTCCATGCAAAGCTGGTTGGCGTCAATTGCCTTTTGGTTGCTTGTTCCTAACCCTCTCAACGCGATATTTTTTGGGGGGGGGGTAGGGAAGGTTTAAAGCAACGGCATAACTAAAAATTTAAATTGTCCGTCTTGCAAACGATTAGTAGAAACTGAAATAATTACTAATTATAAACAACACATCAACTTGAAGTTTATTCACTTGAATGTAAACAAACACACCAAAAATGAACCCGCAATAGCAATGAGAACTTCAGTGACAAACAAATGGAAGAATTACAAATTGTAAACAGCAAACCTTTTTTCACCAACAAAAATAATTTTTGACCACGATAAACTATTAATTCATTTTTATACTATCAATAATATTACATCTTCATTTGTGAAAAGAACCTCACTTCATAGAACTGGTCAAATTGTCCCTGCTCGTTCTACATTAACTAGGTACTGGTACACCTACCAGCACATCGTAACATCTATGCCCATTACCTAACTCTCGAGCCCACGGCCCGGTCTAGACTTGCATAGAATCATAAAGATGAATTCACACAATATCCATTTTTTTACGTTTTTGCTTTTCCGTAAAAAGTATACGCTTTTTCAACCGCATTTTTATTAGTCCATATCCGCACAAGATAGTCTGTTACATATTGATGAAAATTTTGTTCAAAAATTTTGTGTATGAACGATAAGAGCGATATTTCAAAATAGGGCTGTATCCCTTAACAAAATTTTTTTTTCGGAAAGCTTTTGTCCAGTATGTGACAGTCTCGTTAATGCTGATATGGACATATAAAAATAGGGACGAAAAAAACATACTTTTTTACGGAGAAGAAAAAATGCACAAAACGGACAAAAGCGGACGAAAAACGGATACAGTGTAAATTCACGTTTTGCGCACAAGGACAATTTGGGCCTGTTTTAAAAATTTTACGATGGTACGCGGGCAAAATGACGTCAACACGACCAATGGGCCAATTTTTTTTGGTTAAAATAATGGGTAGGCTTTACGCTCACGATTTTACACCAAGTGTAGACAGGCCCTTATTAGTCAAAATATAAACCGAGAATCACAACTCCAAAGCTTGAAAGAGTTGGGATGACAGTGGAACCTCGGCTTGTGAATCGTGACCTTTTTCACTGTCAAAGCAATTCATTGAAAATAAGGCCTGGTCGCATCGCCAACGTAGTAATAATAGGGTAATCCACTGCACAAAAAAGCAAATTAATTAAACTAAGAAATGCTCATGCTGTAACAAAATTTCATCCAAATTCCACAACATGATGAAACAAAAAACTCACATTCAAATTCCACAACATGATAAAAAAAATCACATCCGAATTTCCAAGAATTCACTGCATAAAACCAACAAAAACAAGAACGCATAAGAGAGCGATAGTTATCAAAGCAACATCCCAAAAGCAAAAATTACCAAACAGCAATATAAAGTTAAGGCTGGTTTACTGGACAAGTGGAGTGTCACAGTTTCTTTGTTTTCTTGTAAACCACAGCGTTGAAATCAGCGCGCTACTGAGCTACCAAAATAAATAAACCATAAAACCAACGAGAAGTTCAACTTGACTCGTCGAGCACACAGGTTCTAAAGACTACGTGCACTAGACTTCATGGAAAAACACAGTAATTGAATTGATTTTCAAAGGATGCAAACACCACGAAACAGTCATTCGCCTTAAAATAACATACGAAATACGTAGTTCGAAACTTAGTCGAACTTATGCAGTAAAGTACGGCCAAAACGTATCATGATCATAAAAGATACTTATTATTTATACCACTGTTTGGTGGAACAAGTCCGTTGTTTCTCAATATTCTCTTTAGGCCTTTTCAATAAATTGAAAAACCGTTCAAAAAAAAGTAATTTTTAAAGGTAAGAATACTGCATAGATATACAGTATAACATTACTAATCAAGACACACTATTACAATATTGTATCACAGAAAGTTTTTCCAACAAATTAATGCTCAATTACAACTTGTTCATTTCAAGGAAAAAATCATCACTTGAAATCGACTACAACATGACTTTTTAATACAGTGTTGCATTGTCTGGAACAGAATCGCGCAGAAAATTAGCCCTCTACGTCCAGCCCACACTTAGCATACAATCGTAAAAACTGATCCTTTATTTATATGGACAAATCTCACGCCAAGAAGGAACAACTAAAAAGTAGAGCAATCTCACACCAAGAAGGAACAACTGAAAAGTAGAGCAATCTCACGCCAAGAAGGAACAATTGAAAAGTAGAAATTTGACATTTTTTTTCTACCGCAGATCAATACCAAAACAGTAATCGTCAAGAAACGAAAGAACACAAGCACGTAATTTCAACTGAATGTGCAAGCCCATACATTGTACAGCACTTTACTAATCTCATGGCCACACCACATCCCATATCAAATAACTAAGAAGTAGGGATGTACCGATACCAAAATTTTTGCCGATGCCGATTCTTGTTGAAATGCCGATTCTTTAATTACTATGTAACTTATATATTTGTATGCTGGACAAAGTTATTTTAAGAGGAGTCGTGTTTAAAGCAACGCTTTACAAACAAGCAGGTGTTAACTCTGAACGCAAAATCAAGCGCAAAACTATTGGCTACACCATTAAAAAATGACTAACTGTATGTCGCTGACATCATTCGACCGACGCGGTAATATTCTTTAATGGCATATGGTAGCTTAGTGTCACACCAATTCTGCTTAGTTAGAGCTTTGCAACATCCGTGGCTTATCACTGCGACTGACTAGCGATCTCGCAGACACAACATACGATTAGAAGAATGATTAACAGAACGCTGCGATTTTAATATTCGAAATGAAACACTCGCAAATTCAAATGCAGCAACGTTGTTTATATACTGTTAATAGCGTAGCAGCATTGTTGTTTATAAACTGTTAACTTTTTTTACAGTAGCTTTAGAGTTCAGACGTACACGTGTTTCATTTTCAAGCTTTCTGTTCGCTGCATTCAAAACCACAGCAATTGTATTGTAATCAATAGCTTTGTTCAAACAAGCCTGTGATGCAATAAACTGTTTTTACCATCGTGTTGCGCAATATGCAACTGCGCGAAATAATAAGCAATGCGCTCGCTAACAACCTTCTTTGTTTCATTTTTTCTTCAACGATTTGTAGTTTTTCTTTTCGTAACATGTGTAAACGCTTTCATGAAAAGAAAAATGTTTTTGTCTGGTAAGAAATACCGATGTAAAACGATCTGATCGGAAAAAAATGAGCAATGTTATTATGTTCAAAGAATCGGCAAGTATCGGCCATATTTTACCGATGCCGATTCCGATTCCCCCCAAAATTGCCGATGCCGATTAATCGGCACATCCCTACTAAGAAGCAATGGTAAGTTTTTATGGATCGACTTTTTGCATCAAAATTACGATCTAAACCGGTATCACAGTATGTTCAAAAATGTTTTTGTTGTTTCCAAAACTGAAATTAGCATTTGATTATCAGTGTAAAGAGTAGCTTTTGCGAGACAAAAATAACTGCAAATTTTAGCAGTCCGAAATCACTCTGCTGGGATGTGACAAAAAACAAGAAAACTGCTCACAAAAGTAGACCGTGGACATGGAACTTATACTTTCATGAAGATTAACAAAATGTACATAAATGACATAAACCTTTTTTACAACACTGCTTTTTCTGAGAGGTTTTTTGCTTTCTGGGGTTCATTTTTTTCTTTTTCAAAAACAAAAAGCACACCCAGAAAAGTAGGCGTGTAAAAGGGAAAAGATTGTCATGGAAACCTCAAACAATTGCCCCTTCAATAACGAAAACAAGAACTTTGTAAATAACATTTTGCTCATCAATTTACAGTGAAAGTTTGGAAAAGTGCTTAAACAAAAAATAACGAGTAGCAAAAGAACTTTTACCGAGGTGCAATCAAAATCAGCCTTACCGTGAGATAAGAGGTTTTCGACTCGAAACACAAAGAACCCATTAACCTGCGACAACCTTCTTGGCATCAAAACCGACGAAATCAGAATTTCTTAAAAATGCGATAAGCATTAATGTTTTTTTGAACTAAAGCTCAATTTTTGACCTAACAACGCTTAAATTTTAATAGAAAAACGGTAAAACTCAATATTGAAAATTTTGGGCGTAAAATAGTCTTTGGTGATCGTCATCAGTCACAGTAAAAACAATTACAGGCAAAAAAATGCAAGAACAACACATTTGGCGTGCTTTGAATTCAGTTACAAATTAGAACTCTAGTTTATCTACAAAATATTTCAAGGACTGGGAAAACGCAAAAAATTAAGTCACCAAAAAAAGAAAAACTGGAACACAATTGCTGTACGTCAACCAACGTATAAAATTGGGTTCCCATAAAGCTGTTCAACCCAAATTTTAAAAATTGGGTCCCGAACAAATTGTCCAATCCAAAATTTAAGCAGTTCAACCCATATCTTCGTCATCATCACTATGCTCCCACTCAACGTTAAAGTGCTGAGCAATTGCCTGCGTCATATTTTCAATCTGCTTCGACCGATCGTTCAACCCGAACACGACGCCACGGAGGTCTCGGACTTTCCCCTGTAGTCTGTCCAATTTCTCGTCCATAACTTGCAGATCAGTCTGAAATAAAAATATTTTATGATGAAACGCTACGTAATTTTGTAAGTAAAAATTGACAAACAAAAGTGCAACTTATACGACGTCTCAATTACATTTGTTTATCATGTTGCCCAGGCCATGAGACAGAGAAGGGACCTTGCGGTCTTGAAAAAAGGAAAGCTGCCACCAGCCAATGGTGGAAACCTTTCGCTGCTTATTTCTATGCTGAACGTAAAGCAGGAAAGTTGTGAATGCTAATTGTTATAACCTCCGGTTGCGCCGGAGCGGGAATCAAAACCATGTTTACACAATATACATATTAAATCATAGCTGGGGAATTTGTGGATAGAGTTCAGTTAAGCCAATTAAGTATCCAGTCTGCAGTGGATGTTTGAAACAGAAAAGTTACCTTTTCAGGGTTGAGCGCCTCCTCAATGGTTGTGGTGTTGAGGTGCTGTTCTGCGTGACGCCATCTTTCAAACCAGTTGCTTTTTCGGTACTTATTAGGGGAGAACTTCCGTCGCTGCTTCATAAACCGCCTCCGCAACCATTGGGGAAGGGTGTACTCGATGTCGAGTGCTAGTTTAACCTGAAAACGACGTCAAGTAACAAGATAACGCGATTCAACTTTGTTTTTTTGCACCTGGGCTACATATAGTATAAAAAAATGTTGCAGCGAGAGCAAAACTACAATTTCTGGACTAATATTCTAAGTGTTGAGTTGCAATGTTATTGCAACTAACTTCTCAGCCCGAAAACAAATTGTTGCAATCATATACCAACAGTAACCGAGAAATACATACTTACCTCGGATCGCGATAAAAACGGTAAGCAAGCCCAATAGGTTGTAATTTAGCGGCCCGGTAAGCAAGCCCACAGCGCCACAGTTCAGTAACGAGAACGGCAGACACTACATTATTAGAAGATTACCACAACAATATCAGAAAGTTACCAACACTAAAGGGACAAGCAAAAATTTATAGCCACGCGAACCTGCATAGCCAGAGCTTCCAGTTCAGCATTGTTCTGCACCTCTTTGATGTCATCGACCGCAAGACCGACCTATGATAGAAAAAAACAAACTTAGCAATCGATCTGCCCCGCTTTGCCAGGCTAAAATCTTAATTTTACGATGCCTGGGAAGTCTGAATGCATATCACTTGAAATAAAGCGAAAAATAGCCGAATAGTATAGTAAGAATAAATTGACCAAAGCTCGAAACACTTAAGATCTTTCTCAACAGCATCACTTTTGTGTCTTTATTGTATGACGTTTCCTCCTGAGCCTTCCAACAGCAAAAGCGGACAATATGACATTGTGAAATCACAGCTTGATTCTACCGTAGATACTAAATAAACTAGTAACTACCGTACATCATATGAAAAACTTACGAGCAAATTCATGATGATGATGCTCATGATGACCATGAATATCACGAAGAGAATGTACGTGATTGCATCATATTGCAGCTGAAAAACAGAGTTAGCGACATGAAAAACTGGTTTTCTCTAGCCTTAGAGATGTCATTTTTTATCAAAATAATTTTTTACGGGCTTCAATATCGCTGAAGCAGCTCTATAGGATCTCAAACATTCAAACTGCCCTGCATCTCATCCTCTCAGCAGAGTTTAACGGCTCTTCTCTCACGACCTTTGAACTATGGTCCAGACCTTGGAGTGAGGCCAGATTGTTGGCTCTCCGCGGAATTTCTACGCGCTTCGATTGTTCGGGAAGAATCGGGTAGCACTACCACAGGTTTGTACTGAAGCGAAAAATCCACTAATTACATCTCTAACGCTAGTCTTATCGACGCTTAAACCCCAGAGTATTGGCGCAAACTGCGCCAATAGGGATGCTAGAATCGTAAAAAATCATTGGTTCAAGATACAGCAGTGTTTTTAGGGAAGGTAAAAGCTTCCATGTTGCAATGAGCTGACCCACCTGACTGGTATATTCGGTGGATGTAAATTCAGTGTTGAAGATTCCGTCGTATTCGAACTCGCCGATCATCATGACAAATGTTTTTACGATGCTGTTCCACCAGTAATTGAAGGCGAACTGAAAATTGCAGTGATTTTTGTGATCTTGAAAACTGGTTATACAATGCATCATTTGTGGGTGCTACTTGTTTCGTCGTTTATCAATAATTATTGTACTACATTTTTTGAAAATGTGTGAAAACATTGAGCCAATTCTGCCAAAATATCGGAAATTGGAGCTAAAGTCATGTTTATGACACAAAAACGATCGAAATAAATTCCGAAACAGTTGACAAATAATGCCCATATTAAAATATTCGACAAAAAAAAATCTGAAAAAAGAACACAGAAATATCATGTATTACACAAACGCAAAGATGAACATAAGTCGAACTTGAGTAGTACTCGAGTCACTCAAATCTGAATTGCAATTACATTTCATTCACCAAGTAGTCTTGGTCAGGAGGCAGGGATGGGACCTTTTGATTTTCGAGTCAAGCAGCCACCTGTCTACCACACACGGTGGAGGCTTCACTGTTTTTTTAATTTCTGAACGCCAAGCAGAGAAGCTGTGTGACGAATTTTTATTGTCTTTAGTTAGACCAGACCGAGAATCGAACCCGAGTCTACCGTTTTAGTAGCAGACGCTCTATCTACTTGACCCCTGATCTTTTACAATCACCTCTCAAATGACGTCATAGAACTGAATTCTCCCATATTACGCTATAAACCATTTAGAATCACCTCTCTAATGACATCATAGAACTGCATTCTTACCTGATTTTGCAGTAACACATGGAAACTGAAGGCGAACCCGAGAATAAAGAGAGCGAAGACGAAAAAGAATGATATGAAAGTTTGTAACACATCACCAAACATGAGAACAAAAATACCAAACTTTGGAAAGTTCTGAATAAACAGCAGCAACCCCATCCACGAGAGAAAGATGGCTGCTGCCCCACACTGCCACTGCCACACCTGCAACAATAAGGTTTATTAGGCAATAGAAACGCAAAGGCGTAGATCAGTTGATAGAGCCAGCAATCCAAAGGTTGTTGCCTCCCGGTTGAAAAAAGCTTTGTCTAATTTCCCAGTGAAGAAAGCACTGTCATGGTTGTGGTTGACACTCTAGCCTGGGGAAACATTCAGCAAGCAAAAAGATCGCCAACTAGGTTGGCCGTCATCGTAATGCGTTACCTATACTACGCTATCATCGCAATAGGCGAGCTAAACATTTCCGAGCTAAATATTACTTCTCGTATTCCGGAATTCCTTCCCAGCTCCGATACGTCAATAACAAGCAAGATGGAAAGTATGTACGTCGTAATCTCGATCAAGTTGGTGAGACTGCGAATGTAGCTCAGCCTCTGGGTGATAATTTGATAGAGCTGGAAAAAGTCTTAATTTTAGCAAAAACGTCAAATTTGCAAACGGTCTGCTACTGAAACGGTAAATACGGGTACAATTCCCGACCGGGTAAAATAAAAAATAGATATTCACAGCTTTCTTGCTTGACGTTCAGCAACTAAAACGAACACAAATGCGAAATCTTTACCGTTTGCGTTGGACAGGTGGCTGTTTGACTCGGAAGATCGAAAGGCCCCTTCGCTGTCTTCTAGACAAGACAACTTGGCAAATAAAGTGTAATTACGAAACATTTGCGACGGATTTGAAAGACCTTATTTTAAATAACAGTCAAGACTACGTCAAAAAATAGAGAATATGTTACAAATAGTCTCGGCTATTATTTTTTTAAACATGTAATCGCGATTTCACTTCTTCTCAAAAACGATTTTTTTTTAATATCAGATTTTTTAAAGCAGATAGGTCTTAATGCGCTCTACATCAGAAATAAGAAACCGTCGCTTCTGTGCATTTCGATAAAAATTCAATCAAACCTGCAATATGCGGTGTCAGCTATACGAAGATTTTAATTGCCGATAACCACCTCAATATGACGTCACATTCGAAAAATACTGGGTGTAAACATTTTAGCCTAAATAACACGAACAGGCACTTCCAAATTCAAAAGTGGTGAAAAAATAAAATACCCTTCCGTACAGTTTTTGATCACAAAATTATTATTATAACGCACCTCTTTCAGTATGCTTAAGCCTGCAAGAACGATGATAATATACGTCGCTACAGACTGCCACGGCGAGCGCTCCCGGCGAACGCCCCACACCAACTGAGCCTCAGAACGGATTTCCGCATACACGGAAGAAGGAGCCTGAGCGGTGAAGTCTGAAAACATTATGACGTCATCAATAAACTGTGTTGCATACACGAAAAAGTCTGGAAATAATCAGAAAATAAACCACTTTTAGTTGTTGCAGAAAAATGTTTTTCTACCAAACCTTCAGTGGTAGATCCCAGCAAATAATATGGCGACAATCTGAAGTCATTACTAAATTTAAAATTGAAGCAAAATTTATCTCTGATTTTCCTGTCCCGCAAAAGTCAAACATGTTGTTGACCCGGTAAAATTCTAAATCAAACCAAAGCCTGTCGCAGCAACAGCATCAACTCCATCCACGAGGCCAATTGATCGCAAAATCAGCGACGGATAAGAACCAAAAAAACTTTACATATACTGTAGTTGAATATTTAATCAATCCGATTGCCTAAAGAATAAAGTTTTTGGTACAATAACGGCAAACTTTGGTTCAATTCCGAGCCAGGCCAAACTGAAAACTTCAATTAGAAATTAGAATTCACAGTTTCTCTGTTTGACGTTCAAAATTAAAAACGACAGTATGAAGCCTCAACCTCGTGCGGTAGAGAGGCGGTAGCTGGCTAAAAGACCGTAAGATCTTTGCAGTTTTACAAGTAAAGAGATAACATAATCCACATCCGGGAGATCGAGCATTACTTACTAACTGCAAATGGAGGAGGTATAGTGAGGGCGTAGGAGTTCAGTACAGCTAAGAACGCAACGTATACGATCAAATTGAGGTAGTAGACAAATCGGCCGTAAGCGCGCCATTTGTGGTTGAGGAGGCTCGCCACCAGTGGATGACGTAACAGACTTACTCTTTGTGATCTCACCTTAACAATAAAGTTTAAAAAAAGGGGCAACTTGTAATAAAATCAAAACAAGACACTGCGATAAATTGATGTTTCTCTCACGCCAACAATATATACATAGTCCACTAGACCACAAAACACCGTCCAATTGGCTGAATGGTAACGCGTTCGTCTCTGGAGCAAAAGATCTGAAGTTCAAACTCGGGCCGGTCAAACCGGACACACTTGCCACCACTACGACATTTCTTGAAAAGGAGCTGTGTTGCCCGGGCGCACTGAATGGGCAATGACGCAGTGAGGGGCCCTAAAAACTCGTTAAACACTTCGGCGTAGTACACCCAGTATAATGAAAGGCTTAATTTGATTTATTAATACCACAAAACAACCAAAGTCCTGATATGGTACGACTGCAACTTTGTTGCCTGTACGAAATCGCACAATAAACAATACATCAATGCATAAAAACAACGAAATAAATCAGTAGAAACATAACTACCAATTTTGATTTACTGTATTATCTTAACATTCTGAAACTTTCAGACGTAAAAATAATCACTCTAAGCTCGTATGGTTATTTTCCACGAATTATTAAATGACAAGTCCGTGAGCGCTATTCCTGGCTTGCGGCAGCAGCAATGCAACATCATAATGCTATGATTATGAGCTCACCATGACCATCAAGGGATGATTCTTTATTAACACGCTTGAATCGGTGGTATAAGGTTGGGCATCTTTTAAAACTTTGCCGTTGTGATCGTACACCTGAAAATTTTGCAACAACTCGTTAGAACTAGGGGAAAATATCTTGATGGAGAGCAAATTATGAACTCGGTTCTCATCAACTTGGTTTTCTCAAAAACTGAGGACACTTTTCCTAAAATATTAATCCTTCCAATTTCTCATTGATTCAGTGGATTCAGTAAAACTTAGTAGGTCGCAAATCTAAGCTTTGCTGTCAACAATATCAAAACGATAGGACTTATCTTCTTTTAATATTCCAGTTCATGCAATTTCAAACTACAAATAAAAAAGATTGATAGCTAATGACAAACTCTCAAATTTAAGCCGGCCTCGTTTTCACAATCGCCAGATACATCCTTCACGTTGGTCATTTTTCAATCAATCTCACATCTGATGAAGCGCTTTTGAACTAGGAACAAATTTAAGTCAAGTGAGAAAGTACAAAAAAATCAACCGAAAACTTGAATTCCACTCCCTCAAGATTGAAAGACGAATATGAAAGCAGTCAAAAAATTCCCGAGCTCAGTAACTAAAATAATTTCGCTCTCTGCTGGAGTAGCTTTAAAGCGGTGCTGTTCTGGGCAAAGCAAGTGAAAAGCGTTGAAATTACACATAGCCCGTGACGCGAATCACAAACATTTCACGCATCAAAGTATCATGCATATTCAACAATTTTTAATTACACTACCCTAACAAAATATGCGAGGGTTATCATATAGCGCGGAACAAAACACAACATATCCAATATACTACCGAAGTGTCAAAAGCTACGCGAATATATATAATTTATATGTAAGAACATATGATGAAGCATGCTTTTGAAATGCAAAACTCAAAAATTTAGCCGCGATGCAAAACTTCAAGTATAAAAAAATCAGAACTGTTCGCTAAGTAGTAAGTACGCGAAGGTTTGGCAGATCGAAACCTAATACGAATTAGTGAGGCTCAAACTTTGTTATGCCGTGGGTCTTCATATACATAATCCAAGTGATACACTGCCGATGGTGAAACGAGGTAGAAAGAGCGTGGGTAAGCAACATGCTTTTTCAAACAGTCTTCAACGTTATAATAGTAATTCTGTGGATAGTAAGTCGCATTGGGCTCAAAACGGTGCTAACGGGACTTTGTTGTCTCCAAGTCAAACTACCACCAGCCCGTTTCTATGAGCAAATCGGGGAAGTTTCACATTGACCCCTTTAACATCAATCAGGAAAACAGTGAATATGAATTTTACAGTATTTGGCTCGCTCGACTGTGGGAATCGATCCCGTAACTCGTGTTCGAGCGCAACTTTGCCGTTTCTGTTACAGCTCAGAGAAATGTAAACAACCAGAATTCTATTCCAAAACCAAATTCATTCCAACACCAAATACATGCACAGCGTGCTTGAAATGCAAAAACAAAAAGTAATATCTACCAGTGGTCCGGAATCATCGCTGTAGAATGACTATTATGACAACATAAAACTTTTTATGACAAAATAAAAATTGAAAGCGAATAAAATTCACCTAGCGACCAGTACGGTAATCATTTCTGGCAGCGCTAGACTAAAAACCCCAGATGGTATAGCTATGACTTATAAACATAGAAATAATACAAGCTATTGCATGTAATAATAATGAAAAGCACAACCAACCAAAAAGCGTTGCATATGTATTATAGTTACTAGTGTTTTTTTCGCAGAAAAATTTGTCAAAAATTCTTTTTCACGGAACTTTTCATAGCCAAAATTTTAGACAAAATCTTTTTAAACAAGTATCTTTCGCAAGCTATCATTGGCTCACTTATATCGAAAATTTTGAATGGGCGTTTGAGTAGATTTGCTTCATCAAGTTATAAGTATATGTAAGCAATAAGCAAGCAAAAGCTATTAGCGAAAGAGTGTCAAAAGGAGAAGTTACGTTGTTCGAAACGAATTTCGCTACTTGTCTGCTGCTTTGCGCCTCAAAACCGAACTCTAGTCGGGAAAAAAATACAAGCCCAAAAAATAACTGAAAAAATTCTAAGCGTATTACTAAAAAAACAGAATTTCAGCACCGTTTAGTTACTGAAAAAATAGCAAAACAGGATTTAGTAACGTAATTAATGAGAAAAGATAATTCATTTAAACCGATTTTAAGTGGCGTAGCAGTGGTCGATTGGATGCTGAAAATTATAGTATCTTTCTCAGCGGGATCATCAACCATCAACACCAATTTCTCTTATCCCACCGACGACGTCATCGACACTTATTTCAAGATTTTCCTCAAAATTTGACATTGTTTTTCTAGCAATGCGTTCAGCATTTTCTTCGCTATTTTTTGACAAGTACTTCCTGAACCACGGCTCGCCTTATCGGCACGAAAATAGCATTAACCAATTATTCGAACAAAGTTTGCAAGCTATAAATTGTTATTTTGCAGAAATTAACTGGTCGATTAAAAAAATTGAAGATGCCTCCTAAAAACCTAAATGCAAATTACAAATTGATTCGTCACCAAATTAAAGCAGTTTTCTTTTACTTACAAAGAGAAGTTGAGGTATCAAAGGCTAAAAATGATGTCACAACTATCATAGAGGAAACTGTAGCATCCACATTCCATTGGCAGTTATGACGAAATCAACAAAATTGCTCACTCATTATCGCTAGAGCATAGCGTACTAGGTACATTTGAATACCATTTTGGGAGGGGTGACCCTTTTTATGTGTGGGAAGAACATTTCTCATTCCCAAGACTTTCCAGCGTGTCGCGAAAGTTGTATAACATGACATTCGTTACGCCATGCTCTCACTCACAAGAAAAAGCAAGACAGCTCCAATCAACCAACTTCATTGTGTTAATCATGTGCGGGAAAATTAAAAATTAAAGGAGGGTTGCCAACAGATTTTAAGTCGAGCTTAAGGCCCGTATTATAAGAACAAACCTAGTTAAGCTCAAATCCGACTTGAATTGAAGAGAACGTCATGTGTTAACAAAAAAAAGGAGAGCCGATCACATCTCGATTAAAAACGTTTGGTGCAGTTCCATCGTAACCATTGAAAAATAG
The DNA here is from genome assembly GCA_963965965.1 of Trididemnum nubilum. Lineage (NCBI taxonomy): Eukaryota > Metazoa > Chordata > Ascidiacea > Aplousobranchia > Didemnidae > Trididemnum > Trididemnum nubilum. The sequence goes on along the minus strand of OZ014478.1, from coordinate 5,759,332 downwards.
CCATAAATATATTCCAGCGAGAACACTGCCACTCTGCACCATTGCGGTAGATGTGGTACCCACTCATATAGTTCAAATAATCCCTAATGAGCTGCAGGTACCCAATTGAAAAATGATGACTACTCTATTTAGCTGTACCTCTTGAGCTTGTGAGCTTGGTTTGGATTGAAGGTCAGTTTGCATGTTAACCGACTCAGTAGGAGGTGGTGGAGCGGCGGATTCATCTACCCAGCCTGAGCAAGAAAACTCATCGTCCAAAAACTCGTAATCAAACGAAATCTAAACACATGTTTCATTTAAGCGTTGAACTAGTAGTGGTTTTTAAATATGGAAAAGCATTTGGAATATCATTTTTTTTGGAAAATATTTATTTCAAAAATTGCATAAAAAATCAAGAAAGATCGAAATCGCTTCCAAAACGCGTCAAATAGGTATTCAGTTTCTGACTAAACGTTTAGTATCGAACATTGTCAAGAACAAGGTGCAGCTTTCTCTATAGATGACGAACAGATAGAAGGTTAACTAAACCAGCAAATTGTCTTCCCTGTCCCTAGCCAAGGCAATCCATACTTTAACATACACAAGTTTTACCAGTCAGTTGGCCGAGCGGTAACGCGTTCGTCTCTAAAACGGGAGGTTTGAGGAACGAATTTCGGTCCGGTGAAATTGGACGCAGTGTCGTCAACGGTTTGCCATCGCTGCGACTTTCAATTTAAAAAGGAACTGCATTGCCCGCAGGTGCAATCATACGGTTATGGACCTCACAAACTCGTTAACCGCTACGGTGTAATAGAGCGAGTATGATAAAAGATTTGATCTTGATCCATAAATTTTAAACTTCAATCAAACATCATGAACAACGTCGTGGGGTCATTTCAGTTCGTGCGATCTCCCTGCCCAGACTCTAATCATTAATGGAAGCTCTACCTGGTAATCCTTGTCGTCTTTGTTCTTTTCGTTATCTCTAAGACATTTGCGAAACACATCAATCGCGACATTCGGCATTTTCCGTATTAATTTCCTCATTGGTGTATCAATGATGAGTTCTGAAATACAAAAATTAATGAAGCATGTGTGGCCAAAGTGAGGAGAAATTACACAACAACCATTCCTCACACCATCCTCTTGGCAGTACCGAAAACCGAAATTTTTATTTCTTTTACCGAGTCTGAAATCGCACTTTAGTCCACAAGTTGATTTAGTTTAAAAGGTGCATTCGAATGTAGAAAATATTCAAATGAGGGCAAGATCTATATTGGGACTTTGAGAGTCAGTAGATGTTACTTTGAAAGCGGAATAATGAAGGTTTGTTCGGGAACCGAATATTGAAACGCCCAACCGACGAGTCAGAACAGATTAGCAATAAATAGTAAGTACATATTAACAGTGTAGTTTACTTGTGTGCCATGGCGATTGAATATTCTATAAAACCCGGTCTTAAATTGGTGCTGAAATAAACACTTTATCCCTCAAATAACCACTTAAAACCAAGGGTTCCTTGAATCATACATGGACTAAATGACAATACCTTTTCGTCAAAGTGTGGCCCAGAACGGTAGTGGTTTGAAAACAGGCAAAGTTTAGACGTCATTGCAATGCTTTTTTCACACTGTCCTGTTCTCAAACCAATGCTCGTTCTGGTCCACACACCGCTCACAAATAGCGTTTTCACAAACCTACTTTTCGGACCCGCTTCTTGATCCTGGGGCCTGCTTTTTGCTGAGCTACGCAAAAACAAGTGCCAAGTTACGAAAGAACGACAGCGAGAGCCAGGCATGAGAATTAGGCATGTAAAAACGAATCCGGTATTCACCTGTTTTGTAATCCTTGGTTCTGTTTTGCAGAGCTTCTCTCCATCTGTCGCTCTCAATGATAGCTCTGGCACAATCGGCGCGCCCGAATTCGATCGCGAAATCCAAGGCGTTCTTGCCGCTCACAGAACGATGTGAGATGTCAGCACCCCATCTGAAGCGGAACAAATACCAATGGTCTCGAGGGTGGAAAGTAGGTTATTAAAACAGTAGACCAGGCTTCAATTCCCAGTCGATTAAACCAAAAACTATGAAAATTGGTATTTCCAACTTCCCTGCTTGAAGTTCAGCATTAAAAGAGAAAGAGGGAAGCCTACTTCGCGTGTAGTAGACTGTAGACAGGTGGGTGGGCTCTGGCCAGCTGGACTGAAACTCATTCTTTGCGAATAATCACAATATCAGTAATAATCACGATATCACAATATCAGTACAATTAGCGAATAATCACAATATCAGTACAATCATAACACGTAGCACACGGTAGCATACATCTGCACCTGTCAAATCCAAAGTTGCACGACCGAGTTCAAAGTTTACGCACTACAGTAATGATATCGTGAGGAAATGCATCACGTCAAATCTTTATTGTGCACGCTATGTTACACTGAAAAGTGTAACAAATAAAATACCGGTGACTAAGAACACAACTTCACACAATACCTGAGATAGATGAACGTTTGAATGGTTAAGATACTCCTGTTACTGTCCAAGATCTTCATACATTTGAGTTACCTGTTTACAAATTGAAGCCAGAACGAAGCATATAACAGGAAACAAGAACTTACTCCAGCAGCAATTCGACAACCTTCTGATGCCCGTGCACGCAAGCTAGATGAAGAGGAGTCTGTTTTCGTTTGTCTTTTGCATCCACCGGGGCATCCGCCTCCAACAATACTAATGCAGATTTGTGCATCCCAGCATACGCACAACAATCGAGGGCTGTCCACTGTTTCGTGTTTCTACAACATAAGCATGATTGTGATCAAACAGAGCACGATGTGCTCAATTCAAACGTATATCGAAATAACGAAATGCAACATTAGAGCAGAGAGCATGAATTAGGGCACAATAATTTGCATAAAGCATGCCAGATAATGGCAGCTCTAATCTATCCCAGCGTATGCTAAATCTAATGAATTAAATAGCTCTATTTGAGGTTCTCTTCAAGCCATCCCAGTGAAGCAACGAGCAGAGAAAATTAGCGCCGCTATCGTCAGAGAACAAAATTCGATTTTACTTCTGACAAACCTGGCACCGATGTCGGCGCCTCGCGCCACCAGTTCACGAATGCAGTGCAGTCTTCCCGAAAGTGCAGCGAGATGGAGCGCGGTGTTTCCGTCCTCGTCATCGTCATGAATTATCTCCCGTTTCGCCAACACGAGCTGTCTGACAATTTTCACCCAACCCCGGTCAGCGGCCAAGTGCAGAGGAGTTTGTTCGTCCTCGTTCTTAGGATCAGCGATTGCGCCATTTTCAAGTAAAAACTGAAAATATACGAGTCTAAGATAACAAGGAAAAAACTTGTTGGAGAAAAGAAAAAATCCCGAAAACGTAATATTTTTTTGTGATGCAAATTCCTTATGGACTAGATAGTTTCAATGGTCGGTATTGTCACCGAAGCCCATCAAATTTTGGTAAATCAAATTGCGCTTTAAATTATATTTGCAGTAGGCCCAGGTTGAGAACAAGCATAAATACATGCTACTTATGCAGATGTTAGGCTAACTACGTCTTCTCAGGTGTTATGCATATTTGTCAGCTTCACCTTCACAATCGAGAGGTGTCCATTCGAAGCCGCGATATGTAGCGGAGTGAAGTCGTGTCGATCGGGAACTTCAATCAGAGAACGAACTTTCTTCACTTCCAGAAGAATCTAAAATGCATCCTGATAAAGTCAAAATACAAAGCTCAAAACGTTTAACACATCAAAAACATCCAACATTCGTCAAACCACAGCAGCAACATCTCAAACAACTTATCGCGTAATTGTTTCTTCTAAAGTCGTCTCGAACAGTACATACAGTACGTTTTCATTGTAAGGCGATTCTTTCAAATCTTGGATTGTTTCCGAATAATCTTAAACCACATTTGATTAAATAGATAACGAAATTGGAGCTACAGAAAACAAAAGAATCATGTTCCAACACGGCTATGAAGTATTTCAATAACCATTTGAAGACATGAACTGCCTATTTTGCTCGCAAAGTTTCAATTTAATTAGAGGAAAAGAGAAACATTTACCAGCACATAATTCGCAGAGCTCGAGTCAAGGACAAACCTTCAAGTCCAAGGACTTGAAAAATATCCGAAACCAAGGCCAAGGACCGACTTTTCGAGGACACACCCTATCGAGGCCAAGGACAGAAACGGTCGAGGCCAAGGCCAAGGACCGAACACAATTTTTCTAAATTATGATCGGCAAATTTTCCATAATTTTTAAACGCGAAAGTGCCTAAGATATTGCATTTTGCTGAGTTTTTGATGATAATTCAAAAATAATAGTTTTTAAAAATAATGATGAATGCCATTTTGAAATTTTATACGTTAGCAGCTGATGTTGACTTCGTACCGTAGCGGCATCGTGGAAGTGAAACAAGGCCATAATCCGAGAATGGGAATACAGCCAAATAATAAACGTAAAAATGGTCAATCTTAATGCCTTAATTTCATCAGTTAGGGCCCCGGTGCAAACGTACACTGATTATGGATCCCATTTTTTTAGTATATATGTAGTTCCTAAACGCAAATCATATTGGTTGGTTAAACGATTTCTTTTCACGAAATTTTTTTGAAAATTATTGTCTAAAATATTGCAAAAACTGTGAATTTAAGTTTTTAAAATGAATTGAGGTACAGTACTAAATATACTTGTACGCTTATAAGTTCTTGGCTTGAAAAAATACGGAGTAATGAGGCGAGACCAAGCTGCCCACTCCTTTTCCCTCTTCTTAGTCGAAGCTGCCAAGGCCTCTATCCCCTTTGGCCGCCTTGGTCGTTCCCCCAAAGCCTGGTGGTCCCAGGAAGCGGAATCTGCAGTGCGGGAACGACGGAGGGCCCTCTCCGTAGCACACCGATCTGAGTCGCACCGCCTCAGATACATGGACGCTTCTCGTAGGGCGTCCTCAGTCATTTCTAGAGCCAAATCTGCAACCTGGCAAGCCACCTGTTCTAACCTGTCTCCCCGTTCTGATCCTCGTGCTGTCTTCAGGCTTCTCAATGCCATCTCGGGCAAAAAGAGCACCTCCCGGGACCCTTCTTTTCCTGATTGCGCTTCCACTCTTGGCACTGCCAACCACTGTGCCTCTTGTCCTCGCTCGCATCTATCTCAGGCGGCACCCCGTTCCTCGAGCAGAGCTGAACGACAGTTCATGAATGAACTCCAGAGGGCTGGCTGTGAGGATGCTTCTTCCCTCCATGATTCTTTCTGCTCCCCCTTCTCCTTGACTGGGCTCTCCGCTGCCATCGGCGGTCTCTCCTCTTCCGCTGCGTCTGGCCCTGACCAGATTGCCTGCCCTTTACTAAAGCACCTGCCTGAACCAGCACAGCTCCTCCTTCTTTCTCTTTTTAACAGGTCCTGGCGCTCTCACACCTTCCCCTCTTGTTGGAAACCTACCACTGTCATTCCCATTCATAAACCTGGAGGGCCCGCTTCCTCTGCGTCCTCTTTCCGCCCCGTTTCCCTCACCTCCTGCATCTCCAAGCTTTTTGAGCGCTTGATTCTTTCTCGCCTACCTTTTCACCTTGAATCGAATCATCTCCTCTCCACTTGCCAGGCCGGCTTTCGTCCTGGTAGGTCACCCCTTGACCAAATTCTAACTCTGTCTCAATCAATCTGGGATGGCTTCCAAAAGAAAAAACCTCCAGACCAAACCATTTTGGCTTCTGTTGACTTCTCCAAGGCTTTCGACTCGGTCTGGCACTCTGCTCTTTTTCACAAACTCCTCTCGCTCAAACTCCCCCCTTGCTTCGTTCTTTGGGTGCGCTCCTTCCTTTCTGATCGTAGAGCTAAGTCCAGATTGGTGGTTCCCACAGCCGCTCCTTCCGCATCAGACGTGGGGTCCCACAGGGCTCGGTTCTTGGTCCAGTCCTCTTTATTCTGTTTGTTGATGACATCACTAAGGATTTACCTCGAGATGCCCATGCCTCCCTGTATGCTGACGATCTGGCCATCTGGTCCTCCTCCCCAGACCCGCTCAAAGCCTCCTCTGTTGTCCAATCCTCCCTCGCTGTCCTAGAAACATGGTCCAACTTATGGAGACTTCCACTCAATCCAAAGAAATGTGAGTCCTCCTTTTTCTCTACAGATCCCCATCAAGCCACTTTCCATCCCCGACTGAACCTCTTGGGCTTCCCTCTTTTGTTCAATCCCACCCCTAAATTCCTTGGTGTAACCTTTGATCGGACTCTATCCTTTGGGGCCCATGTCCAATCCCTGTGTTCCAAATTCTATCCACGCCACAAAGCCCTTCGCTCAATTGCCACTGCCTCTTGGGGTCCCACAAAAGAATCTCTCTCCCTACTCTACAAAGCCTTTGTCCGTCCGGTGCTCACATATGCCTCTCCTGGATGGTTCCCATTCCTCTGCAACACTGCAACCAATCACCTGAAAGTTCTACACAGAGCTGCATGCAGGGTCATTACTGGTTACCTCTCTTCCACCCCCTCCTCACTACTCCTTCTCGAGGCCCAACTCCCTCCTCTAAAGCTGACTCTAGAGCATCAGACCCTCTACTCCTTTGAACGTGCTCTGCGCCTTCCCCCCGACTTCTCCAGCCTTTATGCCCTGGCAATTAGAAACGTTCCCTGTCGACTAAAGAAGAAACCCTCCTGGAGATCATTCTGTTCTTCAGCCACACAACCACTCCCATCCCCACGAGAGTCTCTGATCACGTGCCCCCCCTCCCCTTTTCCACCATGGTCCACAACCCACTTCACTGTTTCCCCCATCATTCCCGACTGCACAGGCAGCAGTACAGCCAGACTCCAAATTGCTTCAAGCAGACTATCCTCCCTCCCCCCGTCTGATATCCAAGTATGGACTGACGGATCTGTCCCCTCCCTTTTTGGTCCTGGTGGCGCTGGAGTGTATGCAACATGCTCCAAATGCAACACATCCAATTCCTTATCCTTTTCCTCCGGTCCAATTGCCTCCAGCTTCACAGCTGAAACCTTTGCCCTCAAGCAAGGTCTTGCTTGGTGTACTAGCCATTTGATGACCTGCAAATTCCAGTCAGTCCTTTTCCTAACCGACTCTCAATCAGCCCTCTCTATCCTTTCTTCAGCCCCCTCTTATCTCCTGCCTGAGTCCCTCTGGAATGTTTGGTCCCTTGCCTCCTCCCTCTCCAACAATACCACTTTGAGCTTCCAATGGGTCCCCGGACACGTAGGTCTCCCCGGAAATGAAAAAGTGGATTTACTTGCCAAAACTGGTGCCTCTCTGCCCACTGATGCGATCCCAAGCCCTCTCCCCCCAGTTATTGCCAAAGTCCGTTATTCCCAATACCGCAATTGGAAACGTCACATCTCCCACTCCCATCTGAACTTCCAAGTCCCCGAAGTCTCTTCGGAGGAACTTCTTCTTTCTCGCTCCATACGCAGTGAGCTCTCTCGTCTTCGCTGCAATGGTCACAGTCTTCTTTTATCTTCATATCTTCACAGGATCAGTCGGAAGGAGAATTCTGATTGTAGTGCCTGTGGACACCCTCTACAGGACCTCAATCATCTCCTCCTCGACTGTCCTGCTTCTGAACCCCTTCGCAAATCTATCTTTGGCTCCTCTCTCTCTATTCTCGATCTATGGTCCAGACCTTGGGGTGTGGCCCGACTGTTGGGTCTCCGCGGAGTTCCTCCGCGCCCCCATCCCTCGGAAGGGGTCGGGTAGTACCACCACCACCACCACCACCAGACCAAAGTCCCCATGCCGACGTTAAATAGTTTTAACGATTTTTTTTTTGGAAAAAATAGCAATTTTTGCGACTTTAAAGAAGATTACATTTAGATTTTCTAAGCAATTTGAAAAGAAAATACCGTACATGCCAAATTAGAAAAACTTTGGTTTTCCCACAATTTCTCAACTCTAATTTTAAGCCAATCTTTTCGTTACATGTCAGAATAGGCAGGCGCGTAGCAAGAAATCTGCAACGTGAGGAGGCTGTTACGGGGGTTTGAGGACGGAGCCCCCAGCCCTCGCAAATTTTGTATTTTTTTGGCAAAAATAACTTCATTTTAGGCCTATTTTGGTACAAATTAATGCTATTAAAACGCGGCAAAGAAATTCGCAGTGTAAAAACTTGATTGTACTAGTTGCACAAATGTGTTATGTGGGAGGTAACTATTGCCCGAATTTCAGTTCTCCTATTTACATTCTGGTAAATCATAAAATCCTATACCGGCAGTTCAACAAAACTCTCGAGAAATCTATTTCGTTTATATTTTATAGAAAAAGATATAATTAGGGGGGCTAATGGAAGGAAAGAAGTGATTGGTAACCAACTGATACTGAATAGCCCCCCTCCCCCTATTTCTAAGCTTACATGTTATATTTTTAATATAACCTATGTTAATCATTTTTCAATGAGCGATCAAATTTGATTATCAATTTTTTGACCATTTTTCAAAGTTTTTTTCTGATTTGTGAGTTTTATTTTCGACAAAATTAGCCCCCCTCCCCCCAAATAAACGTTTCAAAATATGCATTAAATCATTTTTGAGTCTGTTCCAGTGCAAAAGGCAGTCTCAGAAAGGCTAAAAACGTGGTATTTTCCTTATTCTACATTTTGGTCGGCAGGCCAATGGGGGAATGGAAGGGGGGGGACAATAGACCCCCGCCCCCTGGCTACGCCATTGAGTGTATGTGATGTTTTCTTACACCTAATGCCTATCCATACATGAGAGCGAACGTTTCGGCCGCCAAAAACACTTTGTTAAATTTAACATAAGGTATTTAGTTACGAAAAAAAAAAAGCAAAAAAACTGAGGATCCCAGCAATTAAAAAGGCCGTATTAAAAAGGAAGGTATTAGAGACAATTGCCCCGGGCCTTTCGTCAAAGGGTCCACAATTGTAATAATAAACCATTAATAACCATTAATTTTTAACAAAACGGTAAAATAATAAACCATTAATTTTTTCCAAAAAATGCCCAACGTTTGCGAGAGCTTCGCCTCTTCATCTTAATGACGTGGTGTAAAAAGTTTAGTAAGTATTTCCGGCATTTGAACGAATTTAGTAATAGTTAACTTCACACTTAATTTCTTGATAATTCTTCATTCAGCTTTTTTAGTGATCCAATAGTTAGTTATTTGTGATCCAATAGTATGCCATTTGGAATTCTCAGCGGCGATTTTCAACACACAAATTGTTCAGTGGATGTGGTTTTCTCCTAGACCGCTTGCGAGTGATTAGAGTGTTTCATTCTAATCTCAAAACAAATTCTTCGCGCTCGCGTATCTTTAATACAAGTTGGCGTTCCCAAGATACGAAACACATCTACTGCAGTATAATACCAATAAGCCTTTCGTGGTAATACTGTATTACATTTCATTATCACACACATTCTTTCTTCTTAATTCACACGCAGAATAGGCTCGGTCATGGTTTTGCATTAGCAACCCAAAATTGTTTGTGTTTGGAGCCAGGATTTATTGTTATGTTTCTGGACGGTTTAGTGCTTTACAGTATATACCACTCGTACCGAAATTATTAGCAGAAATAAGAACAACAATTTTCTACAATGCTTTTTGCCCCCTCATTCTCCGATTAGAGCTTTCACACAATGCCATTGAAGTACGCTTAGTATGACTTGGCTTAGTTGGATATCACATTGTGTTATTTTTCAAATGAAGAAGGGAAACAACGAATTGGCAGACTAGCAGTTATGCTGTCTTTTGTTTGGTTATTTTCTCGTTCAACCAATCAAAAAAAACTGCTGTCCTTGAGCCGAGGACAGGACGTTTTCGAGTACTTGTAGGCTTCGAGGCCAAGGCCAAGGACTTCAAAATGTGTCCTCGAGGTCAAGGACGTCTTCGAGGACTCCACCTCTGATAATAATTCGTTTAAGTGTAAAATTCAATTTAAACTGCGAGTGAAAATTTGGTAGGAATTAGTACAAAAATACATTAAACTTCCAGGTTTTTCTATTCACTTAACGTAGTCTATTTACCTGAAGGGCGTCAACTCTATCCTCCTCTGCGCACAGGTAGATAATGGTTTTGTCATTCTTATCCACAGCCAGCACATTGGCTTTGTGTTTCAACAATACAGCGATTGTGTCGGTATGGCCGTAGCTAGCAGCGATCAACAAAGCAGTGTAGTTATCGGTGTCATGAAGCTCGATGTTCGCGTTGCTGAAACGAAGAAACCGAACTGTTGGACTTTTTTCCTGTCATGTTTGTGAATTTGACGTTGTATTTAATGACTAGTGACCACTGACTGCACTTACAAGTTACCAATAAATCGGTGTGGCTAAAACAGTTATCTCGCATTCAATTCCAGACCGGGCCAAAACAAATGCTATGAAATAAAAATTTACATTTTCCCTGCTAGACGCTCAGCATTTCGATGTAAGACAATATGAAATATGATTTTATGAACAAAATGTTTCATTGTTACCGGTAATAATATCAATTCTTTATCTCCCATTGTTTAGCAGTTATGACCCATGACCATCCTATTGAAGATGTGCTTGAATAACAAGCCCTCATGGCGTAAAAAAGCTTAGATTTACATAGAGTATACACCTACAAGTAAACAGTAAACACGGTTACCAACACACAAGCTAAATAAAGCTCAGTCACAGGTTTAACGCAAACACGTTCTAAAAAACTAATTTTTATGAACTTAGTCTTTCAGTACCCGTACATTATTGGTCGAAATAGCGAAGAAATTTTGGGCCAAATAACGAAGAAAGTTTTCCTAACCAAAAAAAAAAAAAAATTCAAAGCAGGTCTTACCAAGACCGTGGAGGACTTTGCAGAGAAAAAAAAATCCAACTTTACTTGGAAGTAGTTTAGCAACGCAAAACAAAAATTAATGAGAAAACGTACCTTGTTCACACGATACTACGCAATCTAATTACTCATTTTAAAATTTAGTCCATTAACGAAAGGAAATCAATGCATTCATATGAAATACTGGCTTCCTTATAATATCATAACTTAAAACGTGTTCAAGATTTTCTTTTATGCGTATCAAGACAAGATTTGGACACTTTTTGTAAGCTTGTGACGAAGCAATCGTCCGCCAATTTTGCAATTAGAAAACTATGGGCTGACAAGTCTTTTCAGAAGATGGGGATGAAAAAGCGACCGCAAAAAAGTCAAAATTATGATGCAAGCTTAGCACAAGAAGTTGTTTGTAGACTGTAGAAGAATATGGTACAACTAAGCTGTCAAAAATTCACACCAAAATAAGAAGCTTAGAGCTATTTATAAGAACTAATGATCGAATGACGAATACATAACGGCAATGTAGTGTGGGTACTGTATAGTAATTTGTGTACACAGTAATGTACTTTCGTTAGGTGTCTGTCACCGTTTGAACCACCAACCTCGCACAAGTTATATCAAGAAAAAACTCCTAAAAAGGACACTACGGAGCTTCCACCCTATGTAGTAGGCAGGTGGGAAAGTGGCAGCTTGACTCGAAGGCCACTAGTTTTGAGTCTGCTCGGGCCCAAAACATGGGTGAGATTTGCCTCTAATAAACAACAAAAAATTGAAAATAAATGGGTTTGCGCCCCACCTTCCCCCCCCAAAAAAAACAACGTTGATTTGCTGATAAAAATCGACTTCATGACTAAATAACCACTCACCATTTTATAAGTTCCTCTACCACTAAATGGTGGTTGAACCTGGCCGCCAAAAAGAGCGGGGTTTGTAGGTTTTCATCCCGAGCGTTGATTTTCGCCCCGTTTTTTACCAACATCTTCACTATATCAATATGCCCGTGCTTAGCGGCGACGTGCAAGGGGGTCTCGTTGTTCTGCCGCTTGCTGTTTGTACCGCTTTCTGAAAAAAAAACGGAACTTTTAGCAAAATCTTTGGTGTTTAACAAGACTTGAGCAAAAAATAAAACACAGTTTGGTTTGATTTTCTTTCTTCGTTGATCCAATTCATCCCCGGTTTCCAGAGCTACGTTTCGGACAGAAATTGAATGTATGGATATGTCGAACCACTCAAAGCCAACGTAGTTGAGCATTACATTCCTTCACATACCGCCTATTTTTACTGACGAAAATCAATATTACTTCCGCGAAGAATGGAAACGCTGAGTCATTATCACCAAGACTGCAAGTGCACTGCTTGATCCATGCCGCATTTTAGCCGCTACAGCCATATTAAGATGGCTGAAGTGGTAATCAATTGCAGTTACATCTTAATTCACCAAGTTGCCTTGACCAGGATGCAGCAAAGGGACTTTTCGGTCTTCGAGTCAAGCTCCCTACTTGTCTACCATACACGCTGGAGGCTTCACTCTGTCCCTTATAATTCTGAACGTCAAGCAGGGAAGCAGTGAATATTAATTTTTATAGTGTTTGGTTTGACCCGAGCGGGAATCGAATCCGAGTCTACCGTTTCAGTAGCAGACGCTCTATCCACTTCACCATCGATCGGTTTGTAAACCAATGTTTATCTTCCGAACTTTTAGTGTGCATGATTTCGCAGTTGAACTTAAGGTCTAAATTAAGTTGCCTCGGTCAACTATTGTGTTTCTATACACCTTTGACCAACGACAATAATAATATTGTGACAACTAAAGATTGTAATAGCACACCTACCCAGAATATTAATCCTTTTCATTTCGTCTATGATGTAATCAGTGACGTGTAAATGGCCATTGTCAACGGATAAATGTAAAGGCGTGTTTCCATCGTTGTCTTGTTCTTTAAGTAAGTCAATAAAAGAATTTTGTGAACCGAATTGCGCTCCGAGTTTCATTTGTTTGAACATAAGCTCAACAATCTGAAAAAATAGTATACAAGCACTGGTGCATGGACTTCTAAATAATAGATGCTATTATTTAGAAGTCCATTACTGGTGACCAGATGTCTATCTACCTAACCGCATTGGACAAAAGACCTCTCGGTTCTCGAGGAAGCTGCCACATGTTTACATGTACCCCACACAAGCTCAACGCAGTCCTGTTTACCACTATAGGTCGAGCAGCTACGAATAACAAACGATCATCAGGCAATTTTTGTAAAAAAGTTTAACTCTTTGAGTTTTTCGGTCGACAGATTAATTATCTGTTTTCAAGAAGCTAGCATTGGCATACTGAACCGGATTGTGGCAATTTCACTTACTTAGAGGCTAATCATGGCTTTTTTTAATCATCACTGCAAAGTACTTAATCTACGGACAAATCACTAAATAAATACATAAAGTGATCAACTATTTACGCTTAGTCATTCAATGCCAAAAGCTAGCGAAAAATAACTTGGTAAATATTGATTTATGAGCCCCATTACTAAGGCGAGACTGGTGCTAAACGAATAGAACTAGTGTTTGACTGATTTAGTGCAAAGATATATTTCACATCAACTGCTTTTACGATGATCTGAACATGATCTCCTTGTCTATGGCTTGATTCGAAATAACTACAGCATCACAATCAGCGGCTAACGATGGCAGTTTTGCAAAAATCCAAACCCAGAATGTCTGTGTGAGCCCGGTTTAAGGTTTGGGTTAAGGTTATGTTCGAATCAGAGGTAATCTTGAAGTGAAAAGGCACTTGTACGTTACAGTAGGTCACCTAGGTCTCGCCATAAATCACGACTGAACTTATTTATACTCAAGCCTTCATCAGCATCGCGCTGGAGTATCGTAATGACGCAGCAAAACATCTGCTTTAACTAGACATTTCGAAACAACCTTTCAGCCTTCAACATCATGCTAAAAAACTATCGAGTTGTAACGAACTTCGTTCCGAAACACCAACGTCATCATTCAATATACACTAGGAAAGCAAATACCTTCCCGTATCCTTCCTGTAAGTAGCTTTTTGTTGGAAGTGAATCGAAGCCTACTTAGCGAGTACACATTATAAACAGTAAAAACAATAACAAGAAAAATAGACTGATCTGATTGGAGGAAGAAACTGCAATAGATTTGAAAGCAATTTATACCTCCAAATTCCCTTCAGCCGCAGCGAACTGAAGTGGTGTCCCGTTATCAGTGTCCTTTGACCTAATGTTAGCTCCCTGTTCGATCAACATCTTGGCAACAGCTCCGTGCCCATAAACCGAACACATATGTAGTGGTGTCATCATCTGCTTGTCAACCGCCTGAAATCATTACCAATAACTTCTAATATGTAATCTACCATTAGGAATACAACCACAGATATTGCGTAATCGTAACTGTTCCTTACAAGTTTATTACATGCATGACTACTTTTCCGAGGCAATTTTAGATCTGATTTTCGATCTTTGTTTTGCTGTTCGTTATTAACAATGAACCAAAAAATGAAATCAGAAGCGCAGATACGGAAATAGAGCTATTCCAGAATCAAGACAATTGAATAAAAAAGAGTGGCGATTATTCGGTTGGCAAGTCAAAGACAGCAATTATCATTTCTTCATTACTTAAAATTGTAGCTAGCTTGATTGCTTGCACGAATGTTTTTTATTTATATAAAGAACTTTAATTGTAACTTAGACTAACCAAAAGTCAACAATAGATGTTTTAGTGTAGGTGCACGGCATAAATCTCCAGTATTGGATTCACTAAAATTAAAAAAGTGACTCGTCATACCTCTAAGATTTTAATCGAACAATTACGAAATAACTAATATACTACACAGAGTTGCAACACCTCAATATTTATGCCACGACACCGCAGGAGCGTTTCCACACAAGCGTCATTCCCACGAAGACAGGCGTGATGAAGAGGAGTGAGACCGTAAAAATCTTTGTCGTTAACTCGAGCCCCCTTTTCAATGAGGAAGTTCAAGACTTCGATGTTTCTCTTCTGCTGTTCAGCGTTGTCGTCGTCACTTGAACCATCTGACCGATCCTGCAATTAAATCACATTAATTAAGACTGAACAGTTAAAAAAAATAAAGTAGCAATTTTATTGTATGTCGAACACTTAACAAGTACTCAGTTAAGTCATGTTCAAGCTTAATGTAACAGAAAAACTCCACTCATTATCACAACAGAATAACTGTATAAAAATATTTTTTTAAATGATTCAATTCATCATCAGTGTCGTACAGCAAAACTGCGTAAAGAAAAAAGTAAATTAAATCTTTTATTGTACTTGCTCTACTGTATTACGTCGAAGCAAGTAACGAGTTTGCGAGGCCCATTTCTGCGTCATTGCGCCTGCGGGCAACACAGCTTCTTTCGAAGAAATATTAAAGAAAACATTAAATGCATCTAAAAACAGGATCTAAACATTACCGAAGCTACTACTCACACTCAGAGCTAACACCAGATGAATAGCACCAGAAACTCAAAAAATTCAAATTTACTGCAAATTCGTGTGGAATAAACGACTGTGAAAACACATTTCCTGTTGCCCTTTTGTAGCTGCAGCAGTAAAAAGCACTTGTCCACCCGGCAGTAGTGATAAAGTGATTGAACTTCAAATCTTACAAATTTTGTGAGAAAATACTCAAGTATACTCTGGTCCATTTCAGCAATCGTTAAGAGAGAAATTCAATGTTTAACTGCTGTATGCTCCAAAAGCCTTGTGTTCATGTGCAAATGGTGAAACACTCGAACATCTAATTACCTCCCTGAAACTCAGCTTAGGGGACATGAAGAAGATAGATTAACTAACAAAAAACGGGTGAAGCACAAGCCTTTTCCTTAACTGCGTTTGCTTCTAGCTGTTTTGGACTGAAACAACTTTTCACCAATTACGTTTTCTAACTTATATGTAGTCTTCTCTAATTTTTTTTTCTTCTTATAATGCCTTGCCTAGTAAACCTCCTTGTTGCACTTCACTGAAACCTCTCAGGGTTTGCTCTTCACTTACATCTAATCCTAGCTACATACTATTACACTAAAATTTTTCTCTCTTTGACTCAATTGATCTCTTTCTCATTCTCTTTGACTAACTGTTCACCCCCAAAACCTTGGCCTCAGAAAGTTTTAGTAAATCTCAGTATTCCTACTTTTAACCATTATCTATTCTTGCTAAACTTCACTCAAATCTTTGACTTACTCTGTAAAATCACGCCCTTGCAACCGGTACTATCAACTGAAAACTAATTTGCAACATTCAAGTTTTTGATGCACTTACTCTTCACTAAAATCTCGTTCGTTCATCCTACCATTTATTTTTGCTACACTTCACTCAAGTTTTTGACTCACTGAAACTTTAATAAAATCTTGCGCTTGCAACTCTCAACTAATTCTATTCTTGCTCCACTTCACTATAATCTTTGACTCACTTATTTTTCACTGAAATCATGACCTTGCAATTCTTTAGCAAAGATTAATTCCTGCTACACTTCACTTAAGTCCATGCCACTCTTAACTAATTAAAATCTTGTCCTTGCTACTTTGGACTAACATCTATTCTTGTTCCACTTCACTAGAGTCTTTGACTCACTTACTTATAACTGAAGTCTTGTCCTGGCTTCTCGTTAGCTAACATCTATTCTAGCAAGATTTAGTCTTTAACTCACTTACTAATAAATAAGCTACAATGTGCTTTACCTATTCCGTGCTATTTGTCACTAAAAAATTTTCGTGCTCTTCCTACAAATTTCAAATTTCTTTTCACTTTTAATCGTTTCTCATTTTAATCTATTAATCGTTTCTCTTCACTAAATTTACTTACTTGCTCAATTCGCCTAAAATCATTTCTTGCTGCTTTCCCTCAAACTTGGCACTTTTTGCTACAGTTTGCTAGCGCCATTCTTTTAATATATGTGAATCCCACTGCAGTTGAATGGAGGCGGAGTTCTTAAACGCCGCCTGCAAATCAAAGTTTTTCAAAAGTTCTTTATTCTGTTAAAAGCTCATCAAGATCGCATAAATCGTACATCTGGTTGCAATTCAAACTTTAAGTTTTCATTACCGGATTCATTTACTACATTTCCCACAGGAAGACTAATCTGACAACAAACACAAAAAATTTGGACAGGATGTACGGCAAATAACGTAGACTACAAACCAATTACCTAAAACTATTTGATTAATAACAATTTATCCACGACGTCGCGCACTGTAGATTCAAAGTCATGTTTGCGTATGAAAGAAAGAATATTTCGAACATGCAATGGAGTTTATTACACTAGTACTAACTACATAACTAATAACTACCGTTATCTTTTTAGGTTTTGGAAGTCTGCTTTCGCCAAAAACAAAAATGGTTTTCTAATAGTAAACAATAAAAAAGTTATACGGAAGCCCAAAACTGCTGAATCAGCACTTACCCCATCTCCAGCGCCATGAGTCTTCTCTTTCTTGGGCTTGTATTTTGCCACAAGATGAAGCGGAGTAAGTTGATCCTCGCCCGGTGCGTGCAAATCTAAAAATCATAAGTTCGCCAAGTTGTATAGTAACTTTCCACGGCCTATTTCCATTTATTGCTCATACTGACTGTACTGCAAAAAGATGAGCTGTTGGCATTCCTGCTTTGATGTTATTACCTGCTCAGGAAATAAACCCTCAGCCTCTCGTTCGATCTAAAGGCAAGAACGCTGGTAACGAATCCATTGCTGATTTTACATTTAAACAGATGGAAAAAATCGTTATTGGTACTTTATTACTAACGCCAAATCATGTAACGAGTTGCGGGGTCCATCTCCGCGTCATTGCACTTGTGGGCAACAAAGCTCTTTTCGAAGAAATGTTGCAGCGGTAGCGAGCCGTCGGCAACACTGTGACCAATATAACCGGCCTGAGATTTGAACCTCAGACCTCCCGCTCCAGAAGAATTTACCATTTTTTAAAAGAATTTTGAAGTGGCGTGAAACTCCATTTTTATTCCCGAGTTCTACAACAAAATGCAGAAATTCTACAGGGTGATGTTTTGTCGTACCAAGCTTTCATATCTGTAAGCAGAAGCTAAACAACACTATCACCAATCAGTTAGGGAATAATCGAAACGCATTCAGCGAGTCGTCATAACAAAAATAACACCCAAAGATAAATATCTTTTTAAAATATAATAAAAAAAAATACATGGTACACTTCAGCTCATACCTACTCAGATTAAAAAATTGAAACCTAATTTAGGCCTTTTACGTCGAAATTGATGGCAAAGCCTTTGTTCAATAAAACTTCATTTACCTGCACCATTTTCCAACAAGAGTTTGCACATGTCGTAGTGATTATATCTTGCAGCATAATGGAGTGGAGTAAATTTGTCTCTGTCCTTCTTGTTCAATTTCTTTCTTATTGAAGTTTTGTTATGAATTTGCGCAAAAGCACTTTTCATTTGCAATAAATTCCCATCTCGTGCAATCTGAAAATATTTCAGCGTTGACCAGTACAATTAAAGCATTGTTTATTTCACATTAAAGCATTGTTATTTTATTTGTTTATTTAATAAAAATTATTTCACAACCCACTCATATTTTTCTACATTTATATTTTTAATTGATACCTTCACTAATTTTTTTAATTGTAGCAAAGATGGTCCAAACAGCTTTTTAATTTTTTGACATTATGTGGTCTACTACTTAGGCGGTTGGTTTGGTTCGGCTTATCCAGACCACTACTTAACAACTACTGCATTGAACCCAAAACAAACACTAATGAATGCCATTCAATTCAAATTCTAACGAAAACTCAAACATCATTAAATTGTTAAAGCATTAATGAGCTTACACAGAAGTCAATAAACTATCCAAACCTGGTGCAAAGATTGCTCCGCAAAATCAATGGGCTCATAGCGGGTATCTTGATCAATACTTCGAATACTGTCTTCCTGATGGAAGCCTCGAATGCCTCTCCGACGAGCATCGTCATTCACATCACTAAAACAAAATGATGAAACTATGGTAAACTTTTTCTATTATCATAATTAACACCTAATGGCATATTTTCTGTATGTACAATGTACATTCAATAAGGCAATGGCACATAATTAGCGTTTTGACACGTTCCCCTTTTTTAGAACTATTTCTTGATTACAGCGCCTGCTTTTTGCCTAAGTCATGGTAAAAAAGGAGTCAAAGTTACAAAAAAAAGCTGAGCAAATCAAAGATTTTCAAGTGTTAGCGATGTGCTTGATGAAAAATAAACTCTTTGATTGGCACGATTCTTTCGTAATTCAGCTCTATATTTTGTGCATGGCTTAGCAATAACCTCAAGCAGGCACCAGAACAAAAGACCTCGTTCAAAAAGTGGATGTGAAAAAATGCCAAAAATCAATTTGAGAGGAAGCACAAAAGACTATTCACTTCCTCATCCTTGCAACAATTGCGCACTTTACCTCATGACATAGATATGATTAACCACAAATCGCACAAAATACAAAAATAGTTAGTGTGAACAATGAACCAGTTTGAAGCAGCAGTACTCACTAAAACGCATAAGCTGCAAGCATAAATCCAGTTACTGTATAAAGCCCTAGGTTGCTAATGCTTTGCAATATGCTTGGCAAGCTTGTTCAAGTTATTGGAAAATGGTAACTACTTTTTTTGTTAATTTTGTCCAACTACGGTACATATTCAAGATCTCTCCATAACTTGTAAGAACAAAATTTCTCTCAAAAATTAAGTTTTTTCACAGAAATAGTCAGTCTTGTTATGTTTTGACCACACGAAATATAAGGTTAGATAGAGTACTTTACTAATATCATAATGGAGCTAAGCAGTGTAGTTTCCCTTTTGAAACAACCTGCAAAGCAAACTCTGAACTGCTGTGGCTAGCAAGACACATGACACCTGGCTTATCATAAACAAAAGCTGAAAAAAGCGCGGTATAACTCATTAGGGCTGACTTACCCATCCGCATGCCCATTCGAATCATAGCTTGGGTGCGAAACAGCTGAAAAGGATGTTGTTGTTATGCCATTGTTTTCCATACCTCCCACACCTTGTGTCTGAAGTACAGAAAAAAAATTGCTTTAAATAATAAGAGTATAAGTAGGAGGAGTTTAAAAATGTACCGTATTTTTCGAACTATATGGCGCACTAAATAAAATGTAACTTAAAAACCTCCAACAACTGTAAAAAAGCTCTACATTACATGAAGACAAAAAGTGTACGACCTGATCCATAAATAAGGCACAACAGAGTATAAGGCGCATCTTCAGTTTTTAGAAATTTTTACAATTTTAAATGTGCCTTATTGTTTGAAAAATAAGGTACGCATTACGCAAAAGCAGAGTAATTTGATACAACTTCAGATCATGCTTTGACTTGTTAAACAACCTTTACTTGATTGCCACATTGTTGCTTGAAGTTACAATAAACAAAATGGCTATTCTTACAAGACATTTTTACGTAAAAACAGCCAAGCAAGGATTCAGGGCTATTTTTACAGCACCTGGCAGTTATTAGGATTAAGCTTAGAGTAAGCATTAGCATCTTGCCTATTAAAAATAGCAACTGCCTAAAACAACAGTTCATCACAGTTGATATTGATAGCAATTTTTATTACAGTATATACAATCAATCAGTGGTTAAGTGGATAGAGTGTCTGCTACTGAAACGGTAGACTCTGGTTTAATACCTGGTTGGGTCAAACCAAAGACTATAAAAATTGGTATTCACAACTTCCCTTCTTGACATTCAGAAATTAAAGGGGCAGTATGAAACCTCCATAGTGTGTGGTAGACAAGTGGGCAGGAGGAAGCTTGACTCAAAGACCAAAAGCTCCCTTCACTGTCACCTGGCCAATGCAACTTGGTGAACAAAATGCAATTACAATAAAACACATTACAATATTCAAAAGATCAAGTAAAGCTTTTTTTTTTTTGGTTAATTGAAAGATAAAATATCATAAGTCTAAAAACTTGATACTATCACATATCAAAAAAAAAACTTAAACCTAACAAGAGCTTGAACTTGAGCATAAATTAATTTTGGTTTCTGAACAAACATACTTACATTACTCTCCAGTAAATTGGCAGTGGAAGTTGCATCAATCACATCTGAGGGCTCAGGTGATACCTTAGACATCAGATCATTGGTATCTTGGTAAGCTACAGTTATATCACTAATAATCTAGAACGTTTGTAAAAGAAACCCAATAAAATTATTGCACCAAATGTTGCAATAAGTGAACAAAACTTTTCCTCAAATAAATAACCTTTATATAAGAAAAATGTGCATTGTCAAAAAGAATGTATTATAATCAGTGCCCCATCCCAACAGCTAGAATCATCAAGACAAGAGTGTGATCTTACTACTGGTACCATTTTTTATCTTAAAAATTACTGTAGTAATCACCAAACATAAAAGTACAACATTTAGCAATGACTTAAGCAATAGCATAATAAGGTGCACACCGGCGCAGCCAGAAATAAAAAAAGGGGCGGGACTAAATTTTTTTGTTATGATTGAAGTATATACAAATCGGAAAGTTTTTGTTTAGGCAAATTGCAACAAATTACAAGGTTTTTACCATAACAGGCAGGAGTCCTGCTGTCGTTCATGCTGCAGACGCATAAAAAAATCAGAAAGAATAAAAGTGGTTTCAGCTTGTTTTACAATTTTATTTTATTTGATGATACAACAGCCACAAAAAATGCATTTTTCCTAATGTAGACCATACGAGAAAGCCGCAATCTGCCGTTATTATTCATGCAAGCTGGCATAATAAAATTTCAACTTTCAGATATAGTATATTATAACAAATTAATAACAGAGGAGATGTATATTTCGCAAAAAAAACATAAACAATCCCCACCTACACCAAAAAAATCATTAGTTTTTGAAAAAAATAAGAGCTCCCTATTATTGTTTATGTTAATTGACACCATGTACTCATTGCTACATTCAAACGAAAAAATGCTCTATATTTTGGCTTGCCAATCCAAAGTTTTGTACTTCATTACTGTACTGTTATTATTATTGTTGGTAAGAAGTAGGGATCCAAGCAATCAAATGATGCAAATCTGAACGTGGCATTCGCGAAAAAATGGTCTTTACGCAGGTACAATAGGTTTTTTGTATAGCACACCGGCGTACGAAATTTGGTTCGCGCCGAAACCTGCGTAAACTGCTTCCATAGCGAATTTTTACGGCCTATACTGTGCGTAAAATCGCGAACATGCGAGCGTGTCGTTAGCTTGTTTGAAACAACTGACTGCTTGTACGCTGGTATGGCGATACGCTAAGCGTACCAAATTTGGTTTAAAATAAACTAAACACGAACTTTTGCGTTCATGATTTTACGCATAGTGTGGATTGGGAATAGACGGACTGCATCTGTGCGACTTTTTGCTCGCAACCAGTATACTCAGTTCAGAGTGCGACACAGTTTGAACAAAGTCGGCAGACTCGTTGCTTTGATAGATGAGAACACTGTTACAAATCAACACAGCTATACGGTGTAATATGCTGGCATAGAAATGGATCGAAAAAGATTTCCTAAAATAAATTAGCGTAGTATTTACTGTAATAAACATTTGACATTGTGCAATTTGAAGTTGTAAAATTAATTCAAACCAACCAATCCCCTCGTTCCCCCTACTCCAGCTGAGAATAAAATTAAAATATCAAACCGACATCGCAGCTACGCTTTTGCTAAACTACAAAACTTTTTGAGCATTATTATGAAATTATGAAATTGACTCCGACGTTTTTCAGGCAAACGGGTTCTCTAGAGCTAGGCAGTTGGTCGAAATATAAGTCTACATAAGGCTGTTTAGTCCAATTACGTCTGATTTCTTTTTTAGTGTAAACGCATACAAAAAAAGAAAAACAGGCAAAATGCATGCAATCAAATGACATGCGTATATTATACGCATAAATACGCGTGATCGTTAAAATGGACCTAATATAGCATGATAGAAAATCAATTTTGGCGTTAAAGATATTTCTCAAGTCATTCTCTACAAAAAGACTTTTTTCCGAATGTTTTCAAGTAAAATCTTTTGCAAATTTATTAGGGTCGAAATACGATTTGACTATGATGACATTTAATTCGTGGACTGATACACGTTAGATCTAGGCCTCCCCAAATTCTCACCGATATCTGATTCTACTTTTTGGAAAATGATAAGTTTTGAAACAAATGGATAGCGTTTTTTGGTGTAAAATCGCGCTGCTTTCTGCCTCGTTCGCGTTCTCCCTCAAAAGCAATGCGGTATGCTGACGAGACATATTCCAAGACAGCGCGATATGGATTACGCAATAATCCGAACACTTTCAATAAATATCAATCCTGACTACACAAGCATTCCGACTCTGCGGGTTTTGTTTTTACCCTGTGTTGCAAAAAGGCAACGTGGCTAAAGTCTTGTTTCAATAAAATCAAGTTTTTATGTGCGATTATTATATGAATGTAACGTAATCGATAACTTTTTTAATCATATTTACCAAAAGTCATTTTTTGATTGTAACTCATTTCCATTGTTACGTTAACTATGATTCACTTTTCCTTTTAGCAGCAAACATTTTTTCAACCCGAATATCTCGAAAACAATACAAGCTAGATGGCCGAATTTTTTCTAAAATAGAGAAGCTAACGACCGCGGAAAAATTTTTCTAAGAATGCAAAAGTTTTGACGTTGGTTATTTGCAACTCAAAGTGGAATTACACTCGAGCTTAGCATTTTTAAATACGTTCTTTAACACTTTATCTTTTTTAAATAATTTTTGTGAAATTATGCACTTTCAAAAGGGGGGGGATTGTTCCCCTAATCCCCCCTCCTGGCTCCGCCGGTGAAGGTACATGAATTTTTTAGTGTCAGCACTTGCCACTAAGGCAGCCATTGAGCAGTTAGTGTCTTATGTATGGTTAACAACTAAATATATTCCATTGTAGAAGAAAAATGTAACCACTTTCAATCACATCAACGAAGAACATTCACTTCTTTTTTTTCGCATACAGTAAGCAAACTAAACACAAATATCAATCTGCTTTAAAATGAACTTACGAAAAAATCAATGCTAATCACCCCTAATCAAGTAATGGTAAACATAAAAAAGATAAAAGGAGCACACAACTGGCTCACGTTAAATCGTAAGAACTGGTTTGATTTGTTTTGAATTTTAGGAATCTTAGCAAACTTTAGTTTTGCCATACAAAATAGTATCATGTATCTTGTAATAAAATTGTTCCTATATAGCTTTGCATTAAAAAAAAAACAAAAAAACAGCTAGTATTCTAATAAGCCATGAAAATATGTACGATAATTGAATTTTTGCAAAGTATAAATAACCTTTAAACTAGGTGTTCCCACTCGGCCAATTTTTTTTTCAGCAAATCAGCGATTTGTTGGAGCAAGGGCAAATAATTTTTGGCTATATGGTAAACAGAGCTTTAGAAAACTCAACAAATTAGTGGAAATATGACATTTAGAGTGCTTCAATACTGGATTGGTACAAAATTTATAGCGCATAAACATCTTTTTAGAGCTTTGGGCACAATTGTTTAAAAAAAACTTGGGCACTCGTCGATTAGTCATAAAGTTAGAGGGAACACTGAGTAACACATACACAAATAAGAAGTGTAACAAGACAATTGCAGCTTTTCTTGATGCAGTGCTGTAGCTCATAGAATTCAATTACGCTAAGAAATTCATACCGACCGATTTTCATTTGGCAGGCTGTACCAACTTCTAGCTGCCACTATTTAATTTTTTTAAAAGCAGTGGCTATTTAGCGACTAGTGGCAAAACAGTACCATGTTATTTTGGCGCTGGAGGCAAAATAGCAACAGTGCCAAAATAGCCCTAACTCTAACCCAAACCCTAAACCTTACCCTAACTTTAACCCTAACCCTAACAGAGGGAAAATATTATTTTGCACTAGTGGCAAAATATGCACTTCCTTTTTTTAAACCAATTGATTAAACTTTTTTAATCTGGTTGAAAAAAATATTAATTAAATAGTCTGAAGCATGTCCTGGTGTTATTTCGCCATTTTCAACCATCATACTAACAACAGAAAGCTGTTCATTTACTGCAACATCTTTTTTAAAATAATTTAAAATTTTACTTCGAATATGGTGCCACATCCATAATTGTTGCTGCTTTTTTCGATTTTCATCTAAAATCTTTGAGCTAATTAAATAATTATTGAAGTCCATTATTAAATCCCATACATGATCCATATCGTGCTGTGATAGAGAAGAAATCCTTCGAACACGAGGCCGCCAATCTTTGTATTTTCTTGGTATAAATTTAAGGGCACTTGTGTATTCAGTTTGTATTCTACGAGCAGCAGGAATCAAATCACCATCAGCTTTGTTTACCAAAACAAAATCACAGTTTTCAATAATACCCCTCTTTAATCCTTGCAGTTCATCACCACCAGCTGGTGGTATAACCAATATGAATATGTCAGTCATGTCAGCCACAGCTGTCTCACTCTGTCCAACACCAACTGTTTCAACTATTGTAATATCATAGCCTGCTCCTTCACACAGTAACAATGCTTCCATTGTGTTACGAGCAACACCACCTAACTCTCCTTTGGATGGAGAGGGTCGAACATAAGCTAAAAGCTGCCGAGAAAGATGCAACATTCTAGTTTTATCACCTAAAAGAGATCCACCAGTTCTGCTAGAAGATGGATCAATAGCAAGTACAGCAATTTTAAAACCTAACTTCTCAGTCAGAAAAAGTCCAAACTGTTCTATAAAAGTTGATTTTCCAGCTCCTGGGGGACCAGTAATACCGATTCGCAAAGTCAAGTTCTTGCTGACTTCATTTAATGAAAATTGTTGTTGAACATACTCAGACAATTGCGTTTGATTATTTGTTTCATTAGATTTTTTCAAAATCCTCTGCAGAAGAATTTGCCCCATTTCTTTTTTATCTTGACTAGAAGATTCTACAAGTGTAATTGACTCAGCAAGAGCTGCTCTATCACCATCACAGAGCCCTTCATAAAGCTTTAAAATCTTTTTATGTTCCCAGGAATCATTTACTAACCATTTTCCAAAATGCAACTGTTCATGATTTAGTTTATCAAAAGACGAAAAACTTCGAGAAACTTTACAGACTCTATATGCTGTTTCACATGATAATTTGGTGAAGTTGATTTTACAGTTACTTCTGGATGCCAAAACAATTTTTTGAATCAAGTTCATCAGTTTAGAAACTGAACAAATCTTAAATAATTGTAATCAATAACTAAATTCTAGCTAATCAGGCCTAGTTTTAAAATGTACACAGTACAGAGTAATAACAAACTGAGAGATATTTTAGCTAGCTCTGAGCTATACATCACTGATCAACATTCAATATCTACCATAGGTCATGACAATTTTATTCACACCAATCACAGTGAAATTTAGAATGGAGCGACTTGGCGCACGAAACGTACGCAGTTGTAAGGGTTAGAATTAGTTTGACTAGGCAGTTGTTAGGGTTAAAATTAGTCTAGAGTTAGAGCTTAGGTTCTGCTTAGTCTTGACTCGAACAACTGCCTAGTCAAACTATTCTTAACCCAAACAACTGCACACTTTCTGTGCACAAAGTCACTTCCAATTTAGAAACTCTTTCCCTTAACTATCATCTTGGTGTGATGTTTGATAAAAAATTGAAATTTTTATTTCACATTGGACATACTACCAGTAATGAAGCCTAGCGATGCAAATAAAGCGATTGGACTCCTTTGCACAACAGTGATGTTGAATAAGACTAGGCTAACTTCCCGATGTTGTATAAAACTTTGATTTGATCAAAACTTGAATATAACCAGATAACAATAGGCAGATAGGCCTTGCTAGATACTGTGAGGTGTGTAGCACAAAAGACGAAGAACAAAAAAGTGAAGAAGTGCAAAGACAGGTTACAAAAATGATGTCTGGTTTCAAAACCTCACTAACCAGAACGTTTTTAAGCCCTCAACTTACCCACACACCACTATTGTAGATTGCATGGGTAGGCATTCAGATGCATAAATATCTTAAGGGTCATTACGATGATGGTAATTATCAAAATTTACTAGCAGTCATTTATGCTGTTTGTTTTCAAGTAATATTATACCTTACAACATTAAGTAACTTAGATTAAGATAGTAACAAAGTAATGGTATAATATTCTCTATGCTTGATTTTTATGTTGTATATATCTTGGCTTTTCTCTGAGCTCAATCTTAGGCTGTTGGGTACACATTTTTTTATGACATCATATATACAGAAGTTCATAGGTGGGCAAGTTAACGCAAAACGTTAGCTTCGTTAACCACTAGTCCGTTAACAAACTTCACACCTCCGTTAACGTTAATCCGTTATTTTCAGCTTCAATTAATGGAAGTTAATACAGTCTGTTAATCACCACCGTCATTCTGGCAGAATAACAAGCGTCATTCTAGCAAAAAGTGTTGCCGCACTAAAAAAAGGCAGAAACAACACTACGTCACAAACATTTAGCTGTGTTGCCAACCGCCAAAACTCAGAAAAAAATTACGTCATAATTGAAAATATAATCATGAAACACAATCATATGAAAACAAACCGAAGTTGCCAAAAAAAAAAAAATTAAAAACTAAACTAACAATCTCGTTAAGTTAAACAGTAAAAAAACAACACAAAAAACAAAAAAACAACTAGATGGGAGTTTGCCAGCAAACCCAGTGAACGACCGACGCACAGCTAATGCTGTGACGCTCAAAAGTACTTTTTGTCTATCGTAAAATCAGCAATTATTTAAAAATATCTGATTATGGAACCTCCAGAAAAGTTGAATCAAAAGATTTGTCAGTTAAATATCTCCTGAAATCATAAAACACTGTCACCCTAGCTTGAGCCGTTCAAAAATTGATTTTTGGGGGTCCATTTGGGGGTTCCCTGGGGGGGGGGGTGGCACCCCAAACTATGTCAAAATATTTGTCTGTTGAATATCTGCTGATATCATAACAGACTGGCACCCAAGTTAAGCTTTTCAAACAATTCATTTTTGGGGGTCCATTTGGGGGGTCCCCAGGGGGGTGGCACCCCCAAACTATGTCAAAATATTTGTCTGTTGAATATCTGCTAATATCATAAAACACTGGCACTCTAAGTTGAGCCGTTCAAAAAATTGATTTTTGGGGGGTCCATTTGGGGGGTCCTCGGGGGGGTGGCACCTCCAAACTATGTCAAAATATTTGTCTGTTAAATATCTACTGATATCATAAAACACTAGCTGGCACTCTAAGTTGAGCCGTTCAAACAATTGATTTTTGGGGCCCCATTTTGGGGGGTTCCCGAAGGGGTGGTACCCCAAACATGTCAAAATATTTATCTCTTAAATATCTACTGATATCAAAAAAAAACTGGCACCCTAGGTTAAATCGTTAAAAAAATTTATTTTTGGGGGGTGTCGAAGGGGTGGTACCCCCAAATTATGGTAAAATATTTGTCTCTTAAATATCTACTGATAACAGAAAAAACTGGCACCCTAGCTTGAACCGTTCAAAAATTTGATTTTTTGGGGCCCCATTTTGGGGGGTTCCCGGGGGGGTGGTACCCCCAAATCATGTCAAAATATTTTTCTCTTAAATATCTACTGATATCAAAGAAAAATGGCACCCTAGGTTAAATGGTTAAAAAACTTGCTTTTGGGGGGGTCCATTTGGGGGGTCCCCGGGGGGGTGGTACCCCCAAATTATGTCAAAATATTTGTCTCTCAAATATCTACTGATATCAAAAAAAAATGGCACCCTAGGTTAAATGGTTAAAAAACTTGCTTTTGGGGGGCCCCATTTGGGGGGGTTCCCGAAGGGGTGGTACCCCCAAATTATGTCTAAATATTTGTCTCTCAAATATCTACTGATAACAAAAAAAACTGGCACCCTAGCTTGAGCCGTTCAAAAATTTGATTTTTTGGGGGGGTCCCCGAGGGGGTGGTACCCCCAAACCATGTCAAAATATTTCTCTCTTAAATATCTACTGATATCAAAGAAAAATGGCACCCTAGGTTAAATGCTTAAAAAATTTGTTTTTGGGGGGTCCATTTGGGGGGGTCCCCGGGGGGGTGGTACCCCCAAATTATGTCAAAATATTTGTCTCTCAAATATCTACTGATATCAAAAAAAACTGGCACCCTAGCTTGAGTCATTCAAAAATTTGATTTTTTGGGGCCCCATTTTAGGGGGGTTCCCGGGGGGGTGGTACCCCCAAATCATGTCTAAATATTTCTCTCTTAAATATCTACTGATATCAAAGAAAAATGGCACCCTAGGTTATATGGTTAAAAAAATTTGTTTTTGGGGGGTCCATTTGGGGGGGGTCCCCGAAGGGGTGGTACCCCCAAATTATGTCAAAATATTTGTCTCTCAAATATCTACTGATATCAAAAAAAACTGGCACCCTAGCTTGAGCCGTTCAAACAATTGATTTTTTGGGGCCCCATTTTGGGGGGGTCCCCAAGGGGTGGTACCCCCAAACCATGTCAAAATATTTCTCTCTTAAATATCTACTGATATCAAAAAAAAATGGCACCCTAGGTTATATGGTTAAAAAAATTTGTTTTTGGGGGGGTCCATTTGGGGGGGTCCCCGGGGGGGTGGTACCCCCAAATTATGTCAAAATATTTGTCTCTCAAATATCTACTGATATCAAAAAAAACTGGCACCCTAGCTTGAGCCGTTCAAAAAATTGATTTTTTGGGGCCCCATTTTGGGGGGGTTCCCGGGAGAGTTGCCCCAAAAAAATTTCAGGAGACACAATTGCGTATGTACCTCAACAACTTCACACAAAAATTAGATTTCTATGTTTTGTGGTTTAGGAGAACTCGAGCGTACAAGATTTAGGAAGAAAAAAAAGGAAAAAAAAAGGAAAAAAAAAGGAAAAAAAAGGAAAAAAAAAGGAAAAAAAAAAGGAAAAAAAAAAAGGAAAAAAATAAGAAAAACACCTCATCGCGGCCGAAAGTGGGTTGGTAGGGATGAAAGGATATCTTAAGACATATAACCATGAGAAATATTTTTTGCCGTACTTAAGCCGTTTTTGACTTAGACCGCTTTTTACGCCAAACTTTCGGGGCGGTTTTCGGGTCATAAACCCGAAGTCACGTGACCGATTGCCTCGAAATTTGGTACAAACATAAAACTCATTAATCTCAAACTGCTGTCAAAATTTCATGTAGTTAAACCAAACGGTTCTCGAGTTATAAGCAAAAGTCTGAAATCTCGCACTCATTAGTTAGAAAATGGCCGAGTAAAAACAAAGGAACACGCGACGCGAGCGTCGGTCGTTCCAATTAAACCAAATCAACTACAAATAACTCAGCACTCTTCGTCATTACTTCCAACACAAGTTCAAAGTCAACCCAAACCTGGGTGCCCCAGCAGAATGGTTTAAAGGAGGCCATCAATTTTTGGCGAAAAACGGCGTTTTTGGGGGAAATTTTCAATTTCTTCCCATTTAACTTTCCGCAACGCCCCGAGCTCCGGGTTTGGGTGCATTCGGTAGCCCTCGGGCCCCTCTACCGGACCCAAGTCTAAAATAGGGTACGTTCTCAACGGGGGCCCCAGCAGAATGGTTTAAAGGAGGCCATCAATTTTTGGCGAAAAACGGCGTTTTTGGGGGAAATTTTCAATTTCTTCCCATTTAACTTTCCGCAACGCCCCGAGCTCCGGGTTTGGGTGCATTCGGTAGCCCTCGGGCCCCTCTACCGGACCCAAGTCTAAAATAGGGTACGTTCTCAACGGGGGCCCCAGCAGAGTGGTTTAAAGGAGGCCATCAATTTTTGGCGAAAAACGGCGTTTTTGGGGGAAATTTTCAATTTCTTCCCATTTAACTTTCCGCAACGCCCCGAGCTCCGGGTTTGGGTGCATTCGGTAGCCCTCGGGCCCCTCTACCGGACCCAAGTCTAAAATAGGGTACGTTCTCAACGGGGGCCCCAGCAGAATGGTTTAAAGGAGGCCATCAATTTTTGGCGAAAAACGGCGTTTTTGGGGGAAATTTTCAATTTCTTCCCATTTAACTTTCCGCAACGCCCCGAGCTCCGGGTTTGGGTGCATTCGGTAGCCCTCGGGCCCCTCTACCGGACCCAAGTCTAAAATAGGGTACGTTCTCAACGGGGGCCCCAGCAGAATGGTTTAAAGGAGGCCATCAATTTTTGGCGAAAAACGGCGTTTTTGGGGGAAATTTTCAATTTCTTCCCATTTAACTTTCCGCAACGCCCCGAGCTCCGGGTTTGGGTGCATTCGGTAGCCCTCGGGCCCCTCTACCGGACCCAAGTCTAAAATAGGGTACGTTCTCAACGGGGGCCCCAGCAGAATGGTTTAAAGGAGGCCATCAATTTTTGGCGAAAAACGGCGTTTTTGGGGGAAATTTTCAATTTCTTCCCATTTAACTTTCCGCAACGCCCCGAGCTCCGGGTTTGGGTGCATTCGGTAGCCCTCGGGCCCCTCTACCGGACCCAAGTCTAAAATAGGGTACGTTCTCAACGGGGGCCCCAGCAGAATGGTTTAAAGGAGGCCATCAATTTTTGGCGAAAAACGGCGTTTTTGGGGGAAATTTTCAATTTCTTCCCATTTAACTTTCCGCAACGCCCCGAGCTCCGGGTTTGGGTGCATTCGGTAGCCCTCGGGCCCCTCTACCGGACCCAAGTCTAAAATAGGGTACGTTCTCAACGGGGGCCCCAGCAGAATGGTTTAAAGGAGGCCATCAATTTTTGGCGAAAAACGGCGTTTTTGGGGGAAATTTTCAATTTCTTCCCATTTAACTTTCCGCAACGCCCCGAGCTCCGGGTTTGGGTGCATTCGGTAGCCCTCGGGCCCCTCTACCGGACCCAAGTCTAAAATAGGGTACGTTCTCAACGGGGGCCCCAGCAGAATGGTTTAAAGGAGGCCATCAATTTTTGGCGAAAAACGGCGTTTTTGGGGGAAATTTTCAATTTCTTCCCATTTAACTTTCCGCAACGCCCCGAGCTCCGGGTTTGGGTGCATTCGGTAGCCCTCGGGCCCCTCTACCGGACCCAAGTCTAAAATAGGGTACGTTCTCAACGGGGGCCCCAGCAGAATGGTTTAAAGGAGGCCATCAATTTTTGGCGAAAAACGGCGTTTTTGGGGGAAATTTTCAATTTCTTCCCATTTAACTTTCCGCAACGCCCCGAGCTCCGGGTTTGGGTGCATTCGGTAGCCCTCGGGCCCCTCTACCGGACCCAAGTCTAAAATAGGGTACGTTCTCAACGGGGGCCCCAGCAGAATGGTTTAAAGGAGGCCATCAATTTTTGGCGAAAAACGGCGTTTTTGGGGGAAATTTTCAATTTCTTCCCATTTAACTTTCCGCAACGCCCCGAGCTCCGGGTTTGGGTGCATTCGGTAGCCCTCGGGCCCCTCTACCGGACCCAAGTCTAAAATAGGGTACGTTCTCAACGGGGGCCCCAGCAGAATGGTTTAAAGGAGGCCATCAATTTTTGGCGAAAAACGGCGTTTTTGGGGGAAATTTTCAATTTCTTCCCATTTAACTTTCCGCAACGCCCCGAGCTCCGGGTTTGGGTGCATTCGGTAGCCCTCGGGCCCCTCTACCGGACCCAAGTCTAAAATAGGGTACGTTCTCAACGGGGGCCCCAGCAGAATGGTTTAAAGGAGGCCATCAATTTTTGGCGAAAAACGGCGTTTTTGGGGGAAATTTTCAATTTCTTCCCATTTAACTTTCCGCAACGCCCCGAGCTCCGGGTTTGGGTGCATTCGGTAGCCCTCGGGCCCCTCTACCGGACCCAAGTCTAAAATAGGGTACGTTCTCAACGGGGGCCCCAGCAGAATGGTTTAAAGGAGGCCATCAATTTTTGGCGAAAAACGGCGTTTTTGGGGGAAATTTTCAATTTCTTCCCATTTAACTTTCCGCAACGCCCCGAGCTCCGGGTTTGGGTGCATTCGGTAGCCCTCGGGCCCCTCTACCGGACCCAAGTCTAAAATAGGGTACGTTCTCAACGGGGGCCCCAGCAGAATGGTTTAAAGGAGGCCATCAATTTTTGGCGAAAAACGGCGTTTTTGGGGGAAATTTTCAATTTCTTCCCATTTAACTTTCCGCAACGCCCCGAGCTCCGGGTTTGGGTGCATTCGGTAGCCCTCGGGCCCCTCTACCGGACCCAAGTCTAAAATAGGGTACGTTCTCAACGGGGGCCCCAGCAGAATGGTTTAAAGGAGGCCATCAATTTTTGGCGAAAAACGGCGTTTTTGGGGGAAATTTTCAATTTCTTCCCATTTAACTTTCCGCAACGCCCCGAGCTCCGGGTTTGGGTGCATTCGGTAGCCCTCGGGCCCCTCTACCGGACCCAAGTCTAAAATAGGGTACGTTCTCAACGGGGGCCCCAGCAGAATGGTTTAAAGGAGGCCATCAATTTTTGGCGAAAAACGGCGTTTTTGGGGGAAATTTTCAATTTCTTCCCATTTAACTTTCCGCAACGCCCCGAGCTCCGGGTTTGGGTGCATTCGGTAGCCCTCGGGCCCCTCTACCGGACCCAAGTCTAAAATAGGGTACGTTCTCAACGGGGGCCCCAGCAGAGTGGTTTAAAGGAGGCCATCAATTTTTGGCGAAAAACGGCGTTTTTGGGGGAAATTTTCAATTTCTTCCCATTTAACTTTCCGCAACGCCCCGAGCTCCGGGTTTGGGTGCATTCGGTAGCCCTCGGGCCCCTCTACCGGACCCAAGTCTAAAATAGGGTACGTTCTCAACGGGGGCCCCAGCAGAATGGTTTAAAGGAGGCCATCAATTTTTGGCGAAAAACGGCGTTTTTGGGGGAAATTTTCAATTTCTTCCCATTTAACTTTCCGCAACGCCCCGAGCTCCGGGTTTGGGTGCATTCGGTAGCCCTCGGGCCCCTCTACCGGACCCAAGTCTAAAATAGGGTACGTTCTCAACGGGGGCCCCAGCAGAATGGTTTAAAGGAGGCCATCAATTTTTGGCGAAAAACGGCGTTTTTGGGGGAAATTTTCAATTTCTTCCCATTTAACTTTCCGCAACGCCCCGAGCTCCGGGTTTGGGTGCATTCGGTAGCCCTCGGGCCCCTCTACCGGACCCAAGTCTAAAATAGGGTACGTTCTCAACGGGGGCCCCAGCAGAATGGTTTAAAGGAGGCCATCAATTTTTGGCGAAAAACGGCGTTTTTGGGGGAAATTTTCAATTTCTTCCCATTTAACTTTCCGCAACGCCCCGAGCTCCGGGTTTGGGTGCATTCGGTAGCCCTCGGGCCCCTCTACCGGACCCAAGTCTAAAATAGGGTACGTTCTCAACGGGGGCCCCAGCAGAATGGTTTAAAGGAGGCCATCAATTTTTGGCGAAAAACGGCGTTTTTGGGGGAAATTTTCAATTTCTTCCCATTTAACTTTCCGCAACGCCCCGAGCTCCGGGTTTGGGTGCATTCGGTAGCCCTCGGGCCCCTCTACCGGACCCAAGTCTAAAATAGGGTACGTTCTCAACGGGGGCCCCAGCAGAATGGTTTAAAGGAGGCCATCAATTTTTGGCGAAAAACGGCGTTTTTGGGGGAAATTTTCAATTTCTTCCCATTTAACTTTCCGCAACGCCCCGAGCTCCGGGTTTGGGTGCATTCGGTAGCCCTCGGGCCCCTCTACCGGACCCAAGTCTAAAATAGGGTACGTTCTCAACGGGGGCCCCAGCAGAATGGTTTAAAGGAGGCCATCAATTTTTGGCGAAAAACGGCGTTTTTGGGGGAAATTTTCAATTTCTTCCCATTTAACTTTCCGCAACGCCCCGAGCTCCGGGTTTGGGTGCATTCGGTAGCCCTCGGGCCCCTCTACCGGACCCAAGTCTAAAATAGGGTACGTTCTCAACGGGGGCCCCAGCAGAATGGTTTAAAGGAGGCCATCAATTTTTGGCGAAAAACGGCGTTTTTGGGGGAAATTTTCAATTTCTTCCCATTTAACTTTCCGCAACGCCCCGAGCTCCGGGTTTGGGTGCATTCGGTAGCCCTCGGGCCCCTCTACCGGACCCAAGTCTAAAATAGGGTACGTTCTCAACGGGGGCCCCAGCAGAATGGTTTAAAGGAGGCCATCAATTTTTGGCGAAAAACGGCGTTTTTGGGGGAAATTTTCAATTTCTTCCCATTTAACTTTCCGCAACGCCCCGAGCTCCGGGTTTGGGTGCATTCGGTAGCCCTCGGGCCCCTCTACCGGACCCAAGTCTAAAATAGGGTACGTTCTCAACGGGGGCCCCAGCAGAATGGTTTAAAGGAGGCCATCAATTTTTGGCGAAAAACGGCGTTTTTGGGGGAAATTTTCAATTTCTTCCCATTTAACTTTCCGCAACGCCCCGAGCTCCGGGTTTGGGTGCATTCGGTAGCCCTCGGGCCCCTCTACCGGACCCAAGTCTAAAATAGGGTACGTTCTCAACGGGGGCCCCAGCAGAATGGTTTAAAGGAGGCCATCAATTTTTGGCGAAAAACGGCGTTTTTGGGGGAAATTTTCAATTTCTTCCCATTTAACTTTCCGCAACGCCCCGAGCTCCGGGTTTGGGTGCATTCGGTAGCCCTCGGGCCCCTCTACCGGACCCAAGTCTAAAATAGGGTACGTTCTCAACGGGGGCCCCAGCAGAATGGTTTAAAGGAGGCCATCAATTTTTGGCGAAAAACGGCGTTTTTGGGGGAAATTTTCAATTTCTTCCCATTTAACTTTCCGCAACGCCCCGAGCTCCGGGTTTGGGTGCATTCGGTAGCCCTCGGGCCCCTCTACCGGACCCAAGTCTAAAATAGGGTACGTTCTCAACGGGGGCCCCAGCAGAATGGTTTAAAGGAGGCCATCAATTTTTGGCGAAAAACGGCGTTTTTGGGGGAAATTTTCAATTTCTTCCCATTTAACTTTCCGCAACGCCCCGAGCTCCGGGTTTGGGTGCATTCGGTAGCCCTCGGGCCCCTCTACCGGACCCAAGTCTAAAATAGGGTACGTTCTCAACGGGGGCCCCAGCAGAATGGTTTAAAGGAGGCCATCAATTTTTGGCGAAAAACGGCGTTTTTGGGGGAAATTTTCAATTTCTTCCCATTTAACTTTCCGCAACGCCCCGAGCTCCGGGTTTGGGTGCATTCGGTAGCCCTCGGGCCCCTCTACCGGACCCAAGTCTAAAATAGGGTACGTTCTCAACGGGGGCCCCAGCAGAATGGTTTAAAGGAGGCCATCAATTTTTGGCGAAAAACGGCGTTTTTGGGGGAAATTTTCAATTTCTTCCCATTTAACTTTCCGCAACGCCCCGAGCTCCGGGTTTGGGTGCATTCGGTAGCCCTCGGGCCCCTCTACCGGACCCAAGTCTAAAATAGGGTACGTTCTCAACGGGGGCCCCAGCAGAATGGTTTAAAGGAGGCCATCAATTTTTGGCGAAAAACGGCGTTTTTGGGGGAAATTTTCAATTTCTTCCCATTTAACTTTCCGCAACGCCCCGAGCTCCGGGTTTGGGTGCATTCGGTAGCCCTCGGGCCCCTCTACCGGACCCAAGTCTAAAATAGGGTACGTTCTCAACGGGGGCCCCAGCAGAATGGTTTAAAGGAGGCCATCAATTTTTGGCGAAAAACGGCGTTTTTGGGGGAAATTTTCAATTTCTTCCCATTTAACTTTCCGCAACGCCCCGAGCTCCGGGTTTGGGTGCATTCGGTAGCCCTCGGGCCCCTCTACCGGACCCAAGTCTAAAATAGGGTACGTTCTCAACGGGGGCCCCAGCAGAATGGTTTAAAGGAGGCCATCAATTTTTGGCGAAAAACGGCGTTTTTGGGGGAAATTTTCAATTTCTTCCCATTTAACTTTCCGCAACGCCCCGAGCTCCGGGTTTGGGTGCATTCGGTAGCCCTCGGGCCCCTCTACCGGACCCAAGTCTAAAATAGGGTACGTTCTCAACGGGGGCCCCAGCAGAATGGTTTAAAGGAGGCCATCAATTTTTGGCGAAAAACGGCGTTTTTGGGGGAAATTTTCAATTTCTTCCCATTTAACTTTCCGCAACGCCCCGAGCTCCGGGTTTGGGTGCATTCGGTAGCCCTCGGGCCCCTCTACCGG
This sequence comes from Trididemnum nubilum, assembly GCA_963965965.1. Lineage (NCBI taxonomy): Eukaryota > Metazoa > Chordata > Ascidiacea > Aplousobranchia > Didemnidae > Trididemnum > Trididemnum nubilum. The sequence goes on along the minus strand of OZ014478.1, from coordinate 5,722,512 downwards.
ACCCAAGTCTAAAATAGGGTACGTTCTCAACGGGGGCCCCAGCAGAATGGTTTAAAGGAGGCCATCAATTTTTGGCGAAAAACGGCGTTTTTGGGGGAAATTTTCAATTTCTTCCCATTTAACTTTCCGCAACGCCCCGAGCTCCGGGTTTGGGTGCATTCGGTAGCCCTCGGGCCCCTCTACCGGACCCAAGTCTAAAATAGGGTACGTTCTCAACGGGGGCCCCAGCAGAATGGTTTAAAGGAGGCCATCAATTTTTGGCGAAAAACGGCGTTTTTGGGGGAAATTTTCAATTTCTTCCCATTTAACTTTCCGCAACGCCCCGAGCTCCGGGTTTGGGTGCATTCGGTAGCCCTCGGGCCCCTCTACCGGACCCAAGTCTAAAATAGGGTACGTTCTCAACGGGGGCCCCAGCAGAATGGTTTAAAGGAGGCCATCAATTTTTGGCGAAAAACGGCGTTTTTGGGGGAAATTTTCAATTTCTTCCCATTTAACTTTCCGCAACGCCCCGAGCTCCGGGTTTGGGTGCATTCGGTAGCCCTCGGGCCCCTCTACCGGACCCAAGTCTAAAATAGGGTACGTTCTCAACGGGGGCCCCAGCAGAATGGTTTAAAGGAGGCCATCAATTTTTGGCGAAAAACGGCGTTTTTGGGGGAAATTTTCAATTTCTTCCCATTTAACTTTCCGCAACGCCCCGAGCTCCGGGTTTGGGTGCATTCGGTAGCCCTCGGGCCCCTCTACCGGACCCAAGTCTAAAATAGGGTACGTTCTCAACGGGGGCCCCAGCAGAATGGTTTAAAGGAGGCCATCAATTTTTGGCGAAAAACGGCGTTTTTGGGGGAAATTTTCAATTTCTTCCCATTTAACTTTCCGCAACGCCCCGAGCTCCGGGTTTGGGTGCATTCGGTAGCCCTCGGGCCCCTCTACCGGACCCAAGTCTAAAATAGGGTACGTTCTCAACGGGGGCCCCAGCAGAATGGTTTAAAGGAGGCCATCAATTTTTGGCGAAAAACGGCGTTTTTGGGGGAAATTTTCAATTTCTTCCCATTTAACTTTCCGCAACGCCCCGAGCTCCGGGTTTGGGTGCATTCGGTAGCCCTCGGGCCCCTCTACCGGACCCAAGTCTAAAATAGGGTACGTTCTCAACGGGGGCCCCAGCAGAATGGTTTAAAGGAGGCCATCAATTTTTGGCGAAAAACGGCGTTTTTGGGGGAAATTTTCAATTTCTTCCCATTTAACTTTCCGCAACGCCCCGAGCTCCGGGTTTGGGTGCATTCGGTAGCCCTCGGGCCCCTCTACCGGACCCAAGTCTAAAATAGGGTACGTTCTCAACGGGGGCCCCAGCAGAATGGTTTAAAGGAGGCCATCAATTTTTGGCGAAAAACGGCGTTTTTGGGGGAAATTTTCAATTTCTTCCCATTTAACTTTCCGCAACGCCCCGAGCTCCGGGTTTGGGTGCATTCGGTAGCCCTCGGGCCCCTCTACCGGACCCAAGTCTAAAATAGGGTACGTTCTCAACGGGGGCCCCAGCAGAATGGTTTAAAGGAGGCCATCAATTTTTGGCGAAAAACGGCGTTTTTGGGGGAAATTTTCAATTTCTTCCCATTTAACTTTCCGCAACGCCCCGAGCTCCGGGTTTGGGTGCATTCGGTAGCCCTCGGGCCCCTCTACCGGACCCAAGTCTAAAATAGGGTACGTTCTCAACGGGGGCCCCAGCAGAATGGTTTAAAGGAGGCCATCAATTTTTGGCGAAAAACGGCGTTTTTGGGGGAAATTTTCAATTTCTTCCCATTTAACTTTCCGCAACGCCCCGAGCTCCGGGTTTGGGTGCATTCGGTAGCCCTCGGGCCCCTCTACCGGACCCAAGTCTAAAATAGGGTACGTTCTCAACGGGGGCCCCAGCAGAATGGTTTAAAGGAGGCCATCAATTTTTGGCGAAAAACGGCGTTTTTGGGGGAAATTTTCAATTTCTTCCCATTTAACTTTCCGCAACGCCCCGAGCTCCGGGTTTGGGTGCATTCGGTAGCCCTCGGGCCCCTCTACCGGACCCAAGTCTAAAATAGGGTACGTTCTCAACGGGGGCCCCAGCAGAATGGTTTAAAGGAGGCCATCAATTTTTGGCGAAAAACGGCGTTTTTGGGGGAAATTTTCAATTTCTTCCCATTTAACTTTCCGCAACGCCCCGAGCTCCGGGTTTGGGTGCATTCGGTAGCCCTCGGGCCCCTCTACCGGACCCAAGTCTAAAATAGGGTACGTTCTCAACGGGGGCCCCAGCAGAATGGTTTAAAGGAGGCCATCAATTTTTGGCGAAAAACGGCGTTTTTGGGGGAAATTTTCAATTTCTTCCCATTTAACTTTCCGCAACGCCCCGAGCTCCGGGTTTGGGTGCATTCGGTAGCCCTCGGGCCCCTCTACCGGACCCAAGTCTAAAATAGGGTACGTTCTCAACGGGGGCCCCAGCAGAATGGTTTAAAGGAGGCCATCAATTTTTGGCGAAAAACGGCGTTTTTGGGGGAAATTTTCAATTTCTTCCCATTTAACTTTCCGCAACGCCCCGAGCTCCGGGTTTGGGTGCATTCGGTAGCCCTCGGGCCCCTCTACCGGACCCAAGTCTAAAATAGGGTACGTTCTCAACGGGGGCCCCAGCAGAATGGTTTAAAGGAGGCCATCAATTTTTGGCGAAAAACGGCGTTTTTGGGGGAAATTTTCAATTTCTTCCCATTTAACTTTCCGCAACGCCCCGAGCTCCGGGTTTGGGTGCATTCGGTAGCCCTCGGGCCCCTCTACCGGACCCAAGTCTAAAATAGGGTACGTTCTCAACGGGGCCCCAGCAGAATGGTTTAAAGGAGGCCATCAATTTTTGGCGAAAAACGGCGTTTTTGGGGGAAATTTTCAATTTCTTCCCATTTAACTTTCCGCAACGCCCCGAGCTCCGGGTTTGGGTGCATTCGGTAGCCCTCGGGCCCCTCTACCGGACCCAAGTCTAAAATAGGGTACGTTCTCAACGGGGGCCCCAGCAGAATGGTTTAAAGGAGGCCATCAATTTTTGGCGAAAAACGGCGTTTTTGGGGGAAATTTTCAATTTCTTCCCATTTAACTTTCCGCAACGCCCCGAGCTCCGGGTTTGGGTGCATTCGGTAGCCCTCGGGCCCCTCTACCGGACCCAAGTCTAAAATAGGGTACGTTCTCAACGGGGGCCCCAGCAGAATGGTTTAAAGGAGGCCATCAATTTTTGGCGAAAAACGGCGTTTTTGGGGGAAATTTTCAATTTCTTCCCATTTAACTTTCCGCAACGCCCCGAGCTCCGGGTTTGGGTGCATTCGGTAGTACTCTGGCCTTATACCGACTGCTCAAGTCTGAAAGAGGGTACGTTCTCAACGGGGCCCCAGCAGAATGGTTTAAAGGAGGCCATCAATTTTTGGCGAAAAACGGCGTTTTTGGGGGAAATTTTCAATTTCTTCCCATTTAACTTTCCGCAACGCCCCGAGCTCCGGGTTTGGGTGCATTCGGTTAGCCCTCGGGCCCCTCTACCGGACCCAAGTCTAAAATAGGGTACGTTCTCAACGGGGGCCCCAGCAGAATGGTTTAAAGGAGGCCATCAATTTTTGGCGAAAAACGGCGTTTTTGGGGGAAATTTTCAATTTCTTCCCATTTAACTTTCCGCAACGCCCCGAGCTCCGGGTTTGGGTGCATTCGGTAGCCCTCGGGCCCCTCTACCGGACCCAAGTCTAAAATAGGGTAC